>CM024592.1:19523546-19855177 GCA_014182565.1 Eucalyptus marginata | reverse complement strand
CCACGTCTCAGAATCATCAAAACCACACGGAACCGCAGGCAAAACGACTTCTTTCTCAGGAACCAGAAAGCAAGAATGGGAACTCCCCGCGGTCAAGAGCACGTACCGCGCCAAATCGGCGAAGGACGGGATCATGAAGAAGACATGCGCCAGCACGTCGACGGGCAGGCGGTCGATCTCCGCTCCCTGCTCCTCCACCTCCACCTCCTCCTCCTCCTCCCCCCTCATCCCCGTGGCGAGACGACGGAGACGCTAGAGAGAGAAAGGGAGATGGAGATGGAGCTTCCTGGTAGAGAGAGAAAGTGTCGTCGCCGTCTTCTTTATATCAGGCGGAGGGGACGGAGGAGGAGGGAAAGATGTGGTCATTTTGTTGTCATGGTTACTACACGAGGCCTGGAGAATCTTCATTTTCTTACTATTTATTTTTATTCTATTTTATTTTATAATTTACTTTAACTTATTTTATTTCATTCGGGGAAGGAATCAAAATCCCAATTGGTCTCCTTTTTCACGGAATTTCCACGCTTCGAATCCCAATTTTACCTCTCTTCTTCTTTTTAATTATTAATTTTTTTTTCCTTTTTCTTGATTTTTTTGTCCTTTTTCCAGGCCTCGATTCAACCGGTTGCATCTTGCGTGACGGCCGGAAGAATTGAGGTTGTCCCGAGCCGGATCGACGTGGAGGCCACGTGTCGGGTCAAGAAGCCGCCGCCTTTCGTGTATTTATTTAAGGGGAGAATCCAGCTGGCGACCCGCTTGCTTTTCCGGGGTTTTTTTTCCTGACCGGCAAAGCCGGTTGCTTATTTATTTTTATTTATTTTTTAAAGCCGGTTGCTTGTCGAGGGTCCAAGAGCGTTGCGATTACAGCCAGAAAATTTGTTTTGAAAGTTTGGTTGACTCCTGAAAGTATCAAGAGTTTTTTTTTTTTTTTTCTAAAAAGTATCAAGAGTTTTGACACATAACGTATGGGGTAATTAGGCGCATATGTGTAACGTTTCTATTTCTTTATTTTTTATTTTTCGAAATAAAGAAATAATATAAATTTATTTTAAATATCAATTAATTTTTTTATTTCAAAATAAAAGAATTTAATAGATTTAGAATAAAAAAGCTAAGTAGAAAAAATACTTCTTTCCTGCTAGATACTTAACGATAGTCTTTATTTTTTTTTTTCTTCTTATTTATCGTCGCCCCTCACCTCCTGCCATCCGTGCCCCCTCAATCGGCTACCGCTAACGCCACCGGCAGTCCGCCATTGGTCGCTAAAAAGAAAAAAAGGAAAAAAAGAAAAATCTAAAAAAAATATTAAAAATTAAAAGAAATTCTACATTACAAAAAAAATGGATCATACCAAACACGATCCTCTTTCTTTTTCTTTTTTTCAGTAGAAATTTTGTGTAATTATCAAACGAGTTTTTTATTTAAAAATAAAAAAAATACTATTTTTGAGAAAAATTATCCCAAAAAACAGAAGCGTCACTAAACGGATGTCAAAGTCTGTCTCTGTAAGCTCCGTTGAATTTGATTAATGCAAAATACAAACGCGACATTTTGACGTCTGTTTAATATAAGTGGCGCCGGCTGACATACTAAAAACCCTTGAATTCTCTGATTTAATTTGATTAATTTTAAGAGGAAAATAGCGTCATTAATACAATAGCCGTGCAAAAAAAAAAAAAGTTACAACAAAAATTATAACCATTTTTTGTTACTCAATCCGGACGAAACTCACAAAATTACTTGATATCACAAATTGGATAAATTTTAAAATGTGAATGCATGAATTAAAAGTTCGAGAAGTTAATTAGAATTTCCGTAACAAATTGTAAAACCTCAATTGCATTTTTTGAGTCCCGAACATCTAGAGTGTCAAAACTTAACACGGTAACATACCAAAAAATTAGGAAAGTGACACTTAATGCACCAAAATTGGAGGAAAATGGATCAATTAATTGCCAATGAGAAAATCCAATCAAAGTACTAACATAACAATTTTCCAGTGAAGAAAATGCGAAATAATTGTTCTTTACATGACTAAACAAACAAGAAACGACGTCATTTTCTCGTTGACATGGATAAAGAATTAATATAAATATTAATTAAATTAAATTTAAAGCAAAATTTATAATTTGAAAAAAAAAAAAAAAGAAAGAGAGAGAGAGAGAGAGAGGAAGATGGAGATTGCAGGTGGTGAGAGGCTGCCTCCCCACCGTCGCCAAGAAGGGCTAGTGACGGTGGGGGAAGGGTCGGCTCGAGGTCATCGGGCCCCTGGTCGGGGCCAACAACCCCGGTCAATCAGCGCTAAGGGCCTACAGGCCCTCACCCGCATCCAAGTGGCGCAGCCAGGTTGGCCTTGGTGAGTGCCAACAACCCTTGCTGTTTGGAGGAGGGCCACCCTCGCCTAGATCTAGGCAAGGCTCGCAGCCCTCACCGCCGGCCAACCAAGGTCGCCCCTGGCCCCAGATCTCCACTGACCCTAGCCGACTCTTTCCCCACCGTTGTCGCCCTTCCCGACGATCATGGGGAGGTAGCAGCTAGGGAGCCCTCGCCACCTGCAATCTCCATCTTCTCCTCTCTTTTTTTTTTTTAATGTATTTTAAAATTAAATTAAATTAATATTTATATTAAAAATTAAATCCACACCAAAATGATATCATTTTGGCGTTTTTTTACTGAGTCGCCTCTCCAACGAGTCACGTAGGCAAGCAATATTAAAAAAAAAAAAAAAAATTTGTCACGTAAAATTTCCGATAGGGTTCGCTAGACTTAGCACTCAACCGGCCCCATTTTTTTTAAAAATACACTTAAATGTCACTTTTCTAACTTTTTGATAATCTGAATGTGCGCTAGTTTTGCAGACTTGGTATATTTCTTTTGTCGAGAATGCTCTTCTTTTACTTCTCTTTTAGGCCTTGGCACTTTGGACGCTTGCAAAAGAATGGAGACAAAGTTCAAACAAAATAGCTACTCAATATAACAGAGTTTTTGAGAAAAACAATGAGAAAAAATTGTTCATTCATTTTCGTAAATGATATAGGCATATACTTTTCAAATCATTCATCTTCTACGGAACAAACAGAACCCAAAGCACATGAAGAAAAATGAGGAATATGGGGGTGGTTCCATACTCGCTGGATTTCATGAACATCGCCTCGCCCGCATGGGGAAATTAGACAATGAAGATAAAAAGGAAGAAATACATTGCAATTCAACTCATTATATTTGTGTTAAAGCACGGATCGCTTTTCCTATTTCAATCACCAACTTGAATTTGAGATCGAGATCCTAACATATCCAAGAAATTGTGTCCATTTCTGCTGCAAGTCAATTGAACTTTTCGTTATGGCTTTTCAGTAAACAAGTCGTAATGGGCCATAAGAAAATCTCATTTTGTCATACCATAATCCATTTTTATCGTAAAACATTGGATTTAGTCGCGGAATCAATTGACTAATATCCAAGCATTGACTGATAGGTTCCTGTTTCTCCACCCACTTGATTGGAAAATTTCGGGTGGGGAAAACTTGAAAATTACTCTCGTGGTTTTCAAGACCTTTGTGCCCATTTTTTTGTAAGTTAACAAAATATTCAACATAGCTTTTTAATAAGCTAGCCGTAGCAAGCCGTGACACGTCTAATTCTGTCGTGGCGTGTCCTAACTGCATTCATCATTTTCTGGTAAGTCGATGGGAATTCCTGTAATAGCTTTTTGATGAAAAAAGTCGTTTCGTTTCTTATTTGGTTGTGCCACGATTTCCTTTAGTCTAATCGGCTATTTTTCCACCAACTTAATTTGAAATTATTAGACCGACAAAAAAAAATTGAAATTTATTATGGTTGATGAAAATTGGAGTAATTACATTAAACAAATTACTTGTGATTTTAAAGCTTTCATATTGACTTTTCAATTATCTTACTCGTAATAAACAAGTCATAACGCATCTAGGTTTGTTGTTTCCTATTTCAATCTGGTCCCAACACAATAAATTTGGCCTCGAAGATTGATCATCAACAAATGTCCAAGCAAGACCGGGATTCGCCCCAGCTGGCACCCTTCCAACATGGAAGGGGGAGGTGAGGGCTCAAATCCCCACCTTCTCGGGATGGGGTGAGGACGCGTAAATTTCAAGTGGGTTTTCGACTCCCACGCCCGCAAAGGCAGGGCAAAAGTCCGAAGTGAGTGTAGAATAGGAATAGCAGGACCCGACCAAAAAAAAAAAATGTCCAAGCATTTGACCGATTCCTATTTTGGCTGCCCCTATTGAAGTGACGATGGGTCATGACAGTCGGGAAATTTGAAATAATCATGATGCTTGAGGTCGTATCACATCGTAATTGCATTCGTTTTATTGCTAGTCAAGCAAACTCTTCAAATCTTTTTCATTAACAAATTATGATAGGCCGCAATATATTTCATGTTGTCTGTGCTGCAATATATTTTGGTTGTCCCTATTGAAGTGACAATGGGTCATGATAGCCGGGGAAATTTGAAATACTCATGATGCTTGAGGTCGTATCACATTGTAATCGCATTCGTTTTATTGCTAGTCAAGCAAACTCTTCAAATCTTTTTCATGAACAAATTATGATAGGCTGCAATATATTTCATGTTGTCTGTGCTGCAGTTATTTTTGTCATAAACAACACATTTGACCTTAGAGATCGGTCAATTGGTACCTTTCTTGCCACCCACTCGATCACGGATATTAAAATCGTTACACAGTCATTGCTATCATTTTGCCATTAATAAATGAAAAGTTGCTTGATGACTTTTCAATGAACTAGTCATGGATTGTCATACTATAGTTGCAGAATAACAAATTTTGGCCTTCATTTATGAGTAATATATTGAAATTGGTCCCTTGATCAACCAACACACACCGACGACCAATTTTGGAAGACAAGCGTGAGACACGAATGACACGTCAAAATGCAAAGCCATGAGAAAATTGTCAAACAGAGCCTGCTGGAGCATGTATTAGCCTGCCAAAGATTAAAACTTCGTATTACGAATGCGACAAACTACTTCAAACACAGAACATCTATCATCCATATTCATGATGTCGTTCAATCCAATGGCCTAATTTTGGATTCTAGAAAGGTGCTAGGAAAGGCTGTGCTGAATTAGACAGCTAAACGAGAATGAAAGCAAGCTTGGTGGAAGAAGATACAGATATGAATATATAGAGAAGGGCATCTGGATTTACTAATCGGAACCATTGTGATTCAGGCTTTTTGGATATGTACAAATGCTTATAGTTCGAAAATGAGATTATACAATGAATAGATCCTTCATTTGCACCCAACCATAGGCACACCGGTCTCGAATCCTTTGAATAGTTGATGCTGCCAAATCGACCAAAGGCCTAACTCTGATCAGCTCCTTCTCTACTTGGGCCTTCATGCGAGAGTCGACCTAAACAATGTCACAAGGAGATAATACCTTTTATCAGATCAGGGTCATCGCATATTCTAAGGGAAGTTGGGAGAGAGAGCGAGCGGTCACCAACCTTCTCAATGCAGTATACTGTATCCAATACATGGCAGAAGTACGAAAAGCTGCCTGTACAAATCTGCCTCCGAATACTGGCGAATGCACACATGAATATTAGGAGGTTGAGCTTGCATTGCGATATTTAATTAAACAAAGAAGTGAGAAGTTATAAATAGACCTTTCGTATCAGACGCCCATTGCAGCGAGGATATTCTGGACAAACGGTTCCTCTCTCGCTGTCTCCTATTACTCGTAAGCTCAGGCTGCATGTTGAGTGCTTGCAAGTTTCATCATCACACTGGAATTATAAACCACCCAAAAATATTAATAGAAATGTTAGTTGATGTTATAGTAATCTTTTTTTCTTTTCAACTAATTGTTATAAGAAATTACCATCATCACGCCCTTGTAATACTGGGAAATGAAACCATCAGCTTGTCTTTTAACCTGGCAAAAGCATACTTCTGTTAGAGATGGCCATGTAAATAACACCTGCTATGAGCAACATGGACCTACAACCAGCGTGGCAAGGCAAATAAAATGTCCAATGCTGGAAGGAAATAAGTATAACCAGAGAACCACTGCTAATAACATGGCACAGGCAGAGTTTGTCTCCCTCTTTCTTTTGTTGGGCAAATTCTCGGTTCCAACACTAGATGATATATGGACATTGCATGTCAACTCATACCATAGCAGGTGATTTAGACCTCTTATCTGGGGCTTCTCTAGCAATTAGAATGCCCCTTTATATGTTGCATAACCAACAGCCAAATAGATTTGAAGTCCAGTATTAGTACCGCGTTATAAAGTAACAATGAATATGCAAATAGACTTCAGATCTTCTGGATGGACAGTAAGAGACCACTTCCATAATCATGTGATAAAGGATGATAAAGAAGAATTGTTTTGTCTATCCTTAGACTGACAGCAGAACTTGCATTTCGTAAGTGAAGATACATATGCCTATTGCCTAAAGTAAAAACATATTATTTTGCTTATCCCTTCTATTTCAGAAGGATCATCCCAGAGATCGATGACCAAATTGAGCAGAAGTAGTTCATGGCCATCTTTCCTTTAAAATGAAAGGAAAAAAAAAAAAGAAAAAGGAAAGGGTTCCTGAGAGGCCTTAAACCTGTTTAGAAAATCTATTTCTTATGGTAGCAACTTTGTGATAAAGGAAAAGTACCTGATTAGCTATCATTGCAGAAGTTAATCTACCAGCTTCTCTTGCTGGACATTTAGCACAACTCAATGTGCACCAAAAATTAATAGAAGATTGCTCCACTTGATCAGGGGTTGTGCTTTCATTAATGGATGTACAAATGGAAGTAAAGATGGCTGGGCAATCAAATGTACTAGAGCAGCTGGGGCATGACAAGATCAAAGGCTTACAGTCCCGATATCTGCAACGAAAATTACACAGTTGATGAGACAAGAATGCAAAAAGTTAAGTTACAGGATAAGAAACCGCTGCAGCCAAAAATAATGGGGATAATTTCCAATAGACGTTGAGTGGGAAAAACAGAAAAGAGGTGAATACAATTGGCAAAAACAAACAATATTTCTGCATCCCTTACAACATGTTTCATTTTTCAACAGAAACTAATTCTCTAGACTTATTCACGCATTTTGCTAAGTTATCTTTCTGATGCTACTCATTATGGAAAGAAGATGAAGGAACCAAAGAAAGTCACCTTTCTTCATCATCTATGGCTGACAAGAAGGGACCAGCAGTATCATTGGTTGTGGCTTCACTAAATTTGCTTTGGAACTGGAAACGTAGTTTCTGTCAGGAATACAATTGAAATGGATTTGTCTAATTGATGTTTGCAAAGGAGGGTTTCTTGTACCTTAGAGGAGTCCAGACCTAGACAATCAGCTAAACGCTCAGGACTCGTACCCTGAATTGGAGCACATAGACGGGACACCACCGGATGTATCTACGTAAAAACCAAAAGAGAAAAAATGAGCTACATTCCATTTAGTAAGTTCTCTTTGTTCAAAATGCAAACGCAGAGTTTCCAGCAGAAAATGAAACCTGCTGCGACAAGTAGTAATCAATGTCAATCATCCATTTTCCATCGTCTTTTTAGTTCGTCAGGATGTCTAGCACGCTGAGCTATCCCTGTTGAGCTATTCGATTCAACAGCCTGTACAGAGGAGAATTGGGTGAACATCCTAATCCTAACAATTAAAGCATCATATGATTTTTACCTCAGATGTAAATGCTCCTTAGATACCTGTTCACGGCAAATTATGTAAGGAATAGTATCCCCCACAGAGCAGCCAGTAGAATACCCACTTTGCTTCAGTCTCAATGCAACCTAAGAAATGCCAATCCATTCAAATTCATAGATAGATAGATAGATAGATATGTATATATAAATATATAACACTATCCAATAAGACTAGAAAGTCGCCGATTTATGACTGGTTAATGAATTTACCTGAACATGTGGTTGGTTCTTGGCATCTGGGTAAGCTTCAGGAGGCTTAGTCAGTGTCTTTGTAATGACATACTTCTCAAGTGCTACTTGACCACTTCTCATATCCTCCTGCACCTGTTGAATATGCAGACACAAAAATCAAAACTCGACATTGCAAAGATGCATATTCCTGTAACATAAGTTCAAAAACCAAACTTCACATATAGATTGATGGGGTGACTTAGAACGAAAGTACAAATAATGATGTCTCTTAGCAAATTTTTATGTTGTCTTTTCAGATAATTTTCCTCCCTAGTACTAGTTATAGTTTACCTACTTTGTCTTGTGTCAATGCCTATAGCCTTTGAAGCTCATTATGACAAGAGCATTTGACAACTCAAACATACACTGTAGACCGGTAAATCAACTGTAAATATGCATGACCTACCGATGGCTTTTAAATGTTAGGATTCACAATGTTTCGTTAATGAGATAGATCCACATTAAAACAGATTTTGCAGCATTTTGGGAGAGATTCTAATTCCTGTCATAATTCTGGTCATATGCACATGGAAGGATTATTTAGTGAAGATTGAACACCAGATGTCAAATTCACTTTTCTACTCCATCTTCAGTGCAAGAAGTAAAATTGGCAAAGTTAGAGCCAATAGTTATGACTTGCCTTGATGAGGGAGTTATGTATTGATTCGATGACATCCTCACAAGACCTGTGATTAGAACAAATTGCAGCGAAATGAGCCACCGGGAGTAATAGCAAAAAGTCTAGAGAATGATATCTATAAAGATAAAGCATAAGCTTTTGGCATACCCTCCTGACAGAATTTGACTCAAGCAGAAATCTCCTAATTCCTTTGATAATAAGCTCCAGTCTCTGCGAACCATATCAAGCCCCTTCCTTTCAATGACCTACACCAGGCAAAGTTCCATTTACATATTCTAATTTCTATACTTAAAGATTAAAAGTCAGTTTTGACTGGCTACCTCATATGGAGTTCCATCTTTGAATTGCACTTTGACGGCTGCATATTTCTTTTTCTTGAGAAGCAACATTCTCTTGTACAAACCATCAAGGTCTATTTCTAAGCACCTATATTTTTTGTTAACCTGAATGAACATTAAAAGCAATAACTCAGTACAGTTAAAAAGAAATAACTTGCACAAAACATCCGCATCCTACTCAGAACTTTCTGACAAGAGATGTGCTTCAAGTCATCCAAATTTATGTTTGCAACACTCAACCACCACCCTTTATGTGTGTGTCTAGGTGGGTGTGTGGTGGGACAGTGGGGCACATCAATCGTCCTAATCTAGCACTTGATGGCATATTAGTGCAAAACCAGGTTTTCTTTGAATTTAGCCCTCAAAAAGCACATCAAAGGACTCTAAATTACTATTTGTTTCGCACAATAATGATTTGTTTTTACTAATACCAGATCCTAGAACATGTAACGGGGGTTCATGACCTCACCTCTTGTATGACTTTCCCTGCAGTTGCTTTTGCTTTGCTGATATCATCGAGTCCACTGTATATCATTATTGAATCTGTATCACCATAAATTACCTGCCACAATATAAGGCCAACAGTTACTTTTAATGAATATTTGCAGAAGTCAAGTAAGACTAACACTGGTCTTGATAATCAGTCATAAGAGATAACCTCTAAGTTCAGATTATTCTGGACAAGATCGACGGTACTTTGCAGAATCTCCCTTCCCTGCAATAACCTCACACTTTTAGCTTCAAAATTATTCATTAGATTAATTAATGGTTCTCCACTTGATTGAATCGTTTTTAATTACACAACATGAAACAAGAGCTATCCTTACCTGTAGCGTTATAAGTTCTGCAAGAGGCTTCGCATAAAATCTCGAATTAGAAAATCCAAGACATCCATACATGCTGCATTTAATAGGAATGTTACTTTAGAACAGAGAAAAGTGGCACAAGTTGAGAAGCAGCAGGCCCTTAGGCATAATCCTGAAAGCAAGAGAGAAGGATAAAAATGCAATACCTGTTGGCTGTTAACTTGAGTGCTTGCTGTTGAATGTCAAACTGCTGGACCTTGAGACCAGTGGCTTTTTTCATCCATTGCTTTACCAACTTCCTCCTTTCAACCAAATTTTTAAGCAACTGCAAAACAGTTTCAAACAGATAGACATATTGCCTTGCTTTTTCACGGGAAAGAAGCAAAGATTTTACAAGACTTCCAATAGAAATTCTATTCCAAGTGAAAATTCAGAAATAAAGAAAAGAAAACAAACAAAGAACACATCACTGAAAACTTGTTGATATTATTTGAGTCGATCATCTATCAAGGATGAGATATAAATCAACATTAGTATTCAAAATTACGAAGAAACTGAATAATGCAGTTTGAAGTATCATCATTCAATGGGAGTTGCATAGAGCTGGTTTTTCTGAAAAAAGACAGGAGGACCAGAGCCAAATTTAGAGTGGAAGAAAGGCACGGGATTAAATAACAAACGGTCATTTCCTGTGCTTCGTAAACATAAGATGATGTCCTGTTCAGTTCAGTAAGATTCTATAAACAAAAATGGATGTCAAAGAACGATCAAGAAGTTTATGCATAAAATTGGAATTTGATGGTTTTTCTTTTGTTCTTCTATGGTGTAGCTGCCATTTTTTCCCCTTCAATACTAGCTTTACTTCAACCCCAGTTTTTGCCCTAAATATGATCCTTTATCACCTCAAATTGTCAGTACTATTATACAAGAGGCTTTGCCACTTCCCCACAGAATATCACAAAGCATAAGCAAGAAGTTGTCAGTCTATGGAAAATTAGTAGGTTATAATGCCAGCATGCCTTCAATGTCATGAATTTATTATGGTAATAGTTATCTAGACAATTATGTAAAGAAGAGTGATGAACAAACAAGTACTGATTGCATACATCTTCAGCAGTATTTGTTCTTCTAACGGGATCCCTACCAAGACAAAGCAGCAGAAGAAAGCCGAGAGGAACCAAACTTCATCTTAATTAACATTAGAACAGATATCCTGTCTTTCAGACATCTGAACACAATAATTGAATACCATCTACATCAATATAAGCATACCTCGGGTAAAACTCCTGTTGTTTTACTGGATGGCAAATGGGGTATAGATCCATCAGTTGGCCTTTCTACCGTGGTAAAACAAATATTATACTCCTGTAATATAGCAGAAGTCAATATTCCTAGATTAGGCAAATCATGCGGTATCTAGACTTTTGCAGCCTCACATCGCTGGAGAAAAAATTGAAACCCAGATGACCACGGAGGGAGAAAGAGCTTTGGAATTAGTAGTGTCATTAACCTGAATGATAGAAGGGTAGAGACTATTGAAGTCTAGAAGCAATATGTACTTGTCATATAGACCTTTCTTTGGCTCCAAGACTAGCCCACCAGAGTATCCAGGACCTTTTTTACCCTTCACATGCCCATCATTCTGAGGTTCTTCAGTATCTACTCCATCCACATTTTGGTCTTCAACACCATGATTGCTTTTCCGTTTCACTAATTTTGTTTCCTTTGAACGAAATGAATTTTTGTCGGGAACAATATATTTCTTTGCATGAAATGCATGCAACAGTAAATATTCTACTCTCTGAGCCCTGGCACCCTGAGGAGGAAAACGACAAATAGAAGGATTGATATTTATGTTCCCTCTCCACTGGAACTCTGTGAAAAGCCAGAACACAGTGGAAACTAGAAAAGTTTGCTACTCACTTGCAGAGTCTTCCCCCAGAGGTTTCCACTTATATTGGTTAGTTGGCGTGTGAGAGGAAGAACGCTCAAATGAAACATGAGTTCCAATGACAACCATGCATCCGTTTCACCACACTCAACCTGGAGCATGATAACATGGAAGAATCACCACAAAGCTATTTGAAAATGCCTTCAAGAAAGAAGCTCTACCCTACAGCATGTTTCTGCTACTGTGAATGTTCTTGCTTCTAATGCTACTAAAAAGCCTCTCTTCCTCTCATGCCAATATAAAATTGTACCTTATCAAGTTCATTCAGGTTGTATTCTAAATTACAATAACCAATATAAAACAGTCTGCATTAATAAGTAATTTCCCTGACCTATTAGACATCGGAGATGACAACACCAAATAAATAGTTGCACTTAACCAGTCAAATTAATCGTGAACAGTTAACACAGGATTCCTACCTAAAACCCTCCATATTCTCAGCTGCAGATACACAATCCAATTAATTAAGAACACCTGGCACTGACCCAGAAGATACTGTCTAACAAATGCTAATACTTGTAGAAGGCAGTATCTCAAAGGATATCAGTTTCCCCCCTATTTGAATGCATATTCTTTATATTCAAGTTAAGAAGACTCAAATAATGTTCCACCGTGAGTACTATATTAAGAGCCAATCAAATAATTCAAGCAAATGATCAGAACCTACAAGTTGCATGAGAGACTCTGAAGTTTGGAACATTCTTGGGACGTCATTAGGTGCAATCTCCTTACGATCTTTGTTGAGCTGAGTCTTTGCAAGTTGTGTCAACGAATAACTGATCTGAGAGGATTAAGTTAGCATGAGACCCAATGTCTATCAGAATAAAGTAATTCAATCCTTGCATGCATTCAAAATCAGGTGGTCTACCTCTTTCAGTAGGTCCCGAGAGCACAAATATGTGTCACATAGAAGCCGGCCAGCAATACATGACATGATCCCTGGACTTGCTCCAGATCCAAATAACGTGCTTCCTTTTGTAAGCTTAGGCATTACTGAGCGCTTCAGACGACCAATTTTGGACCACATAATGCTGGGAACTCTGCATGCCTGCATGATAATATAAATGGATGTCACAAAAATAGTCCAAGTCAATGAATATACAAATCATATTAATCATACACAAATGTAACTGAGGAAATTCCAGAGCTACTTTAGGAGGCCTTGTTTTCCTCATTGGACACTTGAGTTATGCGGCTCCAATATCAGGTCCTATTGATACATTCAATTAAAAAATCAGATGTCCCTTATCCAATTAGATCTTATTTCTTCATTGCAGCGTGGCAGTTTTCTGCTGCACAAATTCAGCTAGCTTTCATATTACATGGTTTGGAAACAGCCATAATCAGTCCTGTTAACTGTAATTTCTCTTTCTTTTTTCCTTAAACACTAATTTTTTAATTGGCGGATAAGCCACAACTTTCATGTCTCATCTTTTTGTTTATTGGTTAAAGACATGCAAAAGTTGCAGACAGAATTCAAACCTGGGCTCTATGGAGAAGCACATCCAGGTCAAATCCAGAAATGTTATGTCCAATGAGAACGTCACTATCCAGCTTGTGTAATTCAGTCATCAGACAGTTTAAAAGAGCTCTTTCACTGCAAGGATTTTTTGAATTTCATTGAAGTAGGAAAAATATCTGAATATCACTGAAGTTCCCAACATCATAATGAAGAAACACAATATTGGAGAATAAAAGACCTGCTTTCGTAGCCTATTATCTTTGCTCCGGCCTTTGAGTTCTTCTCATCAGCCTCCTTGGTGAATCCCATTGGAAATATGCCACCATCAGGCTTACGCAAAACAGTAAAATATCTAAGCATCTCAGGTCTTTTCCACTCTGAGGCCAGCATGGGAGTATCAATCTGTATATACATACAGCTTGTCAATGGTAGCTTATCTGAACATCAACTGTAAAACCATTTGCAATTTATTGGACTGTAAATTGAAGGGCCAACTATACTAGCAGTAAAAGGGCCCATCACCACTGGTGATCAATCCTGCGTCAAAGTTTTGATATGAGATTCCTTCACAAATGAAAGTCTGGAAGTCAGAGACTCAGTGTTCTAAGCAACCCTCAAGAGCAAAACAGTTAGAAGTTGTAGTCGCTTTATGAGTCTGAAATTAGATTCATTTGTTAAAGGACGTGTTCGAGTTTGAACTGCAACACTTAGCAATAGATTATCTTTCTACAAAAAGCATGCCATATATGCACACCCAAACTCATAGAAGCCACTAATTTAACTTTCGTTAAGCCATCTGATGTCTAAATTATTACCACATGACACTTCATAGGCAGTTTTAAGTTCTTCCCAAGATGAGATCATTACACAACTTAAAGCATGTAGTTAATGGATTTGGATATGGAAGACCTCAAACAAGAGTCTCGTAATCTTAGAGTGTCAATTGAGCTATCCCAAGTCAGTTAGAAGGTGAGCTGAACATTGGCCATTGACAAGACAGAAATAACTTTAAAATATGGTGAAAAACCATAATGGGAAATAATAATGCCAGCAAAGGGTCAGTTAAAACCTTGGCCTTCTGACAGCAGATGATAGATGCTGAGACAATTTCATGAGCATTCTGCTTCTCATTCATAATTGTTTTCAAGTTGATTGCTGTAACCACCATGGGTGGAATCTCTATCATATATTTTGAAGACAATGGCATGCCTATGCCTTTGGGAGAGTTAACAGCAAACTCAAATTTGCACCAGCTCACCTGTGTAAGCAACCAAGGATTATATTTTGAGCAGCTAAGAAAGCATCTCAATGGAAGAAGACAATACAAATTAACCTCACCCGCTGAGCAGCTGGAGAAGAAGAAAAATGAGATACCGACAACCATGAAGGTCCTTTTATCTTCCTCTTAACTAGAAAAAGCTCCAAAGCACTGCACAACATTATAAAGTTCATTTTCTTTTCTTCAGATGGATAAATATACATTGAAGCAGTAGTGGATATTGATAAGTTAAAGTGAATAGAATCCGAGCAAGACACAACAGAAGAGAGAATCTGGGACAGAGTCCGAAGCAGCAATCTGAAGGCAAAATTTGAATAATTAATTTTGTTCATGTGGAAATGGAGAAAAGGCAGTTGCAACAGAGAGTTTGTCCACCAGAACATGAGAATATAAATGAGATCAGGCAAACCAATTTTCATGCAGTCCCATGGGCACTGCAAACAAAACATATTGACTATGAACTGTTTAAGATGCAATTGTCAGAGACTAACTTAAACCAACTCTTGTAAAGTAATTAAAGCATCTCTTATGTTGACAACATTTCCTCAAAGACACTTCAGAAATCCAATGAGAGTGGAAACTATTATGCATTTTATATGTTATGCCCACTAGTTCTGATTAGAAATGAAACCCCATTAAGAATCTAGTTACATTCTGCAAAGATTTTTCTTCTGACTGTTCCACTGAACAATTGGCCACATAAGTTGATCGCAATGCTACAAATCAGTGCAACCATTTTCTGTAATAAGCTCTTTTGGATGTGGGGTGCAGGATAATGGGAGTAATGTCAGGCTAATTTCAGAATAAAGGATAAAGCAAAATTTGACAACCTGTATTGTCACCCCACAAATCAAAAGCAGAAAATATTAGTCAGCTGGTCCACTGCATTCTGTTGTCTCCTTAAAAGTTCCAAAGATTTGTGCTAATACTAGTAGAGATAGTGCTTGACGTATGTAAGATTTTGTGGACCACTGCCAATTGTTCTAAAAGTTTAAGCTGTTAAATGAAGGCATGGTTTATTATTTAAATATTCTAACACTCCCCCTCACGCTTAGTCTAATCTTTTGCCTAATACTAAGCGTGGGAATTTAATTGGGGAGGCAAATAGGGACCTAGAAAATTTGAACTCAAGACCTCTTAGCTTTTATACCATGTGAGTTTTTGTGAGACCACTGCCAACTGTTCTAAAAACTTAAGCTATTAGATGAAGGTGTGGTTTATTATTTAAATATTCTAACAACATACAAACATTAGCTCACAAGATTGATTGACAAAGTGAAGTGGCAAATTCTTGTCAGGAACTGATCCATCACTCTATTAACAATGCTGCAGAGTGATGCACCAACCGAACTGTGTCTGCAGTCATGTGATAAGGAAACAATTCCAACTCATACCTGCAGTGAGTTCCAAGCAAAGTGGCAAAAGTTTCCCCTTTGAGATCTGCTGGCAAAGGTGGGTCCTAAGCACAAAAACGATAATTTGATGACTGCTTACAGAAAAATATAGCAAGCAAAAGCTGAAGCTGAATATGCAATGGCAGCTTGGGTGGCACATACAACCGCAGTTAAGTTGAGCAACTCAACCAATCAATACTTAAAAAAGGAACTAATGGAGAAAAAGTTCATATTTCTTTAATAACACCAAAATGTTATAGACTTGATGAATTACCTTGAATGGGTAATTGATCTTGAGGACATAATTCTCCCCAAGAGGTATATCAGATCGTTGGAATGCATATCTCCTCTAGTTCATTCAATGGAGTGAAAATATGAGTATATCATAGTTGAAGAAAGTTGGAGAATGTACTCATTGAGAGATCAAAAAGGACTGTATCTGCTCACCTTAACCATTGTCATGCTAAAAGTAGAGACATTGAGATTTACCAATTGCTTTACCACTTCATTCTTCAGTCCTGGAGCCAGATCCTTAAAGAGAGGGACAGAATGCAAGACTGATTAAAATAAGATGTAATCAGATGAGAATCGACAAAAAACAGATGCATGTGAAGACCGACATACAAGCAACTTTGCATGGAAATCTCTTTGAGAAATCCGAGACTCCTCAACATCTTTCTCAAGCTTCATTGCTTCGTAACTGTCAAAAACAGTTGGAACTGCATATACACATCTGCACATCTCCTTTACAACAACGCAGCAACTATTGTATATTCCCCCTGCTTTCACCTGAATTGCAATGGCACATGCAGAGGAAAGGTCATTGTCTGGACGCTTAACAATTTGCTGAAGCAACAACATCAAATATTAAGATTTCTTTTAGTTCTTCAAAGGAGAAAATTTTGCCACTTGTCAAGCTTCAGAGTCATTAGTTGTCAACATTTCAACTTACATTAGGCATCCATCCCTGAACCACGAACTAGATCCATTATCCCAATTTCAAGTCCTTATACGTCTCAAGTCACCAATACCGTCAACCCAGTCAAATCATTACTCATGTGTACAATTAGAAAGACTGAAAGCTAACTTTGAAACATCATGAACTATATTTAAAATTATGTGATAAACCCTTCACAGAAATGTAGTTTTTGTGTGCTGCTAAGTATTGTAACTTATCCGTTTAGTCATTCATGTTCTAAAGCTACACCATCTTGAAACTTGGTGGAGCAACTTCTTAGATATATAGCTGAATGATACTGTAGCTAACAGGTGCTACAGCTATAAGATGTAATTAAAACCCCCTGCAAACACTGCAGCACCCCCTTTCACAGATATAGTTGTTGCGGGGAACTCATACCAGATACCCTTGTAAGCTATGGCAATTATAGTAAATTAAGTTTGGTAGAGGTTGCAGGACCCCATTTGTTGACATGTAATACAATTCAGACAGATGCTTGAAGCAAAGTACCACTTGAAAAGCCTGCCACTCGCATACTACATTCTCAACAACAGTAAACTCCAATGTTGTTCCTTGACCACAACCCTATGTATGGTGATCAAATGCCAAGACCTTTACATTGCAATGAATAGATTACCATAAACTTCTTGGGTAAAATAAATAAAGCGATCATCAATTGATAGCAGCAAGCACTAATGCATTAGCGAGGACAATAAAAGAAGCTAAACTACTAGGTTGACAATATCCATAAAATTTGAGTAAGCCGCTGAAAGAACACCTTTTAAGATTTTCAAGCATTCTCTAAATCATTTGCCCACAGCTAAACTCTTGAATGCATCATGTAGGGAGAAGTCCCATTACAAAGTTGCAAAACGAGGGGCAGACTATTTTTTGCTTTATAATTCCCGTCCAAAAATTTCACAACATGAGTTTCTTGATCAACCAACTAAAAAGATAAATATCGTGCTCATCTACAATGAACTCTATTTTGACTGAAAGAAAGCAAGAGTTCACATTCATTTAAAAGGTCTGTGAGTCGGAGTTGCTGAATATCACACATGGTCTCGTTCAACCAGCTACATGAACAGAAATAAACAAGCTAGAATTTTCTGTTGATGACAAGCTCGGTTCAAGAATATAAGCAACGCCTTCAACATTGCAGCTGTGCAAAATGTTCAAAGGGTAGATGTAAGGGCATGTATTAGGGAGTAAAAAATTGACTAGTGACAGTTTTGGTGGAGCTAAGCTGCTCACAAAGAAGGGGCGATGTGATGTACTGTCAAGAACTTCTTGAAAAGGGAATCGATTAGCAACTCTATGCGGAGATGAAAGTCCAGATATACCTATATAAAGTAGGTGTTACCGTGTCAGGAGACAAAAAACTTCTCTACCTATTCTTTGCAGCAAATCCTCAGTTGAAAGCCAGACATATGGGTGTCAAATTCTAATAGTGGTGCCAACAATCCAATGGCTGGGTAAGAATTACTATGCATAAATACTAACATCATCACAAGAACATACCTTCCCAAACAAATAGAGGTTTCCAGCGTTAGCACCGTAAATCTCCTCGTGTGCATCAAACATGTAAAAGGGCAGTGTCCCATCCAAATCCAGCTCAACTTCCACTTTTTCTTCACCGATTGCACCATTTTTAATTGAGCCAGCAACACTGCCATTGTTTTCTAGTCCTTCGCTTCTCATCGCTTTCCAATCTGCAGTTGCACTCGGTCTTGGATTCTTCTCCTCTGTGATCTTTGCATTCAGAGTGCGAACCTCCTCCTTCTTTGTCTCTGATTCTGATTTGACATCAACAAGCCTTGGCATGCTATCCTCCTCAACCTCAACTAGTCTTTCCTTTCTATCAGACTCATCCAACTGCACCAACTGTTCCCGGAATGTCGATGACATTCCCTCTTTTGATTCCTTCATCAACTCATCCTCTAGAATTGAATTCGATATGTCCCCTGAAACCAGCTCAAGATCATGGCCAACTCCCCCATTCCCCAGATCAGGCTTGTCTGAGAAACCAATGCAATCCCCGGTCTCCCTTTCCACTTTCACACTGCCTACTGATACCGGACCCCTCCCATTCGGATGCCCCATCCTGCGACGCTCTCTATCGGCTTCATCCGGGGCGAATTCCGCGATTATATCATCCACGATGGTATCGCAAGACATTGTCTTCGCCTTATCATCTCTGCCGCCGGTCTTCTTGAAAACCGAAGAGGTAAACATCGAAGACAGCTTCTGCTTCCCCATCAACGCTGCCGCTGCGGATAGCGAAGACGGTGCGGGTTTCCTCGCCACCGGATCCTTCTTCTCCGCCTTCTTTTTCTTCACCTTCTCTCCTGCAAGACCGTTACGAACCAACGAAATCAACAAAAATCCACGGCACCGCCGGTACAAATAAACGATGCAGATCCATAAAGCGTTCGGAGTTTCTCACCTTCCGATTCTTCGTCGGACGAGCAATTGGGCCCGGCCCTGGTCCAGTCCTCCTCCTCGCCGTCGTCGAGGTAGCCGGGGAGCCCGCCGTCGTCGACGATGAACCCCGGACCTCCTCGCGGCGCTTGGCCACGATCTTGTCGTACTCATCCTCCTCCACCACGTCGTAGATCGGGTCCTCGATCTTGATCTGCGCGGCCGCGGCGGAGGAATCGGCCCGCCGGCCGGCGCTGACGCCGGCGCGGAGGGCCTTGAGGCGCCGGAGCACCTCCACGCGCGCCGTCGCGGCGGCTCCTCGGCTCCTGCGCTGGCCGGCGACTCTCTGCTGCGCGTCTTCCATCTCTCTCTCTCTTTCTCTCTCTGTCTCTCTCTCTCTCTCTCGGGGCGCGAGGCAGAGGATTTAGAGAGAGAGAGATGGCGGGAGTTGGGGGTAAGGGAATTTTTTTTTTTAGGGGGTTTGAAAGATGGCGGGAGGGGAGAGCGGGATTTGGCGGCAACGGAGCCATTGACTGGCTCGGCGGCTTCAAGTGCAAAGGGTATAAAAAGTCTTTTGAGTTTTATTTTTTGGTTTGAGGAGATACTGTAATTTTTTATGTATGTAGAAAGATTATACACCAGGGTATGACATTTAATCATGCTTTGGTAATGTTTTTTATATCCTATGTAAATATATCCTATTTTGGTGAAATAAATGTGATTTTTGGGGACATGCATTATCGCTGCATGTCGTTCAAATCTTTATTTGTTTCTAGTAATCGGTTGTGGATTTTCATTGAGTCTGTTGGCATAAAGAATTTTGGACATTCATCGTTGGATGCATGACTTCTAATTTGGAAATCTTTGTGTAACTATAGTCATTCAGATGTCGCTTATCCGGTAACAAATGCGTAAAAAAAATTACAAGCAATTGCAATAATAATCGACTAATTATTTTTGTTGTCTTATTGGAAAGTTTTGTAAAGTTAATAGGAAAAATGAGGTGTGATGGTTGATAAATTATATTGAAATATTTAAATAATAAATCATGCTTTCATTTAACAACTTTGGTTTTTTAAACAATCGATCATGATCCCACAAAATCTCACAAATTCAATATAAATTATGAAGAATACACGATCTCCAATGTAGTTTGAAAAAGAAATGCTTTGATTGTTATTCTCATGCGAACCTTGCAATTTTATAATTTTTTATATTTTCAATAGCCCATAAATACAATTTATTTAACAAGCATCTTAATTAGAATTGTTTATTTTAATAATCGGTAAACCAAAGTAACAGATAAAATCGCATCTAATAAATACTACTACTAGAAAAAACCACGTCTAATAAAATTTATTCTTTTTGTCTTTATTTTTTCCTTCGAAATGGATCTTACTTACGCAAACATTAAAAGAACTTACCTAATGACATGAGAATTAGATTGTGACAAACTCCCCCATAAAGTACTAAAATCTTCACCAATGTTGGTTCATGTCATCTAGCCATTCTCCCCCTGTTTGAAATGTGACGGGATTCAATCATACTCATTTCACCATCTTAAAAGTTTGTCATGAGTCACATCTTGTCTAACCCCTCTCGACTCCTTACCCCTCGTGGAGTATGGATCTAGTTCGTCCATGAACCACATATTTACTTATGGAGGTCTTGCTCAAGAACCAAGTCGTTCCATATGGGTCAAAGCGAATAAAATTTTAAGTAAGCTTAACAAATAAATATTACCTAAGTTGACTTTTGAAAAGAGGAAATAATAATTAGTTTTTATAAAATCTCGTGAGGACCAAGTGCTTGGCATGCGCAAGTCATTTTTACCAATTCTAAAATAGCCCAGTGTAAATGCTGTGACAGAACCTTATAGCTCCTACACAACCATATAATAAAAGACATAGAGAACAATTTGGACTCCTTCAGCTAGTTCACTGCTTAGAGAGAATCTTAGATTAACACTGTTTAAAGTACACGTCAAAGCAGCATGTTTTCTGAAGAGAAAAGGTATATGTTAATCATTGAAAAACATAGACAAGAAGCCAAAACAATGAAAAAATCTAAAACTTTTCCATGGCAAGTTTGTTAACAGAAAATTGACACAAATAAAAAATTAGATGAACAAAAAATAAGGAGAGATTAAGCTTATGATCATTATTCTTGATAAAATATAAAGTTTCAAAATAAGTGGGATTAAAAAGTAAAAATTGTAATGCGTTCCAAGCAAAAGAATGACATATTCATGAAACTAATCATAAAGAGTGAGATATTGATGACTCGAGGGGATTATGATTCTCCGGGCATATTTTGATTCTAGAGCACGATTTACTTTTCCTCGCATGTGAAGGAAATATATTATAAAAAATTACAAGCAATCTTTAATACGGAGTATCTCTAATTTAAAAATTTAAGTTCCAAAGCTTCTTGACTCTTGAAAATCAGTTAATGAAGTGGGCTTATCTGGGTGAGAAATCCAAATAATGGCAATACAATGTCAGCATTCTTGGCCTCGACATGCTAATCGAGGGATTGGAAGCAGATTAAGTTTATCGTAAGTACATAGGTGGGAATATTAAAGTTTGTTCAGAGTATTTCAACCAAAAAAAGAGCTTGTTCAAGTATCATTATATCTTATGTTGCATCGGAATAAAAAAAAAATCATTTAATTAGACCTTAAATTATTTAAGTAATAAAGTATTTAAAAATTTGCTTCCCTCTCCTCTGCTCTCCTCTGCGACGTTCTCTCTCCTCTGCTCTCCTCTGCAGACCGGGAGTGCAAAAGTGCAGTCCTCATCTCACCTCTTTCTCTTTCCTTTTTCTTGGGTTCTCTCGTTTTTCCTTCCTCGAATTCGAAACCTCGCAGCATTTGGTTGCAGAAGGATCCCTGTTCCGAGCGTTCCGAGCGCGATTTTCATCTCCTTTTGGCTTTCGTTCTGGGCCAAGAACCCGCGAGGAGAGCCCGAGGAAGCAGAAATTCTTCTCAGTCCGTTCGTCGCGCTCGATCATCGTCGTCGTCGTTTCGAAACAAACGATGCCCGCGAGCGAAGGTTCTCAGGCACCAAAGGTTTCATCTTTCGTGTCTGATTCTCTGCTTCGTGCGTTCGTCTTGAAGAGGGTATGTGCAGATTTTACTCTCGCTCTTTCTCTCTCAGAGGATATGTTGCCGACGTTGGAGTCTTTCTGTGAAAAATTCCAGAGTGTTCCCTGTTCTTTATCTTTCATTTCGCTTGGTGGGTAGCATCATGTGCGAGAACCCAACTGGACCATTGCTTCTTTTTTCTGAAAATCTGATCATGTACGCTGTCAAAGTTGGAGCCTTTCCTTCTCGAGCCTCCCTCTTTTTGCGAGGAATAACTATTGGCTGAGTAAATTACGGCTGACTTGTGATGTGCTCAAGCGTGTGGAGCATTGCTGTTCAAGGGGTTCTATTGCCCTTTCCCTTCTTTGTTCTTGTGGAGCACTGCCGTCGCGATTTCTTTTGATTTCCAGCGTGCGCGAAAGGGGATGTAATCTCTCTGGCGCTTCGTCAATTCCGCGTTCGTTGAGCAGAATGATCACATTGTTAATCTTTTTTTGTGTACTCCTGAAAATTATAATAATGATGAAATTATGGTCGATACCCTTTTTTGGCAAATTGCAAAACTCTACGAGAGGAGATTTCCCTCCGCTTGAGAAATTGCTGATCTCTTCCCCTGATTTTTCTTGCGGAACATCAGTGACTCCTACTAAGAAATTTGGGATGAATAATGCCCACTAATTTCATCCCCGGGTGTGGTATTTTTTTGGTTCTGATGTTTCGTTGAAATTTCTGTGCATCCCCGGATGTAGTATTTTTTGGTTCTGATCTTTCATTGAAATTTCTGTACATGCTTGTTTCTTGAAGTGGTAAACCTCCAAGAAGGAATCCTTCTTTTCTTTTTTTTACTTAAAAGTTCTAAAGATGGATATCAATCTTCTCCCCTTCCCTATAGTGCAATGCTTAGAACTCTATCTCTTTCTCTCTCTCTCGGTGCCCATGTACACTATGGTGGGCATTTCCACTTTTAATTGCCTTTTTTGATATTTTCGAATTTCCAACTTTATTTAATCATTAATGATGTGTTTTTGGATAAAATGCAGGTGTCTCAAATTGCTAAGTCTTTAAGAGTCGGTTGCAAGAGTATGCACAAAAAGTGGGACGACCAACTCCAGTCTATGAGACCATAAAAGAAGGTCCTTCACATGAACCTTCATTCAGATCAACGGTGATGGTTAATGATGTTAGATATGATTCTTCACCTGGGTTCTTTAATTGGAAGGCAGCCCAGACCCTTTTCAAGATGAACGCACGAAGCAGAGAATCAGACACGAAAGATGAAACCTTTGGTACCTGAGAAGCCTTCGCTCACGGGCATCTTTGTTTCGAAACGACGACAATGATGATCAAGCGCGACGAACGGACTGAGAAGAATTTCTGCTTCCTCAGGCTCTCCTCGAGGGTTTTGGGCCCAGAACGAAAGCCAAAAGGAGATGAAAATCGCGCTCAGAACCCTCAGAACAGGGATCCTTCTACAACCAAATGCTGCGAGGTTTCGAATTTAAGGAAGGAAAAACGAGAAAACCCAAGAGAAAGTGGCGAGATAATGTAGAAAGATTATACACAAGGGTATGATATTTAATCATGCTTTGGTAATGTTTTTTATATCCTAGAGAAATATACCCGATTTTGTGATTCTATTTTCAATTGGTGAAATAAATGTGATTTTTGGGGATATCGGGATATGCATTATCACTGCATATCGTTCAAATTTTTATTTGTTTCTAGTAATTGGTTGTGGATTTTCGTTAAGTTTGCTGGCATAAATAACTTTTTACACATTTATCATTGGATGTGAATCTGCTTTCCATGATCACTCGCTCCTCTTTAAGTAATTACTTGCACTGCGCTGGAAGCGTCACTCTTATCTCAGTTCCCTGAACACCACCCTTGAGATGCAACCTCTCCATATCCCAAAAATTGACCCAAAATGAAACCAATTGATTTGCTGGCAACGAAGACGTTGGCACGAAAACTAAACGTCGAAAGCCTGCGCGGAAGTCCGCGCTTTCCCACGATTCGTTGCGACTGTTTGCCAACTGTAGTGGCGAGAAGAAGTTCCGAGGTATGTGTCGGAACCCGTCAAGGAGATGGGCGGCGATGATCCAAGACTCGAAGCAGAAGTGACTAGGCACGTATGATACAACCGAGGAAGCCACGAGAGCGTACGACAAAGCAGCAAGAGAGCTGCGGGGAATGGACGCGATCATGAACATCCCCTCCAAGCAATAAGGCATCGAATGATGTTTTAGTAGTTAATGATTGCGAATTCGAAAGACTCCTTTAACTTATGACAAATCCAGTATATTAACTTTTTTATAAATACAATCTCTTTTCTTGAAAATTACGTGACCATGATGTGATGAAATTTAAATATTCTACTCGTGCATTTGAGTAGGTTAACCTCGTGGCTCTTCTCGTGCAACTCGTGTGCAATGCACGGTTAATTAATCTTGCCGTGGCTCCCAGTCCCGCAGGACTTTTCATGAAATGGTGGCGCATTTGAACCAAATTGCCACCCCGCTTGAACCGGTGAGGAGGCCGCGAGGGCGTACGACAAAAGCAGCAAGAGAGCTGCACGGGACGGAAGCGATCACCAACTTCCCCACCGAGCACTAACAGCATCAAATGATATTTTTGTTTGTTGATGATTGCAAATTTGAGAGACTCCTTTAACTTCTTGACAAATATAATCTCCATAAAGTGATGAAATTTAAATATTTAACTCGTGCATATGAGTAGGTTAATCTCGCGGCTCTTCTCGTGCAGCACGTGTAATGCACGAGTAGATCAAACTCGCTTGGGCTCCCTAGGCCCGTGGGACTGTTCGTCGAGATGATAGCGCATTTGGACCAAAATCCCAGCCGCTTAAAGCCCTTCTTCAATGGGCTCTGCCATGCCTTCTTTCCTTCTTCTTTTTCCGTCCGATCGCCATCTTCGAATGGTCTTGCAATTACCATCCAAAGAAGTGATGCAATTTAAATTAAGGCGATCGGGTGTTCATCGGGACTTGATACAATTTTCTTTTGTTCTTCGCTCAAGGCTCCTTTTTCGGGTCACGATGTTGTGGAAGAATGGACACTATAAGACTGTCTTGTTTTAGAAGGAGGATGGGTTGAAATTAAGGCGATTTGTTGTTAATTGAGACTTGATTAAGAAAGCGTGAAATTTTGATTTCGATTCATGGTTTACACATTTCATTAATTAGGGCCTCATTCGCAAATCTTCTAGACTGAACATCTATACAGTGCCTTTGATCACACTAGCGTTGGATATTTTAGCACGGTGCATGAGGTTTAAATAGTCCTTTGCACGACAAAAAAAACTAAAAAAAATAAAAGACAAAAGATGATTAATTTGAACAAATTATCATGTTACTTTAGTTGCCCTTGAAATTTGATAGCCGAGATATTATGATGATTATTCATATCGACAAGGAAAAGAAAGAAATATTGATGGAACTAAGAGTCAAGAAAGAGATACCGATGACTCGAGGGGATTATGATTTTCAGGGCATATTTTGATACTAGAGCAGAATTAACTTTCCCTTGCATGTCAAAGACGCAATTGAACGGACTCAAAGAGATTTCGGATAATTTTTAATAATGAGTACCTCTAAATTAGGAAAATAAGCTTGAGAGTGTCCTGGTATTGAAAATAACTTAACGAGGTGGGCTCACTTCGGGGGGAAAACTCAAATCATACCTACCTCAAATAAGAAATCTCAGCACTCCTGGCCTAACATACTGACAGAGGAATTAGAATAGATTCGGTTTATGATAAGTACAAGGGTTGGGGAGATTAAGTTTGTACGAGCATTATCATATCTTATACTGCACCAGAATGAATAATATCAATTAATTAGAGCTTATAATAATTAAGTTATAAAGCACCCAGATAGGACCAACTGGATTCTAAATGCTGGTGCCCCCTTAAAAAAATCAATGTTCATTGAAATGCGGTCTCTCCTTGATTATGAGAGACAATCAAGAATGAATTTTTGTTGGTGGTCCAAAAAGAGAGAGAGAGAAGGTAGTGATTCTTTGAACGAAACCCATACTTTAATTCAACCTGAAGAGAGCAATTAACATCTTCAAATTGCCCAAAAGATAAAGTAATTAGGAGCTGCTTCTACTATTAATGGTCCTTGCTAGAGAGTAACCTTTTCTTTTAATTTGTAAAGTACTATTCTTTCGGGAGACAAATGTTAGAATTCAATAGGAAAGAATTTTGTCTCTATTGCGTCGGAGCCAATCGATTGTCAAACTTTTACATGTATTTGATCTCATACGACCCATGATAGAGAGAGAAGATAGTGATTCTTTGAACAAAACACATATATAATTGAACTCGAAGAGAACAATTAAGATCTTCAATTGTTCAAAAGAGAAAGTAATTAGGAGCCGCCCCTTCTACTATCAATGATCCTTTCTAGAGAGTAACCTTTTCTTTTTAATTCGTGAAGTGCTCTTCTTTTGGACCGGTGACATAGCTATTAGAGTTCCATACGAAAGAAGTTAGTTCGTTGTACGATTGCTTCCGAGCTAATCAATCAAAATTGATTGTCAAATCTTTACATGTATTTGATCTCACACAACCCATATGATTTATATTTTTGACCATTGAATTGGCAAAGGATCCTCCGATGACAGCAAATCGGCATGGCACATGTCGCGGAGATTGCGGGAGATTAACAGTAAGTTCAAGACGTTGGACGATTGATAGGTGTTGGTGAATTCTTTATATGTTTTGGGTCCATTTTTTAGGGAGCACATGTCTTGTGATTGTGATTTGGCTAGCACTCGAGGGAATTAGATTAGATTATTCTAAAGTTGCCTAAATATCCAGTACGAAGATATGACCATGATCTCTTTCTCAAGAAAAAGGAAATAATTTAGTGCGCAACACCAAATATACTTAACTTGGCGTGGGCTCCACCGGCCAACAAGTAGTAAACTAGCATTCGGCGTATGGGCCCCACCCCCACCCCTCCAAAAAAAAAAAAAAAAAAAATTTGCTGACGTCATCGTATAAGATTTCCTTCGTGTCTGAGGCATTATTCTCGTGTAGGATTTCCACAAGGATATGTGAAAATATAAATTGTTGGTTAGTATTGGATAGAGAAATTAAAAGATAATTAGAAACATTGTACTTGTTACTTTTGTCGGTAGGCCAAGAATTTCTTCTGATTGCCGTGAGCACCAAGTTATTATTTCACCGTTGTACGAGAAAAAAATAAAAAAAATCAGTGTTCATATTTGTCAGCCGATAATTTAGAAAAAAATAAAGTTGACTTCCTGAGTGAATGCAGGAAATTAATGATTTATAAAAATTCTTTAAGATGGTTTTTTTTTTTTTTACTAAATTATTTAAGATGGTTGAAAAATTAGGAAATAGACGGGTATCTCACCCATAGGCGGGGTAGATGAAGCAGAGAAGTGCACTAGGGTTTTTGTGCGACTGTTGGATGGCACCTCAGCTCGAGGGCAAATTACATAGGCAGGTACCAAGCATGAAATGATTGTGGTAGATATGAAAATATTTGTTTAATGCATGGGTGCGCAACTAGGGATAAGATCAAAAACGTAAGTATCAAGGAAAATGCAGGTGTTACTTTGATTGAGGATAAGATGAGTGAAGACTGTTTGGAATGGTTCGAGCGGGTTGAATGAAGGCATTCTCAGATCTCTCGACGAGGTGATATGGATAGAAATTGGACACATCAATTGAAAAAGATTAAGGAAGGCTCAGAAGGATGTGGAAGAAAACCAACCATCTAGAACTCATGCAAAAATAAATAAATAAATAAATAATCTAATGAAGGCTTGAATCCAATGGCATAATATTACTCATAAGTCAAGCCTATATAGTGCAATGAGCCCCGGTTGTTGTTGTTGTCGTCGTTGTTGCTGTCGTCGTTGTTGCCGCTGCAACCACAATCAATCCTAAAAAGATTTTTTTATCATCGAAGAAGAGGTTGAGCAATGTTTCAGACCTAATTTTGCACTCTAACTAAACGTAGCCGTGTCCTTATTTCGTCCAAATGCAAGCAAATCCACCAAGAGCCTATGACCTTTTCACATCATCGACCCAACCACTTCTCTGCATTGTCAGTTGCACGTTTCCATGTCATAACGTACTTTGACTTAGAACATCGAAATTGAAATTCTCTTGTCACTTTTTTGGAAAATATTTTTTTCAAAAGAAAATATCATGAAAAACTCTAGATTAGTACATTCGTAACAAACTTGTCATAAATTAATTTTTTGACTATAAAAAATTATAAATCGATACATTTATGATAAATTTTCTCCATATTATTTTTCATTAAATTATATTAATATTATAAAAATTACAATCCAATACATATGTGGCAAACAGAGGATAAAACCCCATATTGGTATACTTGGTTAATTGTTACATGTCATTGAACTTAGTAATTCGAGATGTATCAGTTCATAATTTTTCGTGGTATTAATTTTTTTCCCACGGTAATGTTACCCAAAACACATCACTTAATGATCGAAATGCGGTGTCCATGAACTCAGTCAAATGCTCTGGCCACCTTTAATGACGATGGGGTCTAATTGCCCCTCTTTTGCCCCACCACCACCGGTCTAACTGGAAATTGCAAATTGCCAACACTTCTAAGGCCGAAGCATTCAAGCAATTTCTCGAAGGAGAGAGAAGGATTTCTTGGCAACGAAACCCACTAATGCCCATTTAATCACCCCCACGCTGACCCCTAAAGCTCCGACAACATTCTCAGCCGCGTAAAGCCAACGGCAAGAAACCAAAAGCCACCGATAGCATCCGATGAAACGCAAATCCCGACACGGATCCGATTTCTCACTGTCTGCTACTCGGGTCTTATTTAACGAGTGCTTCGGACGGCAGTTGGGACGGTAAATCATGCTCGACAAGTAACGTTTTGATTTTCGGTGTATGCTGATTACGTATGAAACGAGAAAGACGACGCATTGCGTCTTTTTCATTGCTCGAATGCTCGAGCTGTGATTAGAGGTGATCATTCTTTTTGAGCCATTCTAGTGTTCAAATTTAGTGATGACTAGGGTGTGCAAAACTGATCGCTTGAACTGGAAATTGCTATTGAATCGGGCAGAGGAAGAAGGAAGAGGAAAAAAAAAAAAAGAAGAGAAAAAACGAAAAAGAGAAAAAAAATTGAAAAGTTGAAAAATTGAAAAATATTATTAAAAATAATCCAAGTTAGCGCCAATAAGCCAAATTTGATCGAATAGACTCAATTGGCACAAGTACAAAAGACTTATGACTTTTTTGATAAATTCCTCAATTTAAATTAAGGCAATTTGGTGTTAATCGGGACTTGATGCAATTTTTTTGTCCTTCACTTGAGCTTCTTTTTCGGGTCACAATGTTGCCGAAGAATGGACAGTAAGACCGTCTTGTTTTAGGAGGAGACGGGTTGAAATTAGGGCGATTTGGTGTTAATCAGGACTCGTTTAAGAAAGTGTGAAATTTCGATTTGTAGTTTGCATATCTATTTAATTAGGGCCTCATTCACGAAATCTTCTACACTGAACATTTATATATTGCCTTTGATCACATTAGCAATGGATATTTTAGCACGATGCTGGAGGTTTAAAGAGTCAGTTGCACAACAAACAAAGCTAAAAAACCAACAATGAAAGATGATTAATTTTAACAAGTGCTCATTTTACTTTCCTTGCCCTTGAATTTTGATAGTTGAGGTATCACAACGATTATTCATATTTACGAGGAAAAGAATGAGATGTTGATGGAATTGAGTGTCAAGAAAGAGATATTCATGACTCGAGAGGATTACGATTTTTTGGGCATATTTTAATAGTGGAACAGAATTTATTTTTCCTCGCATGTGAAGGACGCAATTGAATAGGCTCAGAGAAATTTCGAGTAATTTTTTAATACGGAGTACCTCTAAATTTTTTTTTTTTTTTTTTTTTTGGTCGGACCTACTCTAATCCTATTCTACACTCACTCTCGGACTTTTGCCCTCGCCTCTTGCGGGGTGTGGGAGTCAAACCCACTCTTGAAACTTACGCGTCCTCACCCCATCCCCCCTGAGAAGGTGGGGATTTGAACCCCTCACCTCCCCCTTCCATGTTGGAAGGGTGGCCATTAGGGCGAATCCCAGTGGTTGGAGTACCTCTACATTAGGAAAAGAAGTTTGAGAGTGTCCTACTATTGAAAATAAGTTAATGAAGTGGGCTCACTTGGTGGGAAAACTCAAATCATACCTACCTTAAATAAGAAATCTCAGCATTCTTAGCCTCGACATACTAATAGAGGAAATGGAAGCAGATAAGGTTTATGATAAGTACAAGGGTTGGGGAGATTAAGTTTGTTCCAGCAAATATCATATTAAGTTTGTTGCACCCGAATGAAGAATATCATATAATTGGAGCTTATGATAATTAAGTTAGAAACTATCCAAATAAGACCATCTAGATTCTAATTGCCGGTGCTCCTTAGAAAAACCAATGTTTGTTGAAAATGCTGCTTCTCCTTGATTATAAGAGACAATCAATAACGTGATTTTTGTTGGTGGGTCCAAAAAGAGAGGGAAGATCGTGATTCTTTAAACAAAATCAATATTTTAATTGAAAGTCAGGAGAGCAATTGAGATCTTAAATTGCCCAAAAGAGAAAGTAATTAGGAGCCGCCGCTTTTACTATTATTGACCCTTGCTAGAGAGTAACCTTTTCTTTTAATATGTGAAGTACTCTTTTTTTTTTACCTGTGAGATGATTATTAGAGTTCCATACAAAAGAAGTTCGTCGGCTATACCATTACATCTAAGCCAATCAATCAATCATCAAACTTTTACATATATTTGATCTCACATGATTCGTATGGTTTATTTTTCCGATTGTTGAACTAGCAAAGAAGCCTTGCACGACCTCAAATAGGCACGGCACGTATCGCGGAAAATCATGGGATATTAATAAAATGTTTCGGAAAATATTTTCTGATGTTTGGTAAGGAAAATATTTTCTAAGACTTCACCACTTAGGCATGCATCATTTACCGACCTATAAATCCATCAAATATGAACTTGCCTTTAAATTCGAGCAAACTTGCTTCATATCTTTATTCTCTCATTGTAGCCAAACGCTCATCTATTCTAAAAAATGTTCGTATGGATTTTAAAAATAAGCAAAAGAGAAAAGAAGCAAAGCATGTATAGCTCTAATGAGAATTTTCCAATTGAATGGCCTATTCTCTCCCTGTGTATTTTGTGTTCTAATAAACAAAAGAAAAAAGAAACAAAGCTTGTAGAGCCCTTTGCTTAAACAATGTATAACCACATGGAAGAGTAAATAAAGAAAATGATAAGCAAGAGTGCAAAGCGCGAGCTCGAGGTTCGCTTAGCAATAGCTGACGACTAGCCAAGAAAGAAAAAGATGAGAACCAAAGAAAAGAAAAAGAAAAAGAAATAAAAATAGAAAAGAAAAAGGAAATTAAAAATAATTCAAATTAAAAAGGAAAAAGAAAATTAAAAAATAATTCGAATAAAAAAGAAAATAAGAAGAAGAAAGGGGAAGAGGAAGTGATGATTTGTAGGGCGTGAGATAAGAAAGATCAAGTGAGAAAAATGTTTTCCACTTGAAAATATTTTCCACTTTTCAAAAGTAGAAAACATTTTCCCCTAAGGCTCAATCGTTTCGCGGAAAATAATTTCCGGAAAATGTTTTCCAGATTTTCCGGCGTTCGTTTCACGGGAAATGAATTCCTTGGGTCCATGAAAGGAAAAAGTCTTCTAAATAGGGAAAATGTTTTCCACTTTTGAAAAGTAGAAAACATTTTCTTCACTTAATCTCTCTTATCTCACACATCTACAAAGCCTCACTTCCTCCTCCCCTTTCTTCTTTTTCTTTTCTTTTTTTCTTCGAATTATTTTTTAATTTTCTTTTTCTTTTTAATTCAATTATTTTTAATTTCCTTTTTTTTTTTCTATGAATAAGTTTGAGACGCTTAATACCACCCGTGGCGGCTCCGCTGGATGAAACTTCGGTCCTTTGAGGGAAGGTTAGGAGTTCGAAGCCCTTGCAACGCAAGGGGTTGGCGGAGTTATTAGGTGTCTTAAGCGTGACGTCGGGGTGGTGGGTCATCCGCTAGCGTCACTTGAGGGTTTACGTGGCGACTGTCGGCCAAAGCGGTTCCTCCAGCTCCAAAAAAAAAAAAAAGTTTGAGATGCTTAATGAATGGCAGATATCGGTCAAATTCTCTAAATGAATTGGGTCCATACTACAAGGAGCATGGATTCTGAATCAATGTCCTGTAATTGTGATTTGGCTAGCGTTTCGAGGGAAGTGAAGATATGACAATGATGTCTTTCTTAAGAAAAAGGAAATAAATTAGTATGCAACACCAAATATACTTAACGTGGCGTGGGCTCCACCGGGCAAGAAGTTGTAAACTCGCAATCGGTGCGAAGCGCCACCCGCCCCCCACGCCGCCCCCCGGGAAAAAAGAAAATGCTGACGTCATCGTACACGATTCCCTGCGTGTCCGAGACATTATTCTCGTGTACGATTTCCATAAAGATATGTGAAAATATAAATTGTTGGTTAGTCTAGCTCTAGGATAGAGAAAATTAAAAGATAATTAGAAAAATTGTATTTTCTTGTCGGTAGGCCAGGAATTTCTCCTGACTGCCGTGAGTAACCAAGTTGTTATTTCACCGTTGTATGTGGGAAAAAATATCAGCGTTCATATTTGCCAGCCGATAATTTGGACAAAAAAGCTACTTCTCGAGCGAACATGGGAAATTAATGGTTTAGAAAAATTCTATAAAATGGTTGAAAAATCAGGAAATAGATGGAGATCTCGCCCATAGGGTGTAGATGGGATAGATGAAGCGGAAAAGTGTACTCGAGGTTTTGTGCTACCGTTGGATGGCACCTAAGCTCAAGGGCAAATTACATAAAATGGTAATAAGCACGAAACGATTGTAGTAGATTAAGAAAATGTTTTGTTGAATGCACGGGCGCATGATTAGGGATGAGATTAAAAACGAAAGTATCGGGAATATATAAGTGTTACTCCAATTGAGAATAAGATGGGCAAATACTGTTTGAGATTTGTTCGAATGGGTTGAATGAAAGCCTTCTCAAATGTTTCGGCAAGGCGATGTGAACGGAAATTGGACACATCAGTTAAAAAGGATCGAGGAAGTCTTAGAAGGATGTGGAAGGATGCCAACTATCTAGAACTCATAGAAAGAAAAAAAATCTTATAAAGGGTTGAGTCCAATGGCATAGCATTACCCATAAGTCAAGCTGATTTAGTGCGATTTATTGTCGCTGTTATTGTTGTCGCTGCCACTGTCGCCGCAATTAATCCTAAAAAGATTTTTTGTCCTCAAAATAGAGGCTGAGCGGTGTTTTAGACCTAAATTTGCACCCTAACTAAATGCAACCACATCCTTGATTCGACCAAATGCAAGCAAATCCACCAAGAGCCTTTGACATTTTCACATCATTGACACAACCACTTCTTTGCATTCTCACTTGCAGGTTTCCATGTCAAAACGTAACTTGACTTAGGACATCGAAATTGCAATTCTCTTTTTCCTTTTTTGGAGAAGTTTTTTTTTTTTCGAGACTCGATATTATGAAAAACCCTAATTTAGTATATGTGCGACAAATTTAAGTTAAATTAATTTGTTGATATTTGTGATAAATTTATTCCTCTTAATTTCCGTTAAATTGGATTAGTACTCAAAAAGTTCACAAATTGTTGCAATGGTAACAAACAAAGGATAAAACTTCAAAGAGAGAGTAATTTGGAGCAGCTTCTAGCCTTCTACTATTAATCATCCTTGCTAGAGGGTAACCTTTTCTTTTAATTTGTAAAGCACTTTTCTTTTGGGAGATAATTATTAGAAAGAAGTTCGTCATTAGAGCCAGTCGATTGATTGTCAAACTTTTACATGTATTTGATCTCACACGACCCATAATATAGAGAGAGAAGATAGTAATTCTTTGAACAAAACCCATATTTTAATCGAACTCAAAGAGAGCAATTAAGATCTTCAATTGCCCAAAAATTAAAGTAATTAGGAGCTCCTCATCAACAATCAATGATCCTGTCTAGAGAGTGACCTTTTCTTTTCAATTTGTGAATTACTCTTCTTTTTGGACCACTGATGTTAGAGTTTCATACGAAAGAAGTTCGTTTATTGTACAATTGCATCCAAGCTAATCAATCAAAATTGATCATCGAATTTTTACATGTATTTGATCTCACATGACCAATATGATTTATATTTCTGACCATTGAATCAGCAAATGAGCCTCGCATGACCTCAAATCGGTACGGCACGTGTTGCAAAGATTGTGGAACATTAAAATTAAGTTCGAGACACTCGATGATTGATAGGTGGTGGCGAATTCTTTATATGTTTTGGGTCCATTACGCATGGAGCACAGCTTCTGAATGAGTGTGCCTTGTGATTGTGATTTGGCTGGCGTTTTGAGGGAATTAGATTAGATTATTCTAAAGTTGCCTAAATATCCAGTACGAGGATATGCCAATGATCTCTTTCTTAAGAAAGAAGGAAATAATTTAGTGCGCGACACCAAATATACTTAACTTGACGTGGGCTCCACCAGCCAACAAGTAGTAATCTAGCATTCGGTGTAAAGGGCCCCACCCCACACGCCCTTTAAAAAAAAAAAAAAATTGCTGACGTCATCGTATAAGATTTCTTTCCAGACTGATGCATTATTCTCGTGTACGCTTTCCATAGAGATATGTGAAAATATAAATCGTTGGTTAGTGTTGGATAGAGAAAATTAAAAGATAATTAGGAACATCGTACTTTTTTCTTTTGTCGGTAGCCCAAGAATTTCTTCTGATTGCCGTGAGCACCAAGCTATTATTTCACCGTTGTATGTGAAAAAAAATAAAAAAATCGGTGTTCATATTTGTCGGCCGATAATTTAGAAAAAATAAAGTTGACTTCCTGAGTGAATATGGGAAATTAATGATTTAGAAAATTTCTATAAGATGGTTGAAAAATCAGGAAATAGATGGGTATCTCACCCATAGGCGGGATAGGTGAAGTAGAGAAGTGCACTAGGGTTTTTGTACGACTGTTGGATGGCATCTAAGCTCGAGGGCAAATTACATAGGACGGTAGCAAGTATGAAGATACGAAAATGTTTTGTTGAATGCGTGGGTGCGCAACTAGGGATAAGATTAAAAACGTAAGTATCAAGGAAAATGTAGGTAGTACTTTGATAAATGATAAGATGAGTAAAGATTGTCTAAAATGGTTCGAGCAGGTTGAATGAAGGCATTCTCAGATCTCTCGACGAGGCGATATGGACAGAAATTGGACACATCAATTGAAAAGGATCGAGGAAGGCTTAGAAGGATGTGGAAGAAAACCAACCATCTAGAACTCATGCCAAAAAAAAATCTAATGAAGGATTGAATCCAATGGCATAATATTACTCATAAGTCAAGCCTATTTAGTGCAGTGAGCCTTGGTTGTCGTTGTCGTTGTCGTTGTTGCTACCACCACAATTAATCCTGAAAAGATTTTTTATCCTCAAAGAAGAGGCTGAGTAGTGTTTTTAGACCTAATTTTGCATGAGCAGTGTTTTAGACCTAATTTTGCACTCTAACTAAATGTAGCCGTGTCCTTATCCACCAAGAGCCTATGACATTTTCACATCATCGACCCAACCACTTCTTTGCATTCTCAGTTGCATGTTTCCATGTCATGATGTACTTTGACTTAGAACATCGAAATTGAAATTCTTGTCACTTTCTTCAGAGAAGATTTTTTTCAAAAGAAAATATCATAATTTTTTTTAAATTAGTGCATTTATAACAAACTTATCATAAATTAATTTTTGACTATCAAAAATTTTAAATCGATACATGAAAATAAATTTTCTCCCTATTACTTTTCATTAAATTAGATTAATACTACGAAAAATCACAAATCAATACATATGTGGGGTAAAACCCCAGATTGGTACACTAGTTAATCGTTACGTGTCATTTAACTTAGTAATTCGAGATATATCGGCTTATAATTTTTGTGGTATTAATTCTTTTTTCCAACAGTAATGTACCCAAAACACATCACTTAATGATCGAATTGCGGTGTGCATCAACTCGAGTCAAATGCTCTGACCACCTTTAATGATGATGGGGTCTAATTGCCCCTCTTTGCCCCACCACCACACCACCGGTCTAACTGGAAATTGCAAATCACCAACACTTCTAAGGCCAAAGCATTCAAGCAATTTCCCAAAGGGGAGAGAAGGATTTTTTAGCACCCCACGCTGAGCCCCGAAAAGTTCCGACAACATTCTCAGCCACATAAAAGCCAACAGCGAGAAACCAAAAGCCACCGATAGCATCCGATGAAACGCAAATCCCGGCACGGATCCGATGCCTCACTATCTGTTACTCGGGTCTTGTTTAACGAGTGCTCCGGACGGCATTTGGGACAGTAACGTTTTGATTTTTGGTGTATGCTAATTACGTATGAAACGAGAAAGATGACGCATTATAAATTGAGTCTTTTTCATTGCTCGAATGCTCGAGCTGTGATTAGAGGTGATCGTTCTATTCAAGCCATTTGAGTTTTCAAATTTAGTGGCGACTAGGGCATACAAAACTGATTGCTTGAACCAGAAATTACTCAAACTAGACCGGACTAGCCAGAGGAAGAAGGAAGAGGAATAAAAAAAAGAAAGATAGAAAAAACGAAAAAAGATTAAGGCAATTTGGTGTTAATTGAGACTTGATGTGGTTTTTTTGTTCTTTACTTGAGCTTCTTTTTGGGGTCACAATGTTGCCAAAGAATGGACAGTTAGACCGTCTTGTTTTAGAAGGAGATGGGTTGAAATTAGGGCGATTTGGTGTTAATTGGGACTCGATTAAGAAAGTGTGAAATTTCTATTTGTGATTTGCATATCTATTTAATTAGGGTCTCATTCACGAAATCTTCTACACTGAACATTTACATATTGCCTTTGATCACACTAGCAATGCATATTTTAGCATGGTGCAAGAGGTTTAAAGAATCATTTGCATGACAAACAAAGCTAAAAAACCAACAACAAAAGATGATTAATTTTAACAAGTGCTCATGTTACTTTCCTTGCCCTTGAATTTTGATAGCTGAGGTATCACAACGATTATTCATATATATATATATGAGGAAAAGAATGAGATATTGATGGAACTGAGTGTCAAGAAAGAGATATTCATGACTGGAGAGGATTATGATTTTTTGGGCATATTTTGATATTGGAACAGAATTTATTTTTCCTCACATGTCAAGGACGCAATTGAATAGACTCTGAGAAATTTTGGATAATTTTTTAATACGGAGTACCTCTAAATTAGGAAAAGAAGTTTGAGAGTGTCCTACCATTGAAAATAAGTTAATGAAGTGGGCTCACTTGGTGGGAAAACTCAAATCATACCTACCTCAAATAAGAAATCTCAGCATTCTTGGCCTCGACATACTAATAGAGGAAATGGAAGCAAATAAGGTTTATGATAAGTACAAGGGTTGGGGAGATTAAGTTTGTTTAAGCAAATATCATATTTAGTTTGTTGCACCCGAATGAAAAATGTGATTTAATTGGAGCTTATGATAATTAAGTTAGAAACTATCCAAATAAGACCATCTAGGTTCTACTTGCCGGTGCTCCTTAAAAAAACCAATGTTTGTTGAAAATGCTGTTTCTCATTGATCATAAGAGACAAACAATAACGTGATTTTTGTTGGTGGGTCCAACAAGAGAGAGGGAAGGTCTTGATTCTTTAAACAAAACCAATATTTTAATTGAAATTCAAGAGAGCAATTGAGATCTTAAATTGCCCAAAAGAGAAAATAATTAGGAGCGGCTGCTTTTACTATTAATGACCCTTGCTAGAGAGTAACCTTTTCTTTTAATTTGTGAAGTACTTTTTTTTTGGACCGGTGGGATAATTATTAGAGTTCCATACAAAAGAAGTTAGTTGGCTATACAACCACATCTAAGCCAATCAATCAAACTTTTACATATATTTGATCTCACATGACTCATATGGTTTATATTTCCGATTGTCAAATTAGCAAAGAAGCCTTGGATGACCTCAAATCGGCATGGCATGTATCGCAGAAAACCGTGGATATTAAGAGTAAGTTTGAGACACTTAATGAAGGATGTATATTGGTCGAATTCTCTAAATGGATTGGGTCTATGCTGCAAGGAGTATGGATTTCGAATCAGTGTCTTGTGATCGTGATTTGGCTAGCGTTTGGAGGGAAGCGAATTAGATTATTCTAAAGTCACCTAAATATCCAACGTGAAGATATGACAATGATGTATTTCTTAAGAAAAAGGAAATAAATTAGTAGGCAACACCAAATATACTTAACTTGGCGTGGGCTCCACCGGCCAACAAGGCCTCGCCGTGGCGAGGCCGCGGCCCTCGTCGGCCGGAAGGCCGAGGCCTGGTGACCGGCCAAAGCAAGAAGAAGAAGAAAAGAAGAAGAAGAAGAAGAAGAAAAAAAGAAAAAAAGAAAAAAGAAAAAAGAGAAATTGTAAACTAGCATTTGGTGCAAAGCGCCCCCCAAACGCCAAATATATACCACCCCAACAAGTTGTAAACTAGCATTTGGTGCAAAGCGCCCCCCCAAAAAAAAAAGCCGACGTCATCGGATACGATTCCCTTCGTGTCTGACACATTATTCTCGCGTACGATTTCCATAAAGATATGTGAAAATATAAATTGTTAGTTACTCTAGGATGGAGAAAATTAAAAGATAATTAGAAACATTGTATTTTTCTTGTCGGCAGGCCAGGAATTTCTCCTAACTGCCGTGAGTAACCAGGTCGTTATTACACCGTTGTATGTGGGAAAAAAGAAATATCAGTGTTCATATTTGCCAGCCGATAATTTGGACAAAAAAGCTACTTCTCGAGCGAACACGGGAAATTAATGATTTAGAAAAATTCTATAAGATGATTGAAAAATCGGGAAATAGATGGAGATCGCAGCCATAGAGCGGAGACGGGATAGATGAGGCAGAAAAGTGCACTCGGGGTTTTGTGCTACGGTTGGATGGCACCTAAGCTCAAGGGAAAATTACATAGAACGGTAATAAGCACGAAATGATTGTAGTAGATTACGAAAATGTTTTGTTGAATGCACGGGCGCATGATTAGGTATAAGATTAAAAATGAAAGTATTAGGGAACATGTAGGTGTTACTCCAATTGAGAATAAGATGGGCAAATACCGTTTGAGATCGTTCGAATGGGTTGAATGAAGGGCTTCTCAAATGTTTCAGCGAGGCGATGTGAACGGAAATTGGACACATCGGTTAAAAAGGATCGAGGAAGGCTTAGAAGGATGTGGAAGGACGCCAACTATCTGAAACTCACAGAAAAAAAAAAAAAAATCTTATAAAGGGTTGAGTCCAATGGCATAACATTACCCATAAGTCAAGCCGATTTAATGTGATTTGTTGTTATTGTTGCCGTTGTCGCTGCCGTTGTGCCACAATTAATCCTAAAAAGATTTTTTGTCCTCAAAGTAGGGGTTGAACAGTGTTTTAGACCTAATTTTGCACCCTAACTAAACGCAACCGCGTCCTTGATTCGACCAAATGCAAGCAAATCCACCAAGAGCCTTTGACATTTTCACATCATTGACACAACCACTTCTTTGCATTCTCACCTATAGGTTTCCATGTCAAAACGTAATTTGACTTAGAACATTGAAATTGCAATTCTCTTTTCCCTTTTTGACAAAGTTTTTTTTAGACTTTTTTTTTTTACCCAGGGAAATCACACGCCGACTTAATATTATGAAAAACCCCCGGGTAAGGCACCCAAATGCGACGCTAATTTAGTATATGTGCGACAAATTTTTAAGTTAAATTAATTTTTATATGTGCGACAAATTTATTAATTTTTTTTAAATATTTGTGATAAATTTATTCTTCTTAATTTCCGTTAAATTGGATTAATACTAAAAAAAATTCACAAATTGTTACAACGGTAACAAACAAATGATAAAATTTCAAATTGGTACACCCATTGTTTATTGTCATATGTCATCTAATTTAGTAATTTTATAATAAAATTTAACAAAAAATAATAGAAGATAAATTTATTATAGGTGTACGATTTGAGATTCACTTTAGAATAAATTTATCACGTATATTAATTCTTGGTTTGTCATATCATCAATTCTTTTTCAACGGTAATGCTGCCCAAAACGCATCACCTAATGATGGAAAGGCCGTGGGCATTAACTAGAGTCAAATGGTCTGACCACCTTTAATGACGACGGGTGGTTGCTAATTGCCCCTATTCGCAGCACCACCACCACCACCGGTCTAAATGGGAAATGCGGTCACCAAATGCTACTAAGGCCAAAGCATTCAATCAATTTCTCAAAGTGGAGAGACGCATTTTTTTTTTTTTTTTTTTTTTTTATAGCAAAGGAAACCCACTAACGCCATTTTAATCACTCTCCCCGCTGACCCCCTAAAAGCTTCGACAACATTCTCCGCCGCATAAAGCCAACGGCAAAGGAACAAAAAGCCGCCGATAGCATCCGATGAAAATGCAATTTTCGACACGGATCCGATTTCTCGCTGTCGTTACGTGATTAGTAAATCGGGTCTCGTTTACCGAGTGCTCCCGAGGGCATTTGGGTAGGTAAATCATGCTCTTACAAATCATGTTTTGATATTCGATATATGCTGATTACATAATGAAACGAGAGGGACGACGCATTCGAAGTCTTGTCTTTTTCATTGCTTGAATGCTCGAGCTGTGACTAGAGGTGACAGTTCCATTCAAGCCTTTCAATGTCCAAATTTAGTAGCGACTAGGGTGTCCAAACAGAGAGCTTGAAATGGGAATCACCCGAACTGAACGAACTGGTCCGATTACCAGAAATGTTAGTTTGGTTCCTAGTTCCTAAAAGTGGAACTAGTGTCCGGGTGGTCCGATTCCCGATTCTAAAGGGAAACTAGACTAGACCAAACTAGATCAACTATATATAATATTTTTATTTATTTTAAAAAATTAATTGATTTAATTTATTATTTCCAAGAAAATAAGAGCTTGTAAATGAAAAGTAATATATTCAAATAGAAACATTAAAAAAATAATGGTATGTTTCATTGAACTAGATCGGAACTCAGTCGAATTGATAATGACTGGTTTCATTAAACTAGATCGGAACTGAAGTTCGTAGGAATTGGGAATCTATCGCCTTTAGTAGTGACTCTGCATTTTTCTTAAGGGACAATAAGCAAAATAATGATATAAACAGTCCTTGAATTTTCGCATGACGTAATTTGATCCACGAATTTTTAATTTATTCAATATTATCCATGAACTTTAGCTTGATATGTAATATAATCCTATAATCCTCGAATTGTACGAAAATATTTAATGTAGTCCTTCTATTAATTCAAGACCAGGGATATCATTAAATATTTTCATATAATTTAATTACTATATCAAACAAATTAAAAATCAAACAAATTAAAAATTCAAAATAAATTGACGTCATCGAATCAAATTATACATTGAATGGATTCGAGATTTTACCAAAGCAAAAAGCTTTGCCCACTCGATCGAGAACGGAACGAAACGAAACGGACCGCCAATTAGCAGAGAGCGCCTCAACTGTGACCATTCCAAAAGGTCCCATCACTGCCAGCTTGCTTCCTTCCTTCCCTCCCCTCTCTTACGCTCTCTTTAATGGCTTTTCCGTCTCGCTCTTTTCTTCCCAGCCTCTCTCTCCCATGCAACCTCCTCCGTTCTTGAACCCGACCCACTTCGCGCCGCCGCGTGATCGCCGGAGCGGCGACGGGAAGAGCCTCCGCCGCCGCCGAGGGGCTCGGGCCAAATGAGCGACCAGCTCTCCAAGGCCACCTCCGTCTTCGGGCTCAACCTATGGGTCGTGGTGGGCATCTGCGTCGGCGTCGCCATCGTCCTCCTCCTCTTCTTCATCTCCCTCTGGCTCACCTCACGGAAGTCCAGGACCACCGCCCGCCCCCCGCCCCACGCCGGCGGCCACCACCTCACCTCCATCCCCGCCGTCTCCAAGGAGATCCAGGAAATCCAAATCCAGCACTCCCAGGTCCAGCCCGACCCCTTCCCCGACCCCCCGGACCCGCTCCCCGAGGAGGAGAGCCTCATTGGGTACAACCGGATTCACATTGAGATCGGCAAGGACCACCGCATATCGTACCCGGAGAGGTACTACGGGTCGTCCTCCCACGGGAGCGGCGGCGGCGGGGAGGGCGGCCCCAGGAGCGGCGATCAGGCCGCCGCGGTCGTGCCGGAGGTCTCGCACTTGGGCTGGGGGCATTGGTATACTCTACGGGAGCTCAAGGCCGCCACGAACGAGTTCACTGATGAAAATGTGATCGGCGAAGGAGGGTATGGGATCGTGTACTACGGTCTTCTGGAGGACAAGACTCAGGTTGCTGTCAAGAACTTGCTTAATAACAGGTGCATTCTAATTTCATTTTTTGTTGGTTTTTATGTGAAATTCGATCTTGCCTTTCGGGCAGCTGTGTAGTTCGTGGATTTTGTGGGGTTTGGGTTTTTGCTGGGAAATGTGGGTGTTTTTTTGTATTGTTTTTTAATGTCAGAGGAAGTGGTTGATCCTGGACTTTGTGTGTATGTGTGTATATCGGTATCTTAGGGGGCAAGCTGAGAAGGAGTTCAAAGTCGAAGTCGAAGCAATCGGGCGCGTTCGGCATAAGAACTTAGTCAGGTTGCTTGGCTACTGTGCTGAAGGAGCTCATAGGTACATTCATCTCCCTTTGTTTCCTTTGGTTCAATTGCTCATGCTGAGTACAAGAAAATGTGCCGTAATTGCAGTTCAGCGTGTGTGTTCACTATTGATCGTATTCTGATTTGTTATTATTCGAAATTTGGTGCGAGGTATCCAAGTAATTTTCAAATAACATCTTGGTTCTTGTCATTCAGGATGCTTGTGTATGAGTATGTCAATAGTGGGAATTTAGAGCAGTGGCTTCATGGGGATGTTGGTCCTTGTAGTCCTTTGACTTGGGAGATACGGATGAAAATTATCTTGGGAACTGCCAAAGGGTAAGCTTAAGCATACATGATTTTGTTTAGCTTTTGTCTTGTCCGCTCTCCTTGTTCTCACGATTTTCTCTCCTCTTGCTACGAATACAGGTTGACTTACCTTCATGAGGGACTTGAACCGAAAGTGGTACACCGCGATATTAAATCGAGTAATATATTGCTCGACAAGCAGTGGAACCCTAAAGTCTCAGACTTTGGCCTTGCCAAGCTGCTCTGTTCAGATAGTAGTTATATCACAACTCGCGTGATGGGAACATTCGGGTCTGTATAGCTTCTCACACTCTTTCCAATCTTTCTATGTCTTTCTTGAAGCCAGAATGAACTCAAGTTCATTATTGCTGGTTTTGCAGCTATGTAGCCCCTGAATATGCGAGTACGGGCATGCTTAATGAAAGAAGTGATATATACAGCTTTGGTATTCTGATCATGGAGATAATTTCTGGGAGAAACCCTGTTGACTACAGCCGCCCTCCAGAAGAGGTGTGCATTATATTGTGACTTATCTTTTCCTAGTTCCCGTCAAACAAATAAAATTTTGCGAAAATCTTCTCTTTTTCCCAGTGAACTAGACTTTATCCATTTTCCACCCTCTCTGTTTTGCTAAAAGTTGAGAGAAATTGACAGGTGAATTTAGTTGATTGGCTCAAGAAGATGGTCACCGACAAGAACCCAGAGGGAGTGTTGGACCCCAAGTTGCCCGAGAAGCCTACTTCAAGGGCATTGAAGCGGGTACTTCTAGTAGCTCTAAAATGTGTTGACCCTACTGCACAGAAGCGCCCGAAGATGGGTCACGTAGTACACATGCTTGAAGCTGAGGAGTCTCCTTTCAAAGATGTATGTCTCTGTTTCATTGGAATATTTTGCTTTTCTCACATGTGCGTATGCTAACATACATGATTTAGCTTTTTTTGTTGTTTTCCCAGTCTTCAGAATTTGCTCTAATATTCACAATAAGGTGGGGTAATGCTAAGTGATGTCTTAGTATATAATTGAGTGGCACGAGATTGATGATTTATGAAGGTGGAGTTAACTGTTATTGTTCCCTCCTCTCTGCTTCAGATGATAAGGTCGACAACCCGCATAGTTTGTTACAAATACTTTAATTATGATTGATCTGATAATAGTGATGGTTTCTAACTTTGCCTTGGCCGATTGGTTTTCTGTAATCTCTTTGTGGGTCTGCGAGATTTACCTTAAGTTTGCACTCTTAATTCGTAATTCGTACCCTCAAGATTTGACTCTTGATCTTCACTTGAAGCATTTCCTATCTAGCTATGCTTATCTTACTGTACGCACTTTGTTAATTCTCTTATCATTTACTCAGGATCGTAGAGCTGGAAGGGATGCGGGGCGTGTTAATGGAAGGGACGCGGGGCGTGTTAATGGCGACAGGCCGCAGGTTGGGTCGATAGAGACTAAATCGCCAGAAACTGGTGGCAGTGCCCGAGAAAACATAACTTCTATAAATGAGGCGCCTAGACATCAAGAATCCGAAGAGCAGAACTTGTAAATTCCAATGTCCTTCCAGAGAAAAATTCTTGTGGTTAATATAATAATGCTACATTCAGAAGATGTCATTCTTTGGCAACGGGGGGCTTTCAGATAAGTTTATATTACAACAGTGTTTCAATCCATTCCGTTTCATGTAGTTGATTTTCTCGCAAGTCCTTCCGTTCAAAAGCTATCATATTAGCTTCAGCATGTATTATATACAATGTAGCCGAGCTTGATTAAATTTTCCCTTCTCTGGCAATATCTATTGAATACCACCGCTGCTGCAATTACCTGCAACTGTCTTGAGTTTGAGAGAATGTCTTGTAGATGATCATTGCAATGGTGAAACCATACCCAGAAAAACGAAGGAGGGACCGAGTACTCAATCATGCGAGTCCCAAAATTTAATGTTGTTGCTTAGATTTAGGTTGGTTGGATCAAGAACTGGCAGTCTGACGGGTCCCTCCACTAACATGGCCTTGTTAGTCCCCAAGGCTGCATGAGTGCATGAAAAGGCCACGGTGTGGACACTCGAGAGTTTTTTCACAGCTGGGTTTGTTTATGGCTGTTTTCTCTTTGGAATCTCTCAAATTTCTAGCCCCCGCCGCCCCCCCCAATTGATGGCGAGGGTGGTCCATTTGCTTTTTGAATAATAGCTCCCTGAGAGGTCTGTTTTACAGTTTTGGCTCTTCTTGTGTTATAATGAGAGGTCCCCATGGTGCATCAATTTTCAGCGGCATCATTCAATGGGTGTTGGAACTTCAATGATTCAGTCATGTGGCACTCTCAACTCCATTCTCTAAAGGTTTAATTTTTTGTAGTTTAGTGACTTTTCAGTCCCTAGTTCTTCAGAACTCGAGGTTTTTAGTCTCTATGACTTCGGTTTTTGTCCGAAGTTGAACTGGTGACTGTCTTGGTGTTCCAATCAGATACTCGATTGCAGCTCAAATTCAACGCAAAGAAGGATCAGAGAAATATGAAAAGATTAACTGAACCTCGTTTATTTTTTCTGTATGGAGATCCTTAGCTTGTCTCGTAAGGTTAGGTACGGTCACAGAAGAAGAAAGCTTTCTTCTTCCAACTAGAGGGAGAGGGAGAGGGAGATGTCCATTGCTATTTCTGTAGGTCATAAATGAGAGTGCATGAGCTGTGCATTTAAAGATTGCTACTTTGTCTGTACTTTGCTAAGAGCAAGTAACATTTTTTTTTTTTTTTAATTTCAATGATTGGCGAAACTGGGTTCGGAGATTGGGCCATTTGCAAATTTGTAAAATATCTCATTGTCCCATCAACTGGTCAAGTCTAGACCTTTAACTTATGTAGCAACAATTTAAATGCAATTAGTGAAATTAAAATGGATGACCTGTGATTCATGATGAGTAGGAGGACTCAAAGATAAATGGCTTTATTGCGTGGATCTTTACTCATTGCTTTGATTCCACACGTGATAGATCATTCTTTGGATTTTCCAAATTTAGGTGTCATATTTAATCTATGATCAATCATTAAAATTTCACATTTTTAGGATGGGATTTATATCATAGATACTTTTCTTTCCTTTTTCTTTTTTTCCCAGTTGTGACATCCTTTCTCGGCCAGGCCTTTCTCTTGAAATCAAGGCTTCGAGCTCCTCTTTTTGGCTTTGCTTGTGTCGCGTAGTAATATAGTTCATTAAAGATTATCTTTGATATACTTCAATAAAACAAACTCATTTAAGTAAAAGATAAATCTACTTCAAATTAAAGAGTATCTTTAATATAGTTCAACTTAAAGAGTATGTTTAATATAGTTCAAATTAAATCTAGACACAAAGTCCTACATGAGATTAACTTCAATAAGACAAACTCTTTTAAGTTAAAACGAGGTTCTTCCTATGAATGGTTTGGACAATATTGGTGGTAAAATTTTTGATGAACCTTATTGAAATTTAACATAAATAGTTATGATTTGACCAATTTTCCAGTAAGCTATTGATGTGGCGACACGTGGCCGCTCTTCAAAAGGCTGTGTCATTTGCCACACCACCCCCTGCATCGATAATTTGTTTGTGAATATTGTTCAAGCTATGGCCAATGCACATCAATCGGCAAAGAGTAGCGCAAGTTCAGTGCATCCGGTAATCAAACTTGAGAAGATTTTCAGTAGCCCAGCCGATGGAGTTCTAGCCAAAATGTACTTTGCAACCGAAATTTTTCCTATCGTTTTTCATAATGAGTTGAGCAAAACCACTGTTGAAGTCATGTTCATGCATTTAATTACCTTGTTATCTGTGGAAATTATTAGGCTTTTGCCCATGTTCGGTGCCTTGAAAACGCGAACGAACGATGCCGTGATTAGTTTAATAAGCGTGTTTAAAATTCATTAATAAAATCCATTAAGAAGAAGCTCATTGAATCTTGAGGTAAGTTCCAAGAATTTTCATTGCTTTAGAAATTAATAATAAAATGAAGAAGCAGACATGGATCCAAATTTTCCTGTGCTTGTCCTGCACTCCCGCCTTTTTCCTTGCTGTTGCCTCCTCTTGTTATTTCTTTAATATTTTTGTCACATTTTTATCTCATAAAACAAAAGAAAAATCAGCTTTGAATTATTTATGTAGCTAGAAAAAACAAAAAAAAACCCATTACAATATTCATCAACTGGCATCAGCCCCTGTCAACCCCACCTCCTTCCATTAATTACCTTTCGTAAACCACACTATTCCCCAAAAAATCAATAAACATATCCAAACCCTAACTCTGCATCTCCCATATAAGTATGTAATGAAAATTCAATTAAAATAAAATAAGATGAAAAAGACAAATCAATGAATTTCTTCATTCTGGAATAGGGTTTCTCTTTTGCTCAATTATGGTCGGACACATTATTTAATGCATGGATTTGGTTTAGTGATTATATGCAAAATCTAACATTTTGTCTTAGTTTGCTCGGTCGTGTCTACTGTCTAGTGCTAGTTCCCAAAGCCCACACGCTCTTGTGCTCTGCTCGACCGGGGATCGAGAAAACGAGCGATGTCGACGCACCTGTCGAAGACTGACTCGGAGGTGAGCAGCGTCACCCCGTCGTCGCCCGGCCGCTCGCCGCCGCACCGCCCTCACCCGGCTTACTACGTCCAGAGCCCCTCCCGGGACTCCTCCTCCCACGACGGCGAGAAGACCACCAACTCCTTCCACTCCTCGCCGGCAATCCTCAGCCCCTCCGGCTCCCCTTCCCACCCCTCCCACCACTCCTCCCTCGGCCCGCCCTCCCGCGGCTCCTCCTCCTCCACCCGATACTCGGGCTCCCTCAAGCCCGCCCAGCGGAAGGCCCACCCGGGCAAGGAGCCGGGTGCCGGGAGGGCCCGGCGGGGGAAGGGGTTCGACGCGATCGAGGAGGAGGGGCTGCTCGACGGCGGGGAGGGTGGCTGGATCCGGGGGTTGCCGCGGCGGTGCTACGTGGCGGGGTTCGTGCTGGGGTTCTTCGTGATGTTCTCCTTCTTCGCGTTGATTCTGTGGGGGGCGAGCCGGCCCCAGAAGCCGAGAATCGCCATGAAGGTGCGTGCGTTTCTGAGTGCAAGATCATTTCTCTCTTCCTGATATTCTCGTTTTCGTCCTTGAACGGTTCTTGTTGCAGAGCATAGCGTTCGATCAGTTCGTGGTCCAGGCCGGGGCGGACTTCACCGGGGTGGCGACGGACATGGTGTCGATGAACTCCACGGTGAAGCTCACGTTCCAGAACACCGCCACCTTCTTCGGCGTCCACGTTGCCGCCACCCCTCTCGACCTCTCCTATTCCCAGCTCAGTGTCGCCACCGGAACTGTAAGTGCATCACGCCTTCGACGATCATGTTCCATCGACCTTGGCTTGATCAATGTCGATCCAAATGTCATTAACCACTCGCATTGCGGTTTAGCATCAGACCATGCACACATATCAGAACGGTAGATGCACCTAATCAGCATAGATGACTCAAAAATCTAGTAAATCTCGAGCCCGGATATATGATTATTTTATGATCGAAACATTACAATTCATGAAATTTCGACGCATTCCTAACAATGAAAGAATGTGTAGATGAAGATATCAGTCTCAATCAAGATTTGTGTTTTCGATTAACCATGGTTTGTATTGTACTATAACGAGGGCTGTTCCTAACTGAAAAAGAGAAATGTACAATACAACTATCGTTTCACTATCTGATCGGGCATCATTTTTTTTCTTTTCCCATTAACAGATAAACAAGTTCTATCAGTCGAGGAAGAGCTCGAGATCCATCTCGGTGATGCTGAAGGGGAACAAAATCCCACTATACGGCGGCGGAGCCGACCTGAACAGCGTGAACGGGGCGCCGACCCAGCCGGTGCCGCTCGTGCTGACCTTCCTGGTCCGGTCGAAGGCGTACGTCCTGGGGAAGCTGGTGAAGCCCAGGTTCCACCGGAGGATCCAGTGCTCGGTCACCATGGATCCCAAGAAGATGAGCGTCGTCGTTTCCTTGAAGGACAAGTGCACTTACCAGTGAAGAGCGAGGGGAAGACGCATATGATTTGATCGTTATATTATATGTGTAATTATAGGGCCCTGTAGTTTCCATTTCTCTTTATTTTCTTTGAATTTCTATTTTTGAAATTTTTCGTTTTTATCATGATTGACTTTTTCGAGGAAGATATGGAAAATTTTCTAGATTTTGATAAGAGTTAGGAAAAACCTACTTATTGTGCGAGATATAAATGCAATTTAAAAAAGTAAATCTTTTTGGGTTCTTTAGGTGTGTTCTAGTTTAATGCTATGCCTTTTTCTAGATAAGTACTATTGTGTTAGCACCCATTTGAGAGGAATTGATCCATTGGGCTACAAGTGATTGCCTCAAGGTTTAGAGAATAAAGAAATTGCTCACCGCGAGAATTCATAAGGGAAGCGAACGTATTGGCGACACTCATCTGATTGATTTCAAAATGCTGATGAAATGCACTTAATGGTGACAATATGAATTGTTCTAAAGGAATGTGAACTTGATGATTGGATAGAAGACATAGACTAAGGTAGAAGACAATAGCGAAATAGAAAAATGCAAGAACGCGTATACTATTAGACTGAAAATACTATATTCTTTTTTATTTCGAAGCACTCGAAGTAAGGGCATTTCGTGTTTCATTAGTATTTTCTGTCTTGATATATTTACTTTAGAATAATGAAACTTAAATTTGTTATTATTATTATTTTTTTGGTTGCTGTGGGGGGTTGGGTTGCAATTTGTAATTTCGAATAGATTTCTAAGGCAAATATATAAAAACTCTCCAAAGAAGATTTGTCAGAATGTGTCCGGTGAAATTGGGAGGTAACCCTACGAGGGTAACAAATGGGTAGACATGAAATGAAACAAAGCCAATCTCGGCATTTATGCAGGAGAAATGTTGTTGCTCTGTCTCAAATGAGCTTGTTCACATACTTACTCTTAGGAAATAAGGAAAGAATTCTGGTTTTTCTTTTCCATTTATTTTATTAGAAACTTTCATTTTAACTTTTACATGTCGGTTTTAGTCATGATCTATGAAAGCTAATCATCAATTTAAAAATATAACATTAGATGGGTCCAATTTTACGGATAACACGAGATATCCAGACATTTCAACTCGAGACTATTAGTCTCGGATGGTTATGGATAGAAGTGTTGAAGGAGAGGAATTGTATCATGCACCTATCAACTTAAGTGAGATTGTCTGGAAAAGAGATTAAAGCGTCGAGTGAAAATGAAAACCAAAAAGATTTCATTTTTTACGATTATTCTAGTTTCGTTAAAAGGTATCTAAGTTTGTGAAAAGTTAAAAAATTTCGACATGAATTATATCACAAAATTGCAAAGGAAAGATATTGACTTGTGGAGAAGACGATGATGAATATAAAAGAGTTTTGCATCGTATCACTTGAGCTCATTCCGGTCGAGCTTGCAGCTTGAGCAAGCTCCTCTAGCCGTTGTCACAAGTTCTGCGAGAGAGAGAGAGAGGGGAGAGGGTGGTGTTATCTATAACATGATCTCACATTTTTTAGGGATATAGTTTTTAAGATATGTTTGCCGGGAAACGTTCCCTCGACAAAAATATTTCACCGAAGATGTAAAGCTTCCGCTTTATTATTTGTAATGGGTTTTGTATCGCTCTGGAAAGGAAGCAATTGATCTAAACTATTGACAAAAGTAAAGTGTAGGAAAATAGGAGAAAAGTAAAAGAACCATTGAATGTAAAAGTGCAATAAAAGGAAATATAACAACTTTAAACTGATTGATCGATTGTTGATTTGGCAAAAAGGTCTCTACATTGATGCACCTTCGGCTATTTATAGTCATATTTTATGGGTAACTACTTTTAGTTACCATTTTGATATTTATAATATTCTGGAAGTAACCGCCCTACCTTGTTGATATTCTCATTGGTACCGACTCCCGTAATTGCTCCCATTCTTATCTTGTTAGTTTTGACAAGGCCCCCGTCACATTATTCAAAACCCCTATTTATCGACCGTTGGCATTCTGGCCTACTCTCTATGGATTCCCGTGTATTGGGCTTGCTTTACTATTTACAGTTTCTAAAGCCCAATAAGTTAATTTGGGTACCAACAAGATAAAAACTTATCCTTAGACGTTGACCCACTTTTCTCTTTTAAGCAACGGTTATTTCACCGTAGGGTTTCACGTTTGTGCATTTTCGAGTATAATATTAATACAGAAATTGATAGGATCTTATAATTAGATCAATGTGAAATCACCAGAAAAATGAAAGAGAAACAATAAGGACCTCGGAAATTTATGTGGTTTGGTCCAAGTGTCATTACGTACTCCATGAGGAAAGCAAGTAGCAAATAATCTGTTTATAATCAGAATTATAATTGCTCACACTCTCAAGTATTTTCCATATCTAGATTAAACCCAAACCTTTGGTATTTAGAAATAAATAACTCAATTGGATGTAAATCTCACGTTGAAGGCCAAAGCAAAAGTTTCAAGCAGGATTGAACCCAGAATGTCCGTCCTTCACGTTCTTTTCTTTCTTCTCCAAGCACTAGTAGCGGCTTTTTTCACTAAGGAAACCCACGACTTCTTTTTCCTTCCCTTTTCATGCAGCAGCTGTAGGCTTTAAGAAAATAAAAGCAAAACCTGCGCCATTACTCCCTAGGCTCATTTTCTCCATTTAATGTGCCGGTGCCCATATGCCCTGCCCCCGCGTTGATACGGTATCTTTATCGAGTCTTGCACTTGACTCTACCCTCTCAGTGCTTAACGTATAAGCAATGCCGAGGTCTGTACAAAACCTTATAAAAAGTAGTTTAAGGACTTACTTAGGTCCGACAAATTAAAATATGTATAGATAATATTAAGCGAGCCACTCTTCTCTTTGCATGGTCAAAAGGAAGTTCCTGCATGGCAACATAATAAGAAGTCCAGGGAGTCAACCCATTCAACGATAGAGGAAGCATTCAAGGTAGTATCGGGAATTTGAAAATAGAACTGGTTTTATGGTATGTAAGGTAGGTTCCAAATTCTAAAAATTGGAGAACTTGTGCTGCTAGGTAGATTCTAGGTTTTCGATTCACCTAGGACATAAAACAAGTCTTTGTGTTTCTCTTGTTACATATCTTTGTGCGATTCTATGGCATTTTATGAGGTGCAATGATGAGTGTGTAATTTGAAACTACTAGTATGGGTTTCTATTTATGGGGATATCCATGATTAATACTTATATTTTATTAATATTTCATATTCTTCATTCATCTAAATATGAGTTGGAATTGGTGAGTTGTAGCAAATGATGGCTATTAAATGTGATGATTTACTTTAATTGTTCAATTAAGAGTATAGGTGGAACTTGAGGAGATCCATGAATCAATCCTAAAATCTATGATATGATAAGTTCTAGATTCCTGGATATGTAAGATAGGTTCCAATTTTGAAAAATTAGAGAACTTGTTCCGCCGGCTGGGTTCCAAGTGAAAGTTGAATAGGACCCGGAATCGCTCAACCCAACTTGGAGATCACCTTCTTTAACAGAAAAGAACATCAACTTCCACTACCCTAAGAATCCATATTCGCTCGGGATTCAAAAAAAGGAACACACACAGACATCGGATTTTTTAAACAAAATCAAATCCCCCAAATGAGTGAGGTTTCATGCATGGCTCATGCCCAAGATATAATTTAACATTAAAAGAGCATTTAGTGGACGCAAGTAAGGAGGGAAAAAGGTAGAAATAAAAAAAATAAAAAGAAAAGTGAAAGAGGGAATGGAGTAAAAGATGTAGATCATCACTTTGACTCAATGTGCAATCTCATCCATAAATTTTTGATTTGTTCAATAAGATCCCTGAATTTTTGGTATTTTCATTCTAATCCCTTAACTATATTAAAATTAAAGTTTAGAGATAATATTAAATATTTTCATATAGTTTATAAACAAAATTAAATATGTACTAAAGGTACAAGAATCGCATTCTACAAATTAAAAGTTTTAATGATGACATTGAACGTTGAACAAATGAAAAGTTTAAGGATGACAGGACCATTTATGTCATTTTCCTTTTAGTCACCAAAGCTATGAATTCAGCATCGGAAAATTATCCGAAAAGTCCCGAACCTATTGCATTTTTGCTAATTCAGTGCTAAATTTTTTAATTTTGCTAATTCAGTCCTAAACCTTTTTATTTCTTACCAATCAAGAACGCCAAGCCAATTTTGGCCAGAAATTATTGACGTGGATGGCCAACGCTGACATAGCAATTTTTTAATAGTTTTTGTCTCTCTCTTTTCTTTTTGGCTTTTTTTTTTTTTGGAGCTAGGGTCGACCAAGGTCGCTGGCCGACCCTCGTAGGCCACAAGCGAGGCTTGGCTAACGCTCGTCGACCCTAGATGAGGGCATTGAGCCCCTTGCCAACTCTGGCCGAGGGCGTCGAGACCCTCGTTGATTTTGGGCAAGGTCTCATGCGCCCTCGCTTTGGCCAGCGAGGGTCGGCTAGCCCTCACCTGTGGCTGGCAAAGGTCGTTGGCTCTCGCTTATGGCTAGTGAGCATCAGTCAGCCACCCTCACCGGCCAAACTCCAACACCCCCCCAAAAGTAAAAAAAAAAACATAAAAAAATTCAAAAAGTATTAAAATATTATTAAAAATGTCCTACGTTAGCACCAGCTGTCTACATCTACAAATTCCAGCCAAAATTCGCTGGATGGACTCAATTGACAAAAAATGAAAAATTTTACGATTGAATTAATAAAATTGCAATAGGTTTGGGACCTTTTGGACAATTTTCCTTAAGTATAGCATCTTTTTTTCTCATATTAATTGTTGGTCACCTAAATTATGATGTTCTTGGAGAAAACTATATATTGTTATGAAATACCTCCCGTAGCATCTATTAGATCACATATCATGTTACCAGAATTACTAACTTTATTAATGAGTGTATGGATAAATCATAGGCGGAGATGTAAGCTGGCAACCTATTCGAAATCCACGACCGAACATATACAGAACTTGTAATATTGGTTGCAACCATTTCTCATTTCATTTGATACATTATCTCGTTTCCATTTTTAATGTAATTCCATTACAATATCATACGAACGATGTCGTATTCGTGCTCCGAGGGAAGGATAAGATTAGAGAAATCACCACTGGTATGGTACTGGCCGGTGAGGAACTCATCCTCACAAAACAAGTAACTTCCCTTCCTTATCCTACAGATAGAAATACAAAAAGTTTCCTTACCATAGCTATCCAAAAGAAGACCCTCCTTACTATAAAATCACCGCATACCAATTAGACACTTTCACTTGACTAAACAAGCATTCTCGTTCCTCCTCAAATAGCGCTGACCCTAGAAGCATGAATTCTAATATCTATCACTGTTGTCTGACACAAAGAAATGGCTAGAAAAAGTGGGTGCACTTTCAAATGTTGTTTTGGGGTCATCGTGTTCTCTCATGTTATTAGGTCGGGTATGTCAAGCTTACAGTAGGACTACAGTTCAGATCACCAACAATTTCCCCGGCGGGACGGATCTCATTGTCCATTGCAAATCTGCCAAAGATCTCGGTGTTCAAGTGCTTGCTCCCAACTTGTCCTGATCCTTTCAGTTCTGTCCATTGTATTTTTTCAGAGAAACTCTGTTCCTTTGTGACTTCTTATGGCCTGATCAGTTTCATCACTTTGATATTTACAAAGAAGGAAGAGATATAGAACGGTGCGAGAAAAATTTAAAGTTAGAGTCAAATTCCACTTTCTTTCACAATTATTCTAAAAAAATTGTGTGATCTGGAGTAGAAGGTTGGCTTGCTTTCCTAGCAAGATATTCAGAAAATTTCTTGGTTTCTTGGTTAAAGTTAAAGTTAAATATTCCAAAAATATATAGACTCTATTTTATTATGGGATTTTAGGAGTCTTAAGTTACGGCGGTTTTGGTTTTCTGAAATTTTATGCTCGCCTCCTTAACCCTCTTATAAAGATAAGAATCACTCTGAAAGATCGCTAAGATTCCTTAAAAATGGAAACATCCTAACAACGGTTAAATCCACCGTTAACTCACAAAAACCTTCTTTGATATATAATGATAAGTAATTTAACGACAAATATAATATCTAGAATGGCATCATTTTTTCCCCTTGATAGATAAACTAAGTTCTATTAGTCAAGGAAAAGCCAGAGATCGATTAAAGTGACGATGAAGGGGAGCCGTGTCCCGTCATACAGTTGCTGGGCTGATTCGAGTAGCGTGAACAGGGGTGCGAAGCTGCTCGGTTCTGCTAACGTTGACTTTCCTGGTCCGGTCGACGGCTTATGTCCTAGGAAAGCTGGTGAAGCCCAAGTTCAACCCGGACGATCCATGCTCGGTCACCATGGATCCCAAGGAGAAGATGAGGGTCGTCATTTCTTTAAAAGGCAAGTGTACTTTCCGGTAAGGAGTGAGGGTGGTCAATGGAATGGATTTGTTAATATAGAGGTGTGAGTATAGGTCCTATTGTTACCATTCTTTTTATTCTTTTCCAATTTATTTTGGATGGCGCTATTTCCGCCCCCTAAATAATTATATCCGCCCCCATTTATACTAAAAGAACAACATTGTTCTCAATCTTTCAATTGCAATTTATAATGATGGTCCATTTCCTTTTTTATTTGGAATAATTATCATAATTAAACATTTCAGATATTTTGTTTTTTAGCGTACTAAAGAAAAGTACATTTTAAGATATTCTTACAACATTTTATATACTCTATGTAAAATCATGTCACTAATAGTAAAGACACTTTTTAATATAGTATAAAACTAAAAAGTTTATTCTTCATTATTCATCATTTGGGTTCTTTTGGTGTATTTTAGTTTATTGCTATGCATTTTTCAGACGAGCAGCATCCGTTAAAGAGGAATTGATGCATCGTTCTACAAATGATTACCTTAAATGTCTAGAGTTTAGTTCATAAACTACATGAAAATGTTTAATATTGTCTCTAAAATTTGGATATTTTCATATAGTCTAGATTGAATATTTACCAAATATTCAGGGATCATATTGAACAAATTAAAAGTTCATGGATGACATTACACATTAAGTCAAGTTTTTCTCAAATTATCCCATGACCAAAAGCGAAGCTTTCTTAGTGAATGAACAAATCCTCCACCCCCACCCCGAGATGGGTGATGATGGGCCAAGACCTGAAGCCCTACATAATTTATCCATTTATATGAACAACGATAGGAGTCTTTCACCGGAGGCCGATTTCTATGAGGACCGGTTTCTTCTCTGGTTTAAGAGGTGGCTTTAGTCCAATGCCGAGAATGCTACCGGAGATTGGACTTAGAGCGAGTTGCTGACGCCGTCAACCACTCAAGAGAGGCCATGACAGTGACACTTGTGGCCGTCACGGTGGTCGGCGATAGCAAAGGAGCTTGATTCTCAACGAGCTTGGTTGGAGGGGGCCGAGAGAGAGAGCATTTAGTTTTTGTACAGAAATTATTAGTTGGGTCCACGGCCACTAATTCTATCCCTATGATTACTCATTTCACCAGTCGAATTTGTCCAACTCCATAAAAAGCTGCGGTCTTTAGTTGATAAGGAGATTTAGCCTCTCCTAAATATAATGAGAAATTGATTATTAATGAGATTGGCGGGATTGGCGGGACATTTCCGGAGCAAACATGCAAAGGATCGAAGAAGAAAACGGACAAGAAAATCAAGAATTCAAAAAGAACCCGGAATCGAGCGTCTCCGAGGAACCTGTTGATTAAGGATCATGTCATTTCCAGGGAGGTTTTTTAATAAAAATCTACACAGAGATAAAAAGGAAGAAAAATAGGAGATGGAGACACCAGCACTACCCCCAGTTTTTCTCGTACTTCGTTGTGGTCTTCTTCCATGTCGGGCCCGTCACGTCTTGGTCTCAAAGTCCTGGTTTTCTGCTTCTCCTCCTCCTCCTTCTTCAAATAGAAGAAGAAGGAGAAGCAGAAGACCGAGACTTCGAGACTTCATTTCGATGCTTCGAAGCGATTTTTGTAACCTCCTTTGATCATATGAGGTGGGAATTTAGAATTATAACGCAGATGAAAATAAGTAAAATATAAACTTGGAAAGATCTTTGAGGAGAAAGAGAAATTCTAATTAATGCCAACAAAAAAGAATAGGATGTAAGTTATTTCTTTACGTACCTCAATGAGGGCTTGGAGAGCCTTATCTATAAGCACTGAAGGAGGCTTGGCTTTCTTTCTAAAGCAAGATATTCCAAACTTTCTCTTGATTTCTTAATCAAAGTTAAAGTTGGATTTTCTAGAAAGAGATGGAGGCTAATTTGCTGCGGGATTTTAGGAGCCTTGGATATGGAATTCTAGAAGGTTTATATTCTTTCCCACTTTAAAACCCATGAAAAGATAAGAATCACTTCGAAAGATTGCTTAAATTCCTCAAAAAGGAACATCTCAACAACTTTTATAGCACATCATTAACTTTAAAACCCATATGTAATTTAAGAGTGAATACCATATAAAAAACCCTAGGCCATGCATGCTCTAAAATAGGGGTGAGCATGGTCCGGGTTGGGCCGGTCCACCCCCTAACCCCTAGGATCAACCCGCACAGTGTCGGTCCTCAATTTTTGGGGCCGAGGACCGACCCTATTGAGCTTGGGACCGAGGACTGGACCGACCCAATGGATTACGGTTCGATTCCAAGGTCAACCCGGGACCAAACAATAATTTTTTATTTCATTTTTGGTAATCCTTAAAAAAACGATTGAGGACCGGATTGACCCAATGGGTTCGGTCCGATTTCCAGGTCAACCTAAGACCAACCAATAATTTTTTATTTCATTTTTTGTACTCCTTGAAAGGGCAACCAAGGACCGTACCAACCCAAGGATTTGATGATGAGCGAGGTCAGCTAAGAAAGGCAAGCGGTGAGGGTCAAGTGGGGTGAACGTCAAACAGAATGAGCATCGAATGTCAAGCGGGAAGCAACAAGCCAAGCGAGCATCGAGCAGCGAGCGACATGAATGACCCAAAGCAAGCAAGACGAGTGTCAAGTGGCGAGCGGAGAAATTGTTTCTTTCGATTTTGGCAAATTGAAGACTAAAATGACAAATAAGACAGAAGAGAACGAATACTAGAGGAGGATGCCATAAGGAGTTGTTTATGCCTTTTTAGACGCCGTGAAGACTCCTCACAAAAACATTTTCCTCATTCATAAATTATGACTATTGACACTGTAAAAGACATTAAAAATCTAAGTTATTAAAAAATAATGTAAAATTACTTGAACTCCTCATTAATGAGCTATTTAATGTTGTTGACGATATTTATTTTAAGGTTTTCCTTATATAAAAAATTTATAAATAATATTATATATATAATCAGGGTTGGTCCGGGTTGGACCGACCCGGAACTCTTAGGAGCGAGGACTGACCCACACAGTGCCGGTTTAAAAATTCTAGGACCAAGGACCGACCCGGTCACCCTGGGAATTGGACCAGGACCAGTATGGTTGGGCCGGTCTAGGGTCGGTCCAGGGTTGAGCCTGGACCAATGCTCACCCCTACTCTAAAACAAATACTCCGAACTTTTTTTAATGTCCAAAAAACCCTAAACCTGTTAACTATAATATAAATATCTTCAACATTTTTTTTATCACTAAAAACCTAAACTTATATATGTATGATGTATATACTCTTTATTTCAGTTCCATCAAAAGGTTATTAAGTTCTTTATATGAATTTTTTTTTTTGCACATTTACATCACAATGGGCAAAAATATGGTTTTTAGTGATAAAAAAATTAGGGATATTTGTGTTACAATATATATAATTTGAGATTTTTTATAATATTTGTTAACCTATTGATTTTGCCAGCCAGGTAAGTCGTCAAAAAAATAGAAATGACAAAAAAGAAAAAAAGAAAAAAAGGCAGTTGAGTGGAGTAGCAAATAGTCATAGAATTTATTACATTTAAATAAAAATAAAAATTACAAATTAATATTTTGTATTTAAAAAAAAAAAACGTTTTGGGCTTGTGCCCTTTCAGGCAGGTGTTAAAAAACGAGGCGGGCGCGTTTTCGGTTTGGATTATAGCACCATGGCATGCGTTCGTGTGCTTGTCCCCTTGTGGGCTTCTGGCACGAACACTTAGCCGGCGAAGCCAATACCAATTCAAAACTCATTCGATGACGCTCGTTGAAGAAGGCCTCAACCCGCAGATACAGTGGCTAATCTAACGCATGGGCGTATCGCATGACACTCTACAAGTTCGTTCCGATGCACCCGAATCGCCCCTTTGACCACAGCTCTTACATGAAAGTTTTACAGCTCTGCATCACCAGGAATGCCTTTGCTTGTGGGCGGCAGGTGCATGGTCACATCATCGCAAGTGGGTTCCCATCGAATGTCCACTTGAGAACTAAATTGCTCGTGTTTTATGCCAAATGCATGGAATTGAAAAGTGCCCGCAAGTTGTTTGATGAAATGCGCGAGAGAAGTGTTGTGTCTTGGTCTGCTATGGTTTTCGGGTGTTGCCAGAATGGGCGGTTTTGAAGATACTTTGACGACATTTGTAGAGATGCGCAGCGAAGGTGTTAAGGCCAACCAGTTCACTTATGGGAGCGTGTTGCGGGCTTGTACTAGTGTTGGGCATTTCGGTGTGGGAGTGTAGGTGCAAGGGCGTGTGGCAAAGGGAAGGTTGGTGGGTAACTTGTTCGTGTAGAGTGCTCTCATTGATTTTCACTCAAAATGTGGAAAGATGAAGGATGCAGAGCGCTTGTTTGAGGGAATGATAGCGCGGGACACCATTATGTGGAATACTATGATCGGAGGATATGCAACTCGCGGTCTTGTTGCTAATTATTTTCAACTGTTCAGCTTAATGATGAGAGAAGGTATTATTAGCTGAAAGAACGTTTGCTGCTGTTTCTTGACCTTAGGGTAATGAATTTCATACAATGTGCTTATCAGGAGAACAAAGACTCTGTGGTGCATATTGCATATATTGTAGGGGGTACTTCATCTTATTAGTCAATTTATATATGCTGCTCAGAAAAGTCACTGATGAAAAGCTTCATATAATATGATCTAGATGAGATCATTTGTGGTACATGATTGAAATGTAAATGTATTTGCAAAGTAGAAGTTGAGAGAGTTTTAAGATGAAGTTTTAGCTTGCAGTCTAGCTGAACCAAATTGAGCAAGAATGCATGCATTGACTCCACCCTTCGTTTCCACCCTTTCAGGAATCTGATTTGCTGCCACCTCCACCGCCTTGCTGCCGCCAATCGCCGCCTATCGAGGTTGTCCGATACCTCAATCGTCATGGTGTTGCTGGTCCTGCACTCGTCACAAATGCTAACCCCCGTTTCAAGCAGATAAAGCACTCCGGTCACCACCCGCGGTGGGGCTTTTTGCTGCGCAGCTCGAGCAAGAGAGAGGGAGAGAGACAGAGACTAGTCATCATGGTAAGTGAATATCTGCTTCTAGCCATTGTTTCCCAGCTCTGATACTCGACATGTGCTTGGTCTCCCGTTCTGGTTGAGAACTATTGTTTTGTTGGTTTAGAAATCACAGATGAAAATGAAAAGGGACGCACGATTGCCGCATTAGAAATTGTGGGTAATCCAATGCGTGGGCACATCCCACGAAGCTCTACAAGTTTGTTCCGATGCACCCGAATCGCCCATTCAACCATAGTTGTTACATGAAAGTTTTACAGCTCTGCATAGCTGGGAATGCCTTCACATGTGGGCGCTAGGTGCATGGTCACATCATCGCAAGTGGGTTCTCGTCAAATGTCCATCTGAGAACTAAATTGCTCGTATTTTACGCCGAATGCATGGAATTGAAAAGTTTCCGCAAGGTGTTTGATGAAATGCGTGAGAGAAGTGTCGTGTCTTGGTCCGCTATGGTTTCAGGATGCTACGAGAATGGGCACTTTGAAGATCCTTTGACGACGTTTGTAGGGAAGGTGTTAAGGCCAACTAGTTCACTTACAGGAGTGTGCTGTGGGCCTGTAGTAGTATTGGGTGTTTTGATGTGGGAGTGCAGTTGCAAAGGCGTGTGGCAAAGGGAAGGTTGGTGGGTAACTTGTTCGTGCAGAGTGTTCTCATTGATTTTCACTCCAAATGTGGAAAGATGGAGGATCTAGAGCGCTTGTTTGAGGGAATGACAGCGCGGGACACCGTTACGTGGAATACTATGATCGGAGGATATGCAACTCGCGGTCTTGTTGCTAATTATTTTCAATTGTTTCGCTTAATGATGAGAGAATGTATTATTAGCCGAAGAACGTTTGGTGCTGTTTCTTGATCTTATGGTAATGAATTTCATACAGTGTGCCTATTAGGAGAACAAAGACTCTGCGGTGCAGATTGCATATATTGCAGGGGTACTTCATCTTATTAGTCAATTTATATATGCTGCCCAAAAAAGTCACTGATGAAAAACTTCATATAATATGATCTAGATGAGATCATCTGCGGTACATGATTGAAATGTAAATGTATTTGCAAAGTAGAAGCTGAGTGAGTTTTAAGAGGAAGTTTTAGCTTGCAGTTTAGCTGAACCGGATTGAGCAAGAATGCATGCATTGACTCCACCCTTCGTTTCCACCCTTCCAGGAATCTGATTTGCCGCCACCTCCACCGCCTTGCCACTGTCGATTGCCGCCCATCAAGGTCGTCCGACACCTCAATCGTCATGGTGTCGCTGGTCCTGCACTCGTCATAATCGCTGACCCCTGTTTCAAGCAGATAAAGCACTTCGGTCACCACCCGCGGTGGGGTTTTTCTCTGCGCAGCTCGAGCAAGAGAGAGGGAGAGAGACAGAGACTAGTCATCATGGTATGGGAATATCTGCTTCTAGCCATTGTTTCCCAGCTCTGATACGCGACGTGTGCTTGGTCCCTGTTCTGGTCGAGAACTATTGTTTTGTCGGTTTAGAAATCGAAGATGAAAATGAAAAGGGACACGCGATTGCCACGTTAGAAACTGTGGGTAATCCAACGCATGGGCACATCCTACGAAGCTCTACAAGTTTGTTCCGATGCACCCGAATCGCCGCTTCGACCATAGTGCTTACATGAATGTTTTACAGCTCTGCATGGCTGGGAAAGCCTTCACGTTTGGGCGCCACGTTTGGGCGCTAGGTGCATGGTCACATCATCGTAAGTGGGTTTCCGTCAAATGTTCACCTGAGAACTAAATTGCTCGCGTTTTATGTCAAATGCATGGAATTGAAAAGTGTCCGCAAGGTTTTTGATGAAATGCGTGAGAGAAGTGTCATGTTTTGGTCCGCTATGGTTTCAGGGTGTTGCCAGAATGGGCACTTTGAAGATGTGTTGATGACGTTTGTAGAGATGCGCAGGGAAGGTGTTAAGGCCAACCAGTTCACTTACGGGAGTGTGCTGCAGGCCTGTAGTAGTATCGGGTGTTTTGATGTGGGAGTGCGGGTGCAAGGGTGTGTGGCAAAGGAAAGGTTGGTGGGTAACTTGTTCGTGTAGAGTGCTCTCATTGATTTTCACTCAAAATGTGGAAAGATGGAGGATGCAGAGTGCTTGTTTGAGGGAATGACAGCGCGGGACACTGTTACGTGGAATACTTTGATCGGAGGATATGCAACTCACGGTCTTATTGCTAATTCTTTTCAACTGTTTCGCTTAATGATGAGAGAAGGTATTATTAGCTGAAAGAATGTTTGCTGTTGTTTCTTGACCTTATGGTAATGAATTTCATACAGTGTGCTCATTAGGAGAACAAAGACTCTATGGTGCAGATTGCATATATTGCAGGGGGTACGTAATCTTATTTGTCAATTTATATATGCTGCTCAAAAAAGTCACTGATGAAAAACTTCAGATAATATGATCTAGATGAGACCATCTGTGGTACATGATTGAAATGTAAATGTATTTGCAAAGTAGAAGCTGAGCGAGTTTTAAGAGGAAGTTTTAGCTTGTAGTCTAACTGAACTAGATTGAGCAAGAATCTATGAAGCACGGACACGTTGTCCGTGCTTCCGTGTCGTGTCCGACACGTGTCGGAGCGTGTCGGACACGTCGACACGCTCGGACACGGTCGGACACGCGTTGACCGCGTGTCGATTTTTTCGACACGCGGTCAACTTTTCTCGACACGCGTGTCGACGCGTGTCCGGAAGATTTCGGGTGGAGGCGACGGAGGGGGAGGGAGCAGAGGCCGCGAGCGACGGCGAGAGACGGTCAGAGAGAGCGGCGAGGGCCGCCACTGTCGCGATGGATCGACGACAAGGAGGAGGAGGAGAAGGTCAAGAGGAAGAGGAGAGGAAGGGGGTCGCGTGGAGAGGAAGGGGGTCGTGCGGAGAGGAGGAGGAGGAGAAAAATCGAGAGGAAGAGAAGAGGAAGGGATCGGGGCCCGAGGGGGAACCGAGCGGCGGCGGCGGCGGCGACGGCATCTCCTCCTCCTTGGCGTCGCGTCCGCTGCATCGTCGGAAGCTGCAAAACGGTAGAAGGTCTGAAGGAGGAGGAAATAGAGTCTCGTGAGGGTTTTTGACAAAGGAATAAAAAATAATAAAAAGAGGGGGAGATGGCATGTCTTTTGAGTTTTGGGGGAGGGGAAGTGAGGTTGACAGGCTGTCTGTCAGAGTGGCGTGGGGGAGGGAAAAAAGTGAAATAAGTTTGGGGTGGAGGGAAATGGAGAAACGAAATAAGGTGTGGGTTTGGGGGATTTTTTTATTGGAAAATTAAATAAATGAAATTAAAAAATAATTTCGAAAAGTAAAAGTATTAAATTTTGAATAATGATAAATTTTGGTCATTCTAGAAAATTATGAATTTATTTAAATAAATTGATTCTAATTTCTTATTAATTATTAGTTTCATCGATAACTTTTATTAAAATTAAAAACATATTTCGTATTAATTATGAATATATCTTTCGAATTTCAAATGAATTGAATTATAGGCTTTTTTTAATTAATTATTTATTTATGAATTTGAATCAAATTAATTAAAAATAAAAATATTTATTTAATATTTAACGTGTCGGAACGTGTCGGAATTCTCTATTTTTTTAGAAATGACGTGTCGCGTGTCGTGTCGTGTCGTGTCACGTGTCACGTGTCGCGTGTCGGTGCTACATAGGCAAGAATGCATGCATTGACTCCCCCCCTCCCCAATTTTTTTTTTTTTTTTTTTTTTTTTTTTTTTTTATATATATATCCTTTATATTGACCACTGCATGGGTCAGACTATAATATTATTGAAGTTCAATAATCATAGTTGCTAATATTCTGTATCAAACTCGGCAGGCATGGCCCCTGTTCGCTTTACACTAGGAAGTGTTTTACAAGCCTGTGCTGTTGGTGGCACTATTCTCCAAGTAAGCCAAGTTCATAAATTCATAGTAGAATGGGGCTTCTTAAATTACAAAGATTTGACTGGATCTTTGATTGATGTGTATGCAAAAATGTGGGAGTGTCCGAACTGCTCATCATTTATACAGGAGCATGGCACAAAAGGATTTAATATCATACACTACCCTTGTTAATGCATATTCTCGGAAAGGTAAATTTGGCAATGATTTCCTGGATATCTTGAAGGAATTAGCATGTATGCAATTGGAAGTTGATGACATTACACTATGCTCTATACTTCATATATGTGCTGATATAGCATCATTGATCTTGGGACAACAAATACATGTCCTTGTTCTGAAACGTCTAGACAGTAAAGATGTGACCATTGGAAATGCTCTAGTTGACATGTACGAGAAATGTGGCGAGATCAAAGATGCTACTCGTGCTTTTGTTGAGATATAAGTGAAAAATGTCGTATCATGGACTTCTTTGATTGCTTCTTATGGGAGGCATGGCTGTGGAAATGAGGCGGTACCTCTTTATAGGCAGATGGAATTTGAAGGGCTGAAGCCAAATGATGTTATATTTCTATCTCTCCTCTTTGCTTGCAGCCATAGTGTATTGACCAGTGAATGATGGGATTGCTTTACTAACATGATCAATAAATATAGCATTGTTCCAAGAGCATAACATTTTTCTTGTTTGGTAGATCTATCTGCTCGTAGTGCTCAATTAGAAGAAGCATATAAGTTGATACAAGAGATGGATATCAAACCAAATGCTTCCCTTTGGGCTTCTATACTGGGGGCATGTCGCATTTATGGCAATACATCACTTGGAAAAATAGCAGCTAGACATCTTATCAGTTTAGATCCAAAAATTGTGCAAATTATGTTCTTCTAGCAAGCATATATGCTGAAACTGGAGCATGGAGATATGCTCAAGACACATGGTCCTGTATGGAAAAGATGGGCTTAAAGAAAGATCCAGGATATAGCCATTTATTACCCACAAAGAAAAGCATTGCACTTCTGCAGCATGGTTAATGATGTTCTCCAGCTGTTATTTCTTCAGACATAAGAGGGTGGATTTTCTCAAGTTTTCCTTTCCTATCGATAACCACAAATGGTGCCATTCGCGTATCACCCTTCTCACCCCGTCAATGTAAGATGGGCTATATTTCTAAACTTTGATGTTTTTTTTGGTTTTGATTTATTGTTTCATTTTCCTACATTTTTTTTTTAAAGTTTATTCAGGAGCATGTTACTTCAAAGGTAGCAGATTGTCTTGACAAGATTCTTGAAGCTTGAGCAAAGTCAAGAATTGAGATGAGAATGAGTGGTTTTTGTCAAATGTCTTCATCCAAATAACTACTTGCATAGGTATTCCTAATGAAAATGATAGCTGGATATACTCTATTTCAGGATTTTGAATATGTATTGAATAATTGCAACAGGCATATATGCATACTCTAGCATTCTCTCTCTTGAGTGGCTTCTTTGTCAAAGACCTCACAACATTGTGTGTCTGTGTATATCCATTACATATACTTGTAATTACATATCATTGTCTGGCTCAAGACTGCAAAAAAAGGTGAAACCCATATTATGTAGAGTTACTATGGAGTTGTTGATTGAAGGGAAACATTTAACTTGTAATTTTAAGCTCGAGAATTAATATCTCTTGTCACTTGTGTGCCTCTTTCTGGTTTTCTTTTTTATATGCATTTAATTGTGTCGGTTTTCAATTGCTTCTGTTGTTGCAAGTTCATCAAACACACATCGCAGTTACTGTTACTTTTATATGATTGTAAAGCACTCCCGATAGATTTGCTCACAAAAGATGTAATTTGCTGTAGGGGTGTTCATATAAAACCTAAAATCGATATATTGAGCCGAACCAAATTGATAAGTTTGGTTTATTATTATTTTTTTTGTGGGTTTAGGAAACCGATAAAACCAAACCAAACTGAGAAATTTGATAATTTACATTCTAACTGATAAATTTGTAGTTTAACCTAACTAGATAATTTCTTTGAATCTAAGATTGCTTTATACTATTATATGAAAGATTTCTACTTCTCAGGTTGCCATTATTGATTGATTTTTTTTTTTATCTCAAATAATACTCACAAAAGAGTTTTCCATGATCTTTGGTGTTCTTACGTGTTTTTTTTTTTTTTTGTCAATAAATGCATAGAAAAGGTGCTTGTTGTTTTAATTTTAATTTCACGTTGAAATCTAGATAGTCTAAGTATGAATTAAACTTCTTTCTTATAAATTAGCTTGATGATACTGTTTGAAATGAAACCAAACCGACAATAAACAAAGGTATTGGTTGGAATTGTGTTGTAATTTTATTGGTTTTTGGTTTGGGTTTGGGTTGAGATTCTCGCAAACTGGTATTCACTTTGGGTTAAATATACCTCCCGACTAAATCAAACCGAACCATGAGCACCCCTAATTTGCTGTTAACGTGTTCATCTATCAATATCACTAACCTATTGTTACTGAACCGTAGGAACCCATGCCCATCATACAATTAGCAAGGGAAGCTGAAGCTTGTCACAGATGAGTTTACTCAATCGAGATAAAATTGAGCTACATCATAGATGGGGCAGAAGTAAGGACTAGTATCTGTAAGTGGAATTTAACTTCATAGGCTAGCTGGTTTTATTACTTTAAAATGAGGGAAGCTGCATTTGCAATCTTTTCTATACTTCAGGATTAGAAAAGCTGCCTTTGCAATAGTTTTCGACCTCGGACAACTGGGTTTATGCTTAATCAGAATAAAGCGTGACTTATCCAGAATCTCGCATTCAAAAATGCTCCAGCTATGAAGTTAGATCAAACCGGTGCACCAATTTATTAGGCGAAGATGCAACCTTTTATTTGGTTGTTAATAAGTGCAGTGATGTTTATGACATTTGAATGAGTTGTTGTTTGATAGCATGATGGCACATATATGTTGAATGTAATGTTTGGAAAAAGCTAAGACATATGATGTTCGTTTGCGATGCATGCTTTGACTGGTAATAGATGGTTACTGAAAATTCTGATTTAATAGGATATGTACCTTAAAATACAGTTTGCAAGGACAAAGTAAAATCAACCAAAATAAATTTGGCATAAGATGAGAAATTTTAATGGCTCGTGTTAGTTGCTTAGCAAAGTCGTACATGTTGAAGGCAATAACAGTTAACATTACAGATTCACAGCACCACATGAGAACAGGAAGGAGCTGCAACACTTCTTGTTGGTTTAGTTCTCGGAAATATTTCATTTACTATGCATCTCTCTGGCTTCCTTCCCACTGTTCTTTGAACTTCTGCTGTGCCAGTAGACCTCGCATGCTAATTTTAAATTTTCACCAAGTACTAATATTGCACCTCTATTATTGCGAAATGTAGATTCGAAGGTCAAATTTATGGGAAGAACATTGAAATTGGAATACTTGGCCACGACTGGAAATTCAGGTAACAATTTATCATTGAACTTTTCTGAAGTTTTTTGGGTGAAATCTTCTAAATTGTCTTGAATCCTATTGTTGAATAAGTTTTTCCACATTAATGGTCATTGACCTTACTGCTCTATTTGAACGTATGCATGACACCTCAAGAGGATGAAATGCCCACATAATCTTTTATAGAGTTACTCAGCCAGGTGCATTGCAGTTCAACATGTGAAGGTGGTTCAAGTAAGATTTTCAGGCTTACACAAGATTTGGAAGCCGAACCAACTACTTGAGTTGGGAACGGGAAGAGGCCAATGGGGGAAACTTAAAGAAAACATTTATGGCAATGAGATTTTGCAGTCGGGAAACTTACTTCTTACTTCTAACTATAGAAAAGGGCATAATTCATTTGTAATCTAGCAGCGATTTCTTCTCAAAACAGAACTCTGCCCATAAGCACACATAAGGCAAAAGGTTCCACTGGCTACATTTATCCACCACGGATCGTCAGTTGCTCTCGGAACACTCGTCAAACATTCTTACCGAAAAATACCTCATTGTAAACATTTTTTAAGATATCGATCGTGAGGGTTGTTAGTGCGTGTACTAAAACAACATCACTAGAAAGAATGATAAACCAGACAAATTATTTTAAACACAGTCAGGTACTTGGGCACACCCGAATTCGACATAATATAACATCAAAAGTACTAATCTCGTGTCCGCCACGCGCGAACAGCAACACTTTCCCAATCGGCGAACGATCTTGAAGCGCCTTTTGGAGACAGGCAATCAACTACATAAATCTCACGAAGTTCTTAACGAATCGATTTTTCATATACTTTTAAACTAGATCTCGAAGTCCCAACACCACAACAACACCAATCTACACACGTGTTCGCAGCATCGACCTACTGCAGAACAGACAACGACAGGAACGGCCAAGCAACTTCTCCGGCGAGATCAAGAAACAGAGCATCCACGCGACTAAGCGAACTGAATACAAGAAAACAACCCGAACGAAAGAAAGAAGAGAACACAATGTCGCCGCGGTCGGACCGGGACCGGGACCGGAACCGCAACCGATTAGGGTTAAAAAAAAAACCCTAAATCAATTGTTTACCCTCCTCAGTTCACACTTCACACTCACAGTTCTCCTCTTTCCTCTCTCCCGTTCTCTGCCTCTGCCCTCGACGCCACCGCCGGACGTTGCTCACCCTCGACGACGCCGCCGGACGCCGCTCGTCCCGCCGCTGGACGCCAGTCGGCCCGCGCTCGCCCCGCCCTTGCCTCCCTCGACACCGCCGCTGGACGCCGTCACCCCTCGCTCGCCTCGCCGCTCAGCCGCTTGCCGTCGACGCCGCCGTTGGACGCCGCTCGTCCCCCCGGTGGAGGCCGCTCGCTCGCCCAGTCGCCCCGACGCCGCTCGCCGCTCCCCCAGCCGCCCAATCAGCCTTAACTCCACACCCCTTCGCCTCCGCCTCCACCTTTACCTCCACCTCCAGCTCAGTCGCACCCCCACTCTCTCTCTCTCTCTCCTTCCGCCTGTCCGGTCGGGGGCGACGCGGGACGCCCTTGGAGACTCCGGCGGGGGCCTACCGGCTGATCGATGACGAAACGGTAGGGTTGGATTTGTCTGAGTAATCATGCTGTTAGCTTGTGTGTAGTTTGCATTCGACTGCAAGTTGGAATGACTGATGCGGTCGTTCTGACGACGAATTTCCCTTTTTATTTGCCAGGGGTTTCTTTTTCTATGCTTGCATTGTTGACAATTGGTATCCAAGCTCTTGGAACAACTCAAGCGATTGTTGTATGCATTGTGTTCAGATGGAGGATAACAAATCCAACACTAGATCTTCTTTTGGAGATTGTCTGAATCATACAGTCTTGGACAAATGATTTTGGTTTTCTTAGTCTGGCTTGAAAACGGATGTATGCGAATGGTGTTAGAAATTTCTCTTCCATTTCAACTGTGCTAAGACTTTCTTGTAGCGTACTGAATCCCTCTGTACAATGTGTAAAGTCAGAGCTTGGAGATGAATTTGGTTTTTCTAGCGATAAAATGTAGTCTGACAGTCATTTCTTTTTTTCTTTTTTTTTATATACAGGCAATCGTCATGGGTCAACCCTGCCGAAAGATGATATTCTCCTACAGCAAGCGTGAGTGGTCTAGGCAGAGGTTTTGGACGACTGAAATTGCTGAGAATCAAATCTCTTGCTGAAAAATCTTCCAAGCTATAGCAAGCGAGTCGCAAGAATTATGAACCAGTAGCAGAAAATGTACCTCTTGACGTGCCTAATCTCTCTTTTTCTAAATTGGACCTACTGGGGAAACATAAGGAAGCAGCTATCCTTGGACGTGGAGGAAAGGATTCAGGTGCTTGCCAATCCAACGCTGCCGAAGACGCTTCAGCAAGGATGGGCATCTATGGATTGTTCAGTGCACCAAAAGGAACCAATAAACATGGCATATCTACCGCCAGAGTAGTTGGAACAGAGCATTCAGTTCATAGTTCTTATGCAGATTTTAGAGGATGGGACAGGGGGGGTGTCCATGGATCACTTTAGATCTGACTCAAAAGACACAAGTTTGCATAGGAAAGTTTCCTCCAAGACTGACTTCCATAGTTGAAAGTCCTTTGAAGATTTGGGTTGTAGTGACTATACGACTGAATCTTTGAGGAAGCAGCATTTTCTGCGCCCCTCACATATTCGGGTACATCAATAGCATGACCTACTCAAAGTCAAAAGTTTCAGCTTGTTTTTTTTTTCTGGGAAAATGGAAGGAACTTGGTCATTTCTTCCTTACTGCTGTTTTAGCTGGCAATATACTAAACGTGAGCACGTTCTAATCATCGTTATATCTACTGTCTGCATAATATCCGCATTGAGCTGCAAATCAATGATGGCTTGTTTTTGTATAGTTCTAGGTGTAAGCTCGCATTTGTCATCATTAATAGGAACAAATGATTTATTGCTCTTTTCAGAATAGCTTTTCCTCCGCATTTTTGCTCAAGTGACAGAGACCTATGGAACAGCCAAAGTCCTTGCTTGCTTTAGCTTGCTCCTTTGCCTAACTAAGATGAGCAACACCGACAGTTGCTCAACCTTCATTATTATGCAACCCTAGTTATTATTATGAAACACATTAACCATAAGGAATCACCAAATTATACATTAGACGATATTTTCTCTAGAAAACTATGAATTTAGTTGTCTATTCAGATGTAAAAGATTCACATTGCTGTGTATTGGCAGGTACTGAAAATGGAGGGCCAACTATTGAATTATTTCGGCTTCTGGATATTTGCGCCCACTACGAAAACTTTCCTTAGGTTCTGCAACTTATTGAACTCTCATTTGCTTTACTTTCATTGGATTTATTTGCATTCTAAAAGAATTGAATATTTCGTTTCTCAGGAGATTTATTTGAGCAGCATAGGCAATGTATGCGGTAAGGGTCATTGATCTACTCCATGCTAGCCTAAGCTTAGGAAAATACCACATTCCTTGATCTTAAGAAATTTAACCATTTGTCCATCAATTGCTTGTAAAATCTCCAGAGCCCTAGTCTTGAATTGGAGTACTTGGCGGATTACCTTGCGGAGCTGACATTGGTCGAGTATGAATTCCTGAGTTTTCTTCCTTCTCTAGTTGCTGCATCAGCCATATTTCTTGCTAGATGGACGCTGGATGACACATGCCACCTTGGGTTTGTTCTCTATCTTGCATTTCTTTCATCGCCACAAGCTAACAATTTGATTATTTGGGTATTAACTTACCATTTACTTTCTGCAGAATCCAATGTTGGAATTCTACACATGTTATAAGGCATCTTAGCAATCTTTTACTGATGATGATGATGATGATGATGATCAAAGCGTTTTGGGTTTGTGCCCTTTTGGGCAGGCGTTAAAGAAGGAGGCGCGTTTTCATTTTGGATCATAGCGCATTGCATGTGTAAGTGTGCTTGTCCCCTTTTGGGCTCCTGGCATGAATAGCTAGCCGATGAGGCTAACACCAAGTCAAACTCATTCGATTACGCTCGTTCAAGAAGGCCTCAATTAGTAGATGGTGTGGGTAATCTAATGCATGCGCACATCTCACGAAGCTCTACATGTCCGTTCCGATGCACTCGAAATGCCCATTCGACCATGGCTCTTACATGAAAGTTTTACAGCTCTGCATCACTAGAAATGCCTTCACGTGTGGGCGCCAGGTGCACGGTCACATCATCGCAAGTGGGTTCCCATCGAATGTCCACTTGAGAACTAAATTGCTCGTGTTTTATGCCAAATGCATGGAATTGAAAAGTGCGCGCAAGGTGTTTGATGAAATGCGCGAGAGAAGTGTCGTGTCTTGGTCTGCTATGGTTTCCGGGTGTTGCCAGAATGGGCGCTTTGAAGATGCTTTGACGACGTTTGTAGAGATGTGTAGGGAAGGTGTTAAGGCCAACCAATTCACTTATGGAAGTGTGTTGCGGGCTTGTACTAGTATTGGGCGTTTTGGTGTGGGAGTGCAAGTACAAGGGTGTGTAGAAAAGGGAAGGTTGGCGGATAACTTGTTCGTGCAGAGTGCTCTCATTGATTTTCACTCCAAATGCGGAAAGATGGAGGATGCAGAACGCTTGTTTGAGGGAATGTTAGAGCGGGACACTGTTACGTGGAATACTATGATTGGAGGATACTCAACTCATGGTCTTGTTGCTAATTCTTTTCAACTGTTTCGCCTAATGATGAGAGAAGGTATTAGTAGTTGAAAGAACGTTTGCTGCTGTTTCTTAATCTTTTGGTAATGAATTTTGTACAGTGCGCTAATCAAGACAACAAAAATTGTGTTTTGCAGATTGCGTATATTGCAAAGAGTATTCAATATTGTTAGTCATCTTATATTATGCTGTTCAGAAAAGTCAATGGTGAAAAACTTTAGATAATATGATCTAAATGAGATTATTTATGGTACATGATTGAAATGAAAATGCATTTGCAAAGTAGAGGCTAAGCGAGTTTTAAGAGAAAGTTATAGCTTGCAGTCTAACTGAACCAGATTGAGGAAGAATGTATGCATACTCTCTCTCTCTCTCCATCCATATCCTTTATATTGACTGCTGCATGGATCGATATATAATATTTTGAAGTTCAACAATCATGGTTACTAATATTCTGTGTTAAACTCATTAGGCATGGTCCCTGATCGCTTCACACTAGGAAGTGTTTTACAAGCCTGTGCTATTGGTGGTGGTACTCTTCTCCAAGTAAGCCAAGTTCATAAATTTACAGTTGAATGGGGCTTCTTATATTACAAAGATCTTACTGGATCCTTGATTGATGCTTATGCAAAATGTGGGAGTGTCCGAACTGCTCATCGTTTATACAGGAACATGGTAGAAAATGATATAATATCATACACTGCCCTTGTTAATGCATATGCCCGAGAAGGTAAATATGACAAAGATTTCATGGATATCTTGAAAGAATTAGTATATATGCAATCGGAAGTCGATGACATTACACTTTGCTCTATACTTCATATATGTGCTGATACAGCATCATTGATCTTGGGACGACAAATACATGTCCTTACTCTGAAATGTTTGGCCAGTAAAGATGTGGCCATTGGAAATGCCTTAGTTGACATGTACGGGAAATGTGGCGATATTAAGGATGCTACTCGTGCTTTTGTTGAGATACAAGTGAAAAATGTCATATCATGGACTTCTTTGATTGCTTCTTATGGGAGACATGGCTGTGGAAATGAGGCTGTAGCTCTTTATAGGCAGATGGAGTCTAAAGGGTTGAAGCCAAATGATGTTACATTTCTATCTCTCCTCTTTGCTTGCAGCCATAGTGGATTGACCAGTGAAGGATGGGATTGTTTTACTAGCATGATCAGTAAATACAGCATCGTTCCAAGAGCAGAACATTTTTCCTGTTTGGTAGATTTATTTGCACGTAGTGGTCAATTAGAAGAAGCATATAAGTTGATACAAGAGATGGATATCAAACCAAATGCTTCTTTGTGGGCTTCTATACTTGGGGCATGTCGCATTTATGGCAATACATCACTTGGAAAAATAGCCGCAAGGCATGTTATCAATTTAGATAAAAAAAATTGTTCAAATTATGTTCTTCTAGCAAGCATATATGCTGAAACTGGAGCATGGAGATATGCTCAAGACACATGGTCTTTTATGGAAAAGATGGGCTTAAAGAAAGATCCAGGATACAGCCATTTATTACCCACAAAGAAGAGAAGTGCACTTCTGCAGCACAGCTAATGATGTTCGTGCTGTTATACCTTCAAACATAGAGGGTAGATTTTCTCAAGTTTTCCTTCCCTATCGATAACCACAAATGGTGCCATTTATTCTTTTGTTTCCTTATAAATTCTTTTTTAGTTCATTCAGGAGCATTTAACATCAAAGGTAGCTGATTGTCTCAATTGGATTCTTGAAGTTTCAACAAAGTCAAGAATTGAAGAAAATATTCAGTGGTATGAGTGCGTCACGTCATCCGCTGACGTGGTGCGCAATTACCATTCAGATATCAACATGTCCTGTGGGGGGTACTCGCTGGAAAATGGAACGGTAGGTTCTCTCAGCCGGCTCGGCTCGGCTCGGCTCGGCTCAGCTCGCTGGGAGCATTAAAGGACAATCAATAAATGCATAATGCTCCCGCCCTAAAAATTTCTCTTTCCTCATTTGAATTTTCTGGGTTTTTTTTTTTTTTTTTTCTCTCCTCACATTGCAAGAGAACAAACAGAGAACAACCAAGACGTCCTATGTTTCCTTCTTTGCGCATCCCACCCCCTTCGCCTTCGCCTCTGGCTCCGCCTACACATTGCGACGAACATGTCATCAACTCTGACTCCGAGCCGACGCGAGGTCTTTGAACTCTATGTCCTCGAGGTCGATGGTCGGGACCTAAGGGCCTCGTGCTTCTCCTCGTCCTCCGCCTCCCCAAAAGCATCGTCAGTCATTTGCCGCTGGCACATCGCCCCCCAAGAGCCTCACCGATCGCAATTGGGTCTCGAGCCTCTTCCGCCTCCGTCTTCGACTGTTTCCAACAGAGAGATCGAGCACAGGAGGAGAAGAGAAGAGAGGACAAAACCACCCCGCTTCCCTCCCCTCCTGTCCCCTAAACTCCTCTCGCTTTTCCCGATAGCTTCATGGATGCCTTCGATAGTTGTGTTCCGTTTAGCTCAATCCCCCGAGAACTCCAAAAGCAAGAGCAAAGAGAAGAAGATGAAGGCGAAGGTCTAGCTCTAGGCCGACGGCGGCTTCGAGTCTCTGGCATGAAGGAAAAGAAGAGCGGCAGCAAAGGCTCCGAATCCAAGTAGCCAAAGCTCCTGGAGCATCAAGGGGATGCAAAGGAGTAGAAGAGGAAGATGCTGAAGCTGTGCGAGGACGTCAAGGGGATGCAAAGAAGGAGTAGAAGAGGAAGATGCTGAAGCTGTGCGAGGACGGCGAGGAAGAGGAGCGAGAATAGGTCCGAGCTGGTCGACCCCGAGAACTTGAAGGGGAAGAAGAAGGCGAGGTTGAGCGACGGCAATGATGAGGTGGCTCAGGAGGAGAACCCCAATGCTGTGAAATTTCAGGATCTTGGACAGCTTGAGGTTGAAGTGATGCATGAGCCCAATTAATACACTTAGAGAAGAATTGCTTCGATTTAGAAAGCCCAAGAAAAAGAAATCCTTACGGAAGAAAGAGAAGTTGGACTTGGATGCCCTTGAAGTGGAAGCAGTTTCAGCAGGGTTGGCTGTTGGAGATCTTGGATCACATAAGGATGGGAGGAGGCAGGCTAGCAGAGAGGAACAAGAGAAAATCAAGGCTGAGATGAGAAAGAATGCCTACCAATTGGCCTATGCTAAAGCAGAGGAGGCATCTAGGTTACTGCGGGTGGAGCAAACTCTTCCTGTTAAGATGGAGAATGACGAAAACATGGTCATTGCTGATGACAATGAAGATCTTTATAAATCTTTAGAGAGAGCTAGGAAATTGGCTCTAAAGAAGCAAGAAGAGGAGGGGGCTTCTGGTCCTAAAGCAATAGCTCTTTGTGCCAGTAGTATTCCCAGCACACACAATGCAGAAAATCAGAGTGTTGCGATTGGAGAATCACAGGAAAGCAGGGTTGTCATGACAGAAATAGAAGGTTTTGTTTCAGGCCTCGAGGTTGATGAAGGTATACATTCAATTATTTCTGTGTTGGCTTGGACAATTTGTGATCATATTTTCTTTCTGAACTGTGGAACCCTTATTTTGTTCTCCAGATTTTTCAGATTACTGCCTTTTGCTGATTTGGGTAGTATTGCTGCTTATTGGGTCAAAACTAGTTTAAGTTGGCTGTTTAGTTTAGAATCCTGGTATTGTTTGGATGTTCAATGAACAACATTTCTTGTTCTTTCACTGTATGCATACTGAAAGATTGTTTGTAAGTGACTTATTTTAGAATTTGCCTTCTGTGTATGTGCGAACAAGCAGTGCACTTGATGCACCTCATTGAACAACATCCTGGACAACTTGCAAACAAGTGAACTTTCGCATACAACTTGCAGTCTGTTGCTCATGCAGTCACAGTAGCTTGTTTATTTGGGATGCATTTTAACTTCCGAACTAAATTCCTAATCGCTGGTGGAGGGGATTGCTGTCTTGAAGAGCGGCGGACTTATTCAACTGTTTTGGTCATATTGGAGTTGCTTAGTTTTAAAACCACAGTTAGTTTTCAGGATATATGCTGGCTAAGAATGCTGTTGGTTCTACTGAGAAGGGGAGAGGGACATGCATATTGGGATTGCATTGCAATTTTGAGATTTCATTCATGTAATTGAAATTACTTCCTCTTCAAATTGGTGTTATATCCACCAATTGCTTGATATGGTCTTTGGTGTCTGAAAGAATATGTGATGTTATTTTCTTATGATGTTATTTTCTTATCAAGTGAGTTACTGAAATTGTGCCATTACCCCTTGTTCCAGTTTCTCGTAAGCCTGACACAGAAGATGTCTTCATGGATGAAGACGAAGCATCGGTAACATCTGATAATGAAGTAAAAGATGAGCCCGGAGGCTGGACAGAATTTAAAGAATTTTGTGATGATGAAGGTCCTGTTAATGAGGATGAGGAGGAAGTTGTTCCGGATGAGACAATTCATGAAGTTGCAGGGGGGAAAGGGCTGTCTGGTGCCCTAAAGCTGCTCAAGGAACGGGGAACACTTAAAGAAACTGTTGAGTGGGGTGGTAGAAACATGGATAAGAAGAAAAGCAAGCTCGTAGGCATTGCAGATGATGGACAGAGAGAGATCCGCATTGAAAGGACAGATGAATTTGGCCGAATAGTAAGTTTTAACAAAAAAAAAGATATTAATCATAAAATAGCCATGTAATACTAAATTCTCCATTATAATTTCTTTTGCGTCTGACAAAGAAACACCAATTCATTACTTTGATGTTTTTATGCCAATCTTCTTGTTTTGAATGTTTTGCAACAGTTAACCCCAAAGGAAGCTTTCTGATTGCTTTTCCATAAAATTCATGGAAAAGGGCCTGGCAAAATGAAGCAAGAGAAGCGCATGAAGCAATACCAGGAAGAATTGATGTTGAAGCAGATGAAAAATTCAGACACGCCTTCTTTGTCTGCAGAGAGGATGAGGGAAGCTCAAGCTCAAATGAAGACACCTTATCTTGTGCTTAGTGGTCATGTTAAGCCTGGGTATGTTTTCCTGTGTTAAAAAATCAAGTTACTAGTTCTTTATTCATTGGCATTTAAGTACATAGCATTTTAGATTAACCTGACTTTATAAGATGTCAATGTGGAGTGTCTTGTTCCATGACCAAAGTGCTTGACTGTCTTTTCGCTTTGCTGCTTCAGATTTTCTATTTATCCCAAATCCTCAGAGCCTGGGCTCTGCTGAGGAGATGTTTCTGTTTGCTAATGTACAGCTCCATGAATCACTGCCTGGACGACTCTTTCCAGATTATATTTCCCCAGACGTTTGAGGGGAATCTCCAGTTTCAAGACTCGTGAATTTATTAACTTAAAAATCATAGCCTATGACCATGCATTATAGATCAACCTATAGATGTTTCCATCTTTATGCTTAAAAAGGCAGCACCTTAATAGAAATTTGAGTGGTCTGACTTGATTGATGATAAACAATCTATATCTGAGAAGACAATCAGACACCATCTAATAAGTGTAAGCTGGACTTCATGCAATGTATTTACCATGGTAATTGAATGATAAAATAATGATTAGATTTTTGTTACTTTGTGCCTGTTTATTTAATTGTTTTTTTTTTCTTTTTTCTTCTGGGGTGTTTCCAGTCAAAACAGTGATCCAAGAAGTGGCTTTGCCACCATTGAGAAGGATCCTGGGAGCTTAACGCCCATACTTGGAGATAGGAAGGTCAGTGTCGACCCAAGTTTGGATGTAATACTCTTATTTTATTGCAAAAAGGAAATTGGCCTGTGATTGTTTGCACCATAATTTTTTACACAAATTATCAAGATGCATCTCAGGTGCAAGGTTTTCTATGTATGCGGCACCACCAGGCTATCTTTTTAACACCACTTGGAATAATTTCTGAGTATTTGCCACCATCAGATCATTTTTGTACTTCTGCTTCCAGATGCATTTTAGACTAAAGTTACTAGACTTTTAAAGAAAAGCAAGGTCTTAGGCATCACGATTTTAGTGATATTTTTATCAAGCTGGGTTTGTCAAAATGGTTTTAGGGCTTCTCTTCTCCTTTCGTTTTCTTATACCAGGGAATCTTTTTGTCCTGGCTTTTAAGGCACCTGCCCTTGGTTCATACTTCATAAGTTCTGATGTTCAGCTGTATTCTAGGTTGAGCATTTCTTGGGGATAAAGCGGAAGCCTGAGCATAGTAACTTGGGAGCACCAAAGAAGCCGAAAACTTGGAGTGTTATTGACAGGTCTTCTATTATTTGTTGAGTTCGAGCAACTTACTATTAGGGCTGGAAGTAACTTAAGGCTCTGGGTGTCGATTGTAGCTCCACATTACATTATTCTATATTACCTTTTGGCTTTATCAACTATGAAGATCAAAATATAGATGCTCTTGTTGCTTTTGAAGATGTATTAGACCTGTAATGCCAACAAGACAGGTGGCAATTTTTGAGAATTCTTTGTTGCCCGAGAATTGAATGGCACCTTTATTAGTGATCTTCTTCATTGTTACTGTTCCTAGAGATGGTTGTACAGATTATGTGATTCACAGGTGGCTATTTCACAGATGCTACTCTTGCTGTTAGACAAACGACTGAGCAAGTGAAATGCTCTGCATGTGTTTATGGAGAGATAATGGCCATCGGTGTAAACCTTGCTTCGATTTGTTGCCATATGGGGGGCGTGAACACCTTTGCTTTGATTTGTTGCTATAAATAGGGCATGCATGCTTGTGTGCGAATGTGGTTAGGTGTGTGCATGTCTTGCTTGTATACAATTGCGCTTGCATGATTTTGAGAACATGTAGAACACTCAACATTCTTGCGATGGGGACATAATTATTTTTCTAAAGGGAGTAGAGGTCATTCTTCTTAAAAGCCGTCATCAATTTTTTTTTTCCTGTTTCAGTTCTATATCTCCTCCACTATACGGTGTGGCTCTATGACTGGTAAAGCAAGCCTATCGAGGAATGGTTCTCAACAACTTAATTGGTATTATAGTATACAGTAAGATGCTTTTCATCTTCGAGAGTTATCAGTATCAATTACTAGCAAATTAAGCCTAACTTCAGCTCTATCGATCGAAGGTTCGTGAATTAGAAAGGTCACCGACTACTGAATTTCTGGAAACCAATATGGCATAAAAGGTCGGGCAATGCGTCCTTTGTTCATTTGGCTCACTATAAATTGGCGACTTCATCACAAAAGAGCCTTTTATCCAGCCTTCCCACTACACTCTTTTTGGAGAGCATTTTGAGGATAAATGGTGGTTTTTAATCATTAGCCTTCCTTTGGCGTTCTGAATTGTGTAGTATTTGTGGGTCTCAAAATTTTGTGTGGAATATAGTGTAATCTAGCTCACCCAACAACGACAATCAATGCATTTTAGGTGTGGAAAAATGTTCTCTACTTAATTGGATTTTAGTTCGTTCACTGGTGGACCCGAGAGAAGGGAAAAATCTATTGCAAATCATTGTCAGCCTAGTTAGATATCGAAGTTGGGCTGAACATTTGAAAGCAGGAAGTTGCCCATATAACACTCATTTATGTTATGGTGACATAACACTATGTCAAAGTTGTCCTCGGGCTATGAGTTCCCTACCATTTTACGCCTGACTAAAATAATCCAAAAAGCAATATTCAATCGTGAATTCTGCAAGTGAAAAACAATCTCTAGAGCAAATTACGAATATGATTAATGAAGAGAGCATTCAACTACACATCATCAACAGGGGCTTTGCTTAAGCAATGAAAAAGAAGGCAAGGCATATGCCTTGGCATGGACATACAACACCAGTCCAGCAACTAATGACAGCACAATTGTTTTTCCTCTAACCACAAATAGCACAATTTTTTGAATCATATACAAATCTATTGAACAACTACAATAAAACATATTTTTACTACTCAATCCAATAGACACAAGGACGGAATGGGTGTCCCTATGGCTTCAATACATCCATGACAAGTCTTGCCTGAAAGAAACAGATTCTGCAGCACCTTGAAGGTCCCTTTATGAAATCTGAGGACAATCTTCCACCACAAGCAACTCTAACTTTTGTGATCCCACAAGTGGCTTCAGGCCATCATCGGTGACTCCTAGGCACTTTGCCAATCGCAAGGTCCGCAAAGAAGGAAAGTGGATAACATGCTGTAGTCCCTCGTCACTTACCTCTTGGCATCTGACAAATTGCAAGAACTCCAAATACTGAGCAGAGCACAGTGCCTCCATCCCATCGTCATTGAAGGAGTCTACATGGTCAAGAGCTAGTTCGTGGATGGGGCACATTTTGACCAAACTAAGAATACCATTCAATGTGAATGAAGAAAATGAAGGAAACTCCCCATCGGAGGAGGATATCATAATTTCTTCGGACATCGAACAATTCTGAGCCAAAGCTTGTAGACTCTCATCTGTCAATCTCAACGGGTTATTCATCAAAAGAGGTAGTGAGTAGTCTGATGGGACTTGAAGTGACAGAGAACGAAGTTTCCTGGACTTTTGTGATAAATTGATGATATCACAGTCCCTGATCTCAACACACATGTCCAAGCATATACTCTCTAGGTTTTTACAATGGCCCAGCACAGACGCTAGACCTCTCCCTGGTTGTATGATGCAATTGACCAAGCTCATCTCCAGCATAGTTTCACATGGGACCTGCTGTGTTTGCCATCGATCCACTGAGCGATCATGAACCTTCATGTATCTGTAATTAGCATCTACTTCAAACTGTAAATGCCTTATTTTTCTCCAACTAGCACCTAGCTTAACCAAATCACCCTCACCGATTGTCCTACAATTATTTATTGCAAGATCTTCTAGGGTCTCAATCTTTCCAATGTGGTGTAGCCACTCAACACTGGAAACATTTAAACATCGGATAAGATGGAGAACAGTGAGATTTTTGCAGCCCAGCACAACAGATAATATGCCACAGCCAGTAATTCGTGGTGTAAAGTTCAACTTCAAAGCAGAGAGCTTGGAACATGAAGTCAAATGGCGAAGACCCACATCTGATATGAACGCGCAGTAACTTAACGTGAGATTGCTCAAAGAGGGACAATAGTTGGAAAGAATCAGAAGGCCTTGGTCGTCCAACTGTTTCCCCAATTTGGACATCCAACCTGCATAACTTATCTCTACCTTTGCCAAATTTGGGAACCTGATGCAGAGAGCAGTCAGAGCTTCATTTACAGGGTCTAATCCACACCCGACATGAAGCGAATGTCTCTGTTCATTATCCAGCATGTAAAGCCTTTTACATGCTAGAGAAGTAGCATTCCTGTCTGTTGTTTTTGTGATCCTGTCCAAGATTTCCCAAACCAATTGATCCGGTAAACCATCGATCAGGAACAGGTAACCTCTTGCTACATGCAAGTCAAAGTAAAGAGACCGTCATGTGAATGATACACCAGTGTGCATAAGCGGCACTGCCAGAGTGAATTTCAGCAGGTAAATTGGGGCTGTGCTTTAGGGAAGCCATCAACCAAGCCTTTTGTAAAGTGGGGCTGTGCTTGAACCTGGATTTTAATGGCTTCAAAAGGGCAAAGTGCCACATTTGCAAATGCTTCCGCAGAAGCACTGCTGAGAAAAAAAATCAAGCTCCCGTTGCTGCTGAGAAAGGCATCGGAGTAAACCCGTTTGAAGTACTCATAGAGACCGAATTTGCACCCACCTTGAGCACCATATCCAAAGAACTTGGTAGCCCAACCTATCCAAAAGGCAGAAGGGCCTTGCTCTCTCAATAGAGTAGTGAAACATGAATAAACGCTGTTATACTTGATTGGATTAACCTACAAGATAACAAGGATTCACATATATAGAAAACTTCCAAGTGAAACAAGTCTGTGCAGATATATTAAATACATGCCAAAGAAAGGACAATCATGAATAAAGCCACACTGCAGAAGCATCCAATTCTCGTCGAAAATTGGACTTTCCACATTCAGTCGGATTTGGCCATATTAGCAGTTCCACGTCAAACGGCGACCAGAAAAATATGTAAACAAGTCATATAAGGAATCTTGTAAACTCATCCAGTTATAGTGCAATGACTGCCGGAACACATATCAAGAATCAACAAAAACACCGCATCTTTTATTCAATCTATCAAGTCTACGTCATCAATAAAACTAGTACCCAAGCAGAAAATGATTTGGGGTGTTACCTCTGATACGCTGATGAGGAAACCAATCAAGTGACTCAATTAATTCACTGAGCTCAACTAAAGAACAGAACATGTTCCTCCAATGTATAGAATTTACACTACAGCATTGAACAAGAAGAATGCCAACAAAAGCAGAACATCCCTTTCACTATGACACAACAAATATAAATAAAGCTCGAGCTGAAAAAACAAAAAAAGGAGAGAGACTATGACTTTAGAACAAAGTGGAAAAGGTATTTTACATTGAAATGCCTAACTACAAGCAGACAGCAGGCTCGACCAGCTTATTGTGCTTCCTCAATACTATAAGCAAAGAGCAAAAAAAAATTAATTAAGTAGGACAAATAAATTGATAAGATCATCCAACTTAAAAACACAAATCTAGCTAGCTTCAACCATTAATGCTCGCAGTCAAGACATAAGCTCATCCGACCATCAGGAAGTACAAACAAGGTTATGAATTTGAACACCAAAATTCTTTAAACATAGAAATTAAACGATGTTGAAGAGCATGATAATACTACATGCATAATCTTAAGATGGAAGGCTTCAGTCAATGTGAATTAAGCTCAATTGTTGTCCATACAACAGTTCGATTCTACATGACTTCACCCTCCTTCAACAGTTCGGGACCCAGCAATTGCAACCAAGCGGGGCTCTTGGGGGAGGCGACGTGCCAAAGGCAGATCATGCCCAAAATGTTGAATTTAATCTCGAACAGATCAAATTCAAATAATATTTTAAATTTTAGCGGGAAGTACTTTTCGCTTTTGCTTAAGTGTAACCAAACATGCCCTAGAGTGTGAGAGTTAATTTCTAGAAATACTTGCATACACGAAACCAGAAAACAAGTGACAACAAGGAATGCATCACTTAAACAGATAGCCCCTGCAAATTAACAAAAGAAAATTGTTTCCAGTCATGATGCCGGACCTACCAATGAATTAGATCCAAAAGCAAATGCTCATAATTCATTCTATTGAAGCCTAGACCTGTGCATTCATCACTCGAAAATCTGAGGGCAGGTACCCCACTAAAAGCATCAGCCACCTTTATTCTCTGAAAATATTTTAGAATGAAAGGGAATTTTTTGCCACAGACCAATATCTTTGCCTCTGGATGTAACATTTATTGCCATAATCCTTTATACCTTGTGAAACCACCACGCATCAATGTATCAGCAGTCTCCAAGAAAATGAACTTCTAGGCAAACTAGGTTGGTTGATTTGATTAAGATAGTAACAAACTCGCACGACATTGTAACCCGCTATATGTGGTTGACAACTGGACAGCAGGCAAACCAACTATCCGTAGTCACGTAATTTAGTATAATAAACCATGCTCTGTCTTCTTTGTTCATCTTCTCTTCAGCGTGTTACCACATTAATACTCTTACGTGTATTAGCATCTCTAAAGATTCTGCACATTCATCATTTACCTCTCGTTGGGCTTGCTGTATGTCTCCATGCAAGGGCCATGCTCTAGGCAACAATCCCGAAAGTTGAGAAGCAGATTCCTTTGTCTCAGTAAAAATTACGGTACGGCCTCCATTAAAGAAAATCCAACCAGAGAAGAAAGTTTAAAAAGTGTATATTGTCAAATAAATCTCGTGACTAACAAAAGAGCACAGCATTGAAGAAATGAAAAGGGAAACAACTAACCTGCTGTAACAGCGTATTATGTCTGGGATAAGCTGAGGTCTAGCCGAGTTTGTACAAGGAATAACAATATGCCTAACATTGGTGCTGACCTTCATTTTCTCATCACCTACTAGATCGATAGTTCTCTTGTTTTGTTTAAGGAATATGGAAGAAATCTGGAAATGCAAAGTCGTGCCATCAGGAAAAGTTGGGTGAAGATGAGTTTGCACGAAAGCAAATAAGGAAAACCAAACATTGACAGCCAAGATACAAATTCAGAACAACAAAACAATTTTGCCAGATTGAGTTACATAGACCCTTCACCCAGTCTGGTAAAGTAGCGCTAAAGAGCAGCGTCTGAACTTTACTTGTATCCTCCACCTTGCCTGCAAGAACCAGAAGAATTGAAGGATAAGTATATCCACATCTATCAGCAATGTGGTTAAATCGAAAAATGACATAATTGAGACAGAGATTCTCTAAATATCTCAGGAGATTATCGATTTTCAAACTGCATCCTAGATAATGCCTTACGTAAACCTACGCAGACAAGCCTCAAGCAGAGGTATAGCAATATTGGTTTGAGCCCCTCTCAATGTATGCACAATAAGAGATATGTTACATGTAGTAGAGAATTTAAAAGGCACAAAGAAAATAAAGATCTTGCTCTAAAAATAAGATTTAAAAATTTCTTCTTTAAAAAGTTCTAAGCAGTTGCATGATGCTGAAATTGAAAAACCTATTGTCAAATTTCAAAAAATAACATCACTAATAATAATTGTAATTGCAATAAATAAGTAAAGCATATTTCCGCCAGAAACTTCATAGGGAAAAAAATTAGTACACATACACCAAGAATTAGCTCCACATCTTCAACAAAACCCATCCTTAGCATTTCATCAGCCTCATCAAGGACAAGGAAGGTTAAAGAGCTCAAGTCAATATTTTCCCTCCCAATGTGGTCCTGCCACAAGATGTAACAACTGTGAATAAGAGCTCATAGTAATACGAACCTGTAATCTGAAGTGTAAATCACGAGTCACACATACAAGCTAACGTCACCTCCGCACAAGAAATTCTGCATAGTCAGCTGTCATTGCTGTTCTGTGGTAATCCGACTAATGGCAATGAAAATAGCTTTCCTTTAGTGATGGAAGATATTCGATGTATAGATTGTTTGAAGGTGGCCGACAATGGTTGCAACTGATAACATAACCTTTTACAGGATGAAAGGCATGTTGAAGTGTTATTCTATAGAATTGATAATGCTTGCATTCTTGTGGACAACCAAGTAATTTTTACATCGCTTACCAGAAGAGAACCTATTTCATTTATTCTTATGACGAAGATTAGATGCCAACAGGTTCTGAGAAGTGCTAGAGAAATGGCTGACTCGGAATAAGCACCATCTTGCTACTTACACACTCAAACAATCCAACAACGATGAGAGCCTGAGGCTGAAAATCCTGATGACGACCTCATAAGTTACAAACCTTGGTGCTTCAGGTATCAGCAAGTGAGATCAGCTTATCGACAACAGATGGATCTGCCAGTGTGCTGGTGTCTCCAAGCTCGTCTAATTGCCTCGAGGCAATTTTCCTCAGGATTCTCCTCATCATCTTTCCACTGCGGGGTTTTTGGTAGGCCAGGCGCCTAGTGAATTTCGTCAGGTGTAGCAAATTCTCCTAACTAGAAGTCGTACAGAAGATGAATCAGATTGCCTAGTCAAAAGTTATGTTTATGAATTTCCTATCACAAGTTACACAAGATGGACTATAAAATAGATTTCACCTGTTTATTAGTTCATGGACGAAAAACGAAATTTATTTTGAAGCCTGATGAAGCCAATAATAGCACAGGAAGGCCAAAATGGCCCAGGAACATAAAATGGAACCTGGCTCTATTTTTGCTACTGTTGTAAATGTTATGGGGATTACAGATCCTACTGATAACATAGTTGTCTTTGGCTCGGAAGAAAGGGAGAAACCAAAAAGAAAAGATATTGGTGAAGTGTTAGATGCGGTGAGTTCATTGTGATCCATCAGCCAAAAGAGCCCATTTAGCATCTGTCCCACTGTTTGATCATTCTTGTTACACATCTCATGTAAGTAAAGGGAGATAGAGCTCCATGTGATGAATATGTTCATTGTTAATCAGAATATGTGAATAACTTTCAGATAGCTAACATCAAAGTCATTAGATGTCACCAGGGAATCAATAAGAAATTAGAGGCATCTAATAATCAAATGAGAAGTATGAGTGAGATCTTAAGCATAGCGCTCCATGGTAATTACGGAAGGGAATAAGCACTGTTTGCAAAGCCCAAGGACAGATTCAGAGGAGTAAGCAAACAAGAGGCTCAACAATATTTGTTTTGAGTGGGACTAGCATGTGGAAAGAAAATGAGATCCATCACAATTATCATCACATTAAGAGGTTACTCTGTCAAGAACTTGCATGTTGTCAGATGACAAATTTAAGTCATTTTGGGGAGTTTAAGAAAGCAAGAGCAATTAGTTTTCAAATAAAGAAATGACTATTAATGGGATGCAAACCCGTTTCCTCATGATGAGTATGAGGCCTTTTCTCAGTTCTTCGCTGTAAGGTTCACCTTCCACCAGAGTGACAATGGCATAAATGCCTTGTCCTTTCACCTAGAGACAAAAACATGATTTGTTGATTTGTTAGCATTTAAAGCAAGTGCAATGAAACTTTTATCATCAATTTACTCCTCTCTAAAGTACCTCATGCTCAACACCAACAACTGCAGCTTCCGCACATTTAGGATGCGAGACAAGAGCAGATTCAACTTCTGCTGTTCCAATCCGGTGTCCACTGCAGAGGCAAGTGAAGCATCATCAGATAACTAGTCCAGAATTCAAGGCACTGGGTGCTTTAAGAAGAAAAGAATTGGTCTTTGGAAGCTTCTCAACAAAAACACAGCCACATTGTATGAGCACATAAATGTTTGAATGAAGATACCAAAAGAGAAGATCTTGAGAAATTCATGTAGTAGTTGACATTGATGACATCATCAACTCTACCAGTCAACCAGTGGTAACCATCCTTGTCCCTGAATGGGTTGACCGAATTAAAAATAAGGAAATCAAATTGTACAGCTTATGCTGCAAAAAATATAAGCATAACTACAAATATATAAGTGCAAGATTATCATTCAAGTTAAGAAATTGTATAAACATCCCTAGTAAGAACCCAGGCATAATGCAAGTAGTTCAAGCAATAATTTAACAGTTGTATCAACTAACCTGTTGCCGCCATCACCAGTAAAATAGTATCCTAGGAATGGTTTGAAGTATGTTGTTTCGTATTGCTCATGATCACCATAGAGTGTACGAAATGCCCCAGGCCAGGAACTTTGAATGCACAGGTATCCACTACACTCACCTTCAATTTTTTTTTTTTTTTTTGGTAAAGGACACTCACCTTCAATTTCAACCCCCTTTTCATCCACTATGACAGGCTGCACAAAACAAATGTGGAAATTAGTCAGAGAGACACCTTGTGAAAGGCTCTTAAGTTGTTCAAAAGTCAAAGGGAATGAAAGAGTTTAGAGACCTGAATCCCAAAGAAAGGAAAAGTAGCAGATCTAGGTTTCAGTGGCCAGGCACCAGGTAATGGTGTGATCTACAGGGAAGGTAAGCATCACTAGAGTCAGACCGAGACCACTGAGTGGATATTGTGGGCATTCTTTGTAAAAAATTCTAACATGATAAACCCAAACGAATAACAAAATGTACCATGAAGCCGCCAGCTTCCGTTTGCCACCAAATGTCAGATATATGGCACCTTGAATCCCCGACTACATTGAAAAACAACTTGAAGAAATGTACACGGGTTTATGGATCTAGTGAAACATTATCTACATTAGAAAGTTAAGATAAAGCTTAGTACCTCCATGCACTTGGATTGATAGGCTTGCCAACACTTCCTGGGACCCGCAATGATTTGCGTGAATACTTACCAAATAAGCTTCCAATTCATGAATTACTTTCACATGGCCAGGTGTTCCAATCACTATATCGACCCCTTTCCTCAATTGGCTCTCCTGAGCATGATAAGGAGCTCCACTATACAAACAACATGATGTTAAGCCCACTGCTCCACAATAAACTTCAAAATCAGAAAACACCTAAAATAATAGAGTAAATGATGTCGGAGATCTATCTCTGTAAAGAGATGAGATTATTTCCATAAGCTTGGTTGCAATACGTGCTTGGCCAATTCCCTAGTAGGTAAAAGCACCAAAACACTTGGTGGCCTAGCATATCCTGTCTTTCTTGAGGTTTTTGCAGGCCCATTCATTAGAGATTACAAAATGGGCAAGACAAAAGCCAGAGTTTTGCCCTGGTACAATTCGCACAGTGAACAAGGTGATAATCAATGCTAAAAGGTAAAAACCCATCAACTACAGAAATGAGCAAACAGTTCGAAAACTCATGTTCCTAGCAGCCAATCATATTTAGAAAACTTGAAATGCAAGTACAACCAAACGGTCTTCACGCACTTTTGGTTTCTATATATCAAATAACACCAATGAACTAATGTAAAGATGAATTTGCCACAAATTAGAAGATTTATTTAGCCGTAGGTTTTTTGGTCGAATTATTAGCTATAGGTTCGATGCCTGAAAAGATTAGCCGGAATTTGTCTTTTACAATGACAATCAAGGGCTGAAATATAGGGATTTAGGACCAAAAATGCACGAAAGACATTTCACGAACCAATTGCACTATGCTACACTCTACATCATAATTGCTTTGTTGTGATGTTAATTAAAACAACATTCACCAAGCTCAAACATCAATCATTCCTTGAGCAGATAAAACCTGCTTCTCTTTTCAAATATGTCAGCTTCGTGACCCTTTTCCGCATCACATGTTATCGTTACTCCAACGTCCAGATCATTCACTTCTCTAACTTGTCAGTTAATTAGTAGAATTAAAACAAGCACGCGACCATTGACATGTTAATCCTACGGAATTCAGATAAAAAATTTTCATAGTTGAACAATGCAGGCACGGCCGACCAAATCAGTCCCATCAAGGACCATATCAAACGTCATGGCCTAAATGGGAAACAACGACTCGATCCCATTGTCCTTCAACTTCAACCTCAAGCTGTCCAAGATCTTGAAATTCGACACAGCATTGGAGTTCTGCTCCTGAGCCACCTCATCATTGCCGTCGCTCAACCTCGCCTTCTTCTTCTTCCCCTTCAAGTTCTCGGGGTCGACCAGCTTGGACCTAGTCTCGCTCTTCTCTTCCTCGTCGTCCTCGCGCAGCTTCAGCGCCTTCCTCTTCTTCTCCTTCTTCGCATCCCTCTGATGCTCCAGGAGCTTTGGTTACTTGGATTCGGAGCCTTTGCCGCCGCTCTTCTTTTCCTTCTTGTGCTTCTTGTCCGACGCTAGAGACTCGAAGCCGCCGTTGGCCTAGAGCTAGACCTTCGCCTTCATATTCTTCTCTTTGCTCTTGCTTTTGGAGTTCTTGGGGGATTGAGCTGAACGGAACACAACTATCGAAGGCATCCATGAAGCTATCAGGAAAGGCAAGAGGAGTTTAGGGGACAGGAGGGGAGGGAAGCGGGGTGGTTGTCCTCTCTTCTCTTCTTCTCCTATGCTCGATCTCTGTGTTGGAAACAGTCGAAGGCGGAGGTGGAGGAGGCTTGGGACCCAACTGCGATCAGTGAGGCTCTTGAGGGGCGATGTGCCAGCGGCAGATGACTGACGATGCTTTTGGGGAGGTGGAGGAGGAGAAGAAGCACGAGGTCCTCAGGTCCCGACCATCGACCTCAAGGACATAGAGTTCAAAGACCTCGCGTCGGCTCGGAGTTGGAGCTGATGACACGTTCGTCGGAGGGACGCAATTGGACGGAGGTCTAGAAGTTGCCGAGAGACAACGCGAGCACAAACCTTGTGCTCGATCTCCACATTGGGAACAGTCGGAGTTAGAGGGGCTTGGGACCCGATTGCGACTAGTGAGGCTCTTGGAGGAGGCGATGTGCTAGAGGCAGATGACCGGCGAGGCTTTTGGGGAGCCGAAGGCGAAGGGTGTGGGATGCGTGAAGAAGGAAACAAAGGACGTCTCGGTCGTTCTTTGTTTGTTCTCTTGCAATGCGAGGAGAGAGAAAAAAACCCAGAAAATCCAATTGAGGAAAGAGAAATTTTTTGGGTTGGAGCATTATGCATTTATTGACCCTCCTTTAATGCTCTTAGCGAGCCGAGCCAAGCCTGTTGAGAGAACCTGCCGTTCCATTTTCTAGCGGGTCCCCCACAGGACACGTGTCGATATTAGAGTGGTAAATGTGCACCACGTCAACAGATGCCATCGCACGCTCATACCACTTAATATTTTCTCCAGGAATTGAGACAAGAGAGTGGTTTTTGTCAAATGTCTTCATCCAAATAACTACTTGCACAGGTATTCCTGATGAAAATAATAGCTAGATATACTCTATTTCAGTATTTTGAATATGTTGTGAATAATTGCAACAGAGAGATATGCATACTCTAGAATTTTCTCTCTTGAGTGGCTGCTTTGTCAAAGACCTCACAAACATTGTGTTTATATATGTCCATTACATGTACTTGTAATTACATATCACTATCTAGCTCAAGGCTGCAGAAAAAGGTGAAACCCCTATTATATAGAGTTCTGTGAAACAAGGATGTTGTTACTGTGGACTTGATTTTCATTGAAGGGAAATAATTAACTTGTAATTTTAAGCTTTAGAAGTAACATCTCATGTCACTTGTGTGCCTCTTTTTGGTTTTCTTCAAATTTAACAAATGCATAGTCGCAGTTGCTGCTACTTTTGTACGATTGTAAAGCAGTCCCTAATAGATCTGCTCACAAAAGATGTAATTTGTTGTGGGGGTGTTCATAAAACACCGAAAACCGATATACTAAACCATATTGATAAGTTTGGTTTTTTTATATTATTGTTATTGTTATTGTTATTATTATTAATATTATGATTATTATTGCTATTGTTATTATTGTTACTATTGTTATTGTTATCATCGTTATTGTTATTATAATTGTTGTTATTATTATTATTATTATTATTGTTGTTATTGTTGTTATTATTTTTATTATTTTTTTGTTATTGGTTTATGGGTTTGGGTTTGGTTTATAACTTAGGAAACCGTTAAAACTAAACTAAACCGAGAAATTTAATAATTTATATTCTCACTTTTTTTTTTTGGTCGGTCCTACGCTAATCCTACTCTAACACTCACTCTCAGACTTTTGCCCTGCCTCCGTGTAGAGTGTGGGAGTCGAAACTCACTCATGAAATGAAATTGTCTCCACCCCAATCCCCCCTGAGAAGGTAGGGATTTGAACCCCCAACATCTCCCTTCCAAGATGGAAGGGTGGCCACTGGGGCGAACCCCTAGTGGTTATAAATTTGTAGTTTAACCTAACCAAATAAATTCTTTTAATCTAAGATTTCTACTTATTAGGTTGCCATTATTGATTGATTTTTTTTTTTATCTCAAATAACACTTATATAAGAGTTTTTCGTGATCTTTGGTGCTCTTATGTTCAGTTTTTTTTTTTGTTTTTTTTTTTTTTCGTGTAGAAAGAGGTGTTTGTTGTGTTAATTTTAATTTCACGTTGAAGTTAGATAGTTGAAGTATATATTAAACTTCTTACTTATAAATTAGCCTGATGATACCGTTTGAAAGCAAACCAAACCGATAACAAACTAAGTTATTGATTGGGGTTGTGTTGTAATTTTATTGATCTTGATTTTGGTTTAGGTTGGAGTTGAGATTCTCGTAAACTAGTACTCACTTTGGGTTGAATATACCTCCCAGCTGAACTCAACCGAACCATAAACGCCCCTAATTTGCTGTTTACGTGTTCATCGATCATTATCACTGACCCATTGTTACTGAATTGTAGAACCCATGACCATCATAGAACAAGTGAGGGAAACTGAAGCTGTCATATAAGCTCAAATGGGGTGATTCAGCTACATCATAGAATGGGGCGGATGTAGGATTAACTTATTTTGTATCTGTAAGTGGAATTTAACTTCATGGGCTAGCTGGGTTTGTTACTTTAAAATGAGAGACTACATTTGCAATCTTTTCTAACCTTCAGAATTAGAAAAGCCGCTTTTGTAATACTTGTTGACCTCAGACAACAAGGTTTATGCTTAATCAGAATAAACATGACTTATCCATAATCTCACATTCAGAATTGCTACAGCTAGGAAGTTAAACATGTGATATCAAACTGGTGCACCAATTTATTAGGTGAAAATGGGAGTATTTGATAGTTAATGGGTGCGGTAATATTTGTGACATTTGTACGAGTTGTTTGATAGTGTAATGGGACTTTTATGTTGAATGTAATGTTTGGAAAAAGCCAAGACATATGGGATCCGTTTGCCATGTATGCACTGATTGTTAATAGATGGTTACTGAAAATTCTGGTTTCCTTCCCACTGTTCTTAAAACTTCTGCGTTCTCACTTGACCTCGCTTGTAAAGTTTCAATTTTCAGCAAGTATTGATATCGCACCCCTTTTATTGTGAAATGCAGATTTCATGGTCATATTTCAGGGAAGAACATTGAAATTGGAATGGTTTGCTATGATTGAAAATTCAAGTAACAATTGTTTTTCAGGTGAAATATTCTAAATTATCATAGATCCCATTTGTAAATAAACTTCTCCACAATTGCTTGTCAAAGTATGCAAGCATCTTTATTCTGCTACGTCAATGATCATTGACCTTACTGCTCTATTTGATCTTATGCCAACACCTCAACCAGGGCTTGGAGAGTCTTATTTATAAGAACTGAAGGAGGCCTGACTTTCTTTCTAAAGCAAGATATTCCAATCTGTCTCTTGGTTTCTTGGTTAAAGTTAAAGTTGGATTTTCGAGAAAAAGATAGAGGCTAATTTGTTGTGGGATTTTAGAAGCCTTAGATTACTAGAGTTATGGAATTCTAGAAGTTTTATATTTTTTCCGCCTTTAAAACCCACGAAAAGATAAGAATCACTTTGAAAGATTGCTTAAATTTCTTATAAGGGAACATCCAAACAACTTTTATAACACATCATTAACTTTAAAACCCATCTCTAATTTAAGGGCAAATACCATATAAAAACCCCAGACCATGCATACTCTAATACGAATACTCCAAACTTTTTTTAATTTCCTAGAAACCTTTAACCTATCAACTGTAACATAAATATCTTCAATATTTTTTTTATCACTAAAAACCTAAACTTCTTTATGCGTAACACATATACACATTGTTTCAGTTCCATCAATGGGTTATTAGTTCTTTTTCACATTTACGTCATAGGGTTTTTAGTGATAAAAAGATTAGGGATATTTGTATGTTTATAATTTGAGGTTTTTTTTATAATATTTGTTGACTTCTAATTTTGCCGGCCAGGTAAGTCACTGAAAATATAGAAATGACAGGAAAAAAAAAAAAGGCAGTTGAGTAGACTAGCAAATAGTTATAGAATTTATTAAGATTTAAGTTAAAAAATTTCAAAATAAATTATTAATATTAATTGATGATGATGATGATGATGATGATGATAAAAGCGTTTTGGGTTTGTGCCCTTTTGGGCAGGCATTAAAAAAGGAGGTGCGTTTTCGTTTTGGATCATAGCGACATCGCACGTGTACGTGTGCTTGTCCCCTTTTGGGCTCCTGGCACGAATAGCTAGTTGGCGAAGCTAACACCAAGTCAAACCCGTTTGATTGCGCTCGTTTAAGAAGGCCTCAATTAGCAGATAGTGTGGGTAATCTAACACATGGGCACATCCCACGAAGCTCTATATGTTCGTTCCAATGCACCCGAAACGCCCCTTCAACCATGGCTCTTACATGAAAGTTTTATAGCTCTGCATCGCTAGGAATGCCTTCACGTGTGGGCGCCAGGTGCACGGTCACATCATCGCAAGTGGGTTTTTGTCGAATGTCTACCTGAGAACTAAATTGCTTGTGTTTTACGCCAAATGCATGGAATTGAAAAGTGTGCGCAAAGGGGTTTGATGAAATACACGAGAGAAGTGTCGTGTCTTGGTCTGCTATGGTTTCTGAGTGCTGCCAAAATGGGCGGTTTGAAGATGCTTTGACGACATTTGTAGAGATGCGCAGGGAAGGTGTTAAGGCCAACCGGTTCACTTATGGAAGCGTGTTGCGGGCTTGTACTAGTATTGGGCGTTTCGGTGTGGGAGTGCAGGTATAAGGGTGTGTAGAAAAGGGAAGGTCGGTGAATAACTAGTTCGTGCAGAGTGCTCTCATTGATTTTCACTCCACATGTGGAAATATGGAGGATGTAGAACGCTAGTTTGAAGGAATGTTAAAGTGGGACACTGTTACGTGTAATACTATGATTGGAGGATACCCAACTCATGGTCTTGTTGCTAATTCTTTTCAATTGTTTCGTCTAATGATGAGAGAATGTATTAGTAGTTGAAAAAACGTTTGTTGCTGTTTCTTGACCTTTCAATAATGAATTTTGTACATTGTGCTAATCAGGACAACAAAGACTGTGTTTTGCAGATTGCGTATATTGCAAAGAGTACTTAATATTGTTAGTCATCTTATATTATGTTACCTAGAAAAGTTAACGGCGAAAAACTTTAGATGATATGATCTAGATGAGATTGTTTGTGGTACATGATTGAAATGTAAATGCATTTGCAAAGTAAAGGCTGAACGAATTTTGAGAGGAAGTTATAGCTTGCAGTCTAACTGAATTAGATTGAGGAAGAATGCATGCATACTCTCTCTCTCTCTCTCTCTCTCTCTCCATTCATATCCTTTATATTGACTGTTGCATGGGTCGATATATAATATTTTGAAGTTCAACAATCATGGTTGCTAATATTCTATGTTAAACTCATGAGGCATGGCCCCTAATCGCTTCACACTAGGAAGTGTTTTACAAGCCATTTATTCATCAAATACACAGTTGCAAATGCTGTTACTTTTGTACGATTGTAAAGCACTCCCCGATAGATCTGCTCACAAAAGATGTAATTTCCTGTGGGGGTGTTCATAAAAACTCAAAAACCGATATATTGAACCCGATTGATAAGTTTGGTTTTTTTTTATATTATTGTTATTATTGCTGTTGTTATTGTTATTGTTGTTGTTGTTGTTGTTGTTCTTATTATTATTGTTGTTGCTATCGTTATTATTGTTATTGTTTCTATTGTTGTTATTATAGTTATTGTTATTATTGTTTGTTATTCTTATGATTATTATTATTGTTATTGTTATTGTTATTGTTGTCATTATTATCATTATTTTTATTTTTTTTGTTATTGGTTTATGGGTTTGGGTTTAGTTTATAACTTAGGAAATCGTTAAAACTGAACTAAACCGAGAAATATAATAATTTATATTCTAACTAATAAATTTGTAGTTTAACCTGACCAAATAAATTCTTTTAATCTAAGATTGCTCTATACTACAATATGTAAGATTTCTACTTATCAGGTTGCCATTATTGATTGATTTTTTTTTTTATCTCAAATAACACTCACGTAAGAGTTTTTCCGTGATCCTTGGTGTTTTTATGTTCAGTTTTTTTTTTTTTTTTTTTTCATGTGTAGAAAGAGGTGTTTGTTGTGTTAATTTTAATTTCACGTTGAAGTTAGATAGTTGAAGTATGTATGAAACTTCTTACTTATAAATTAGCTTGATGATACCGTTTGAAAGCCAACCAAACCGATAACAAACTAAGTTATTGGTTGGGGTTGTGTTGGAATTTTATTGCTCTTAGTTTTGGTTTGGGTTGGAGTTGAGATTCTCGCAAACTGGTACTCACTTTGGGTTGAATATACCTCCCAATTGAACTAAATCGAACCATGAACGTCCCTAATTTGCTGTTTACGTGTTCATCTATCATTATCACTGACCCATTGTTACTAAACTGTAGGAACCCATGACAATTATAGAACAAGTGAGGGAAACTGAAGCTGTCATATAAGCTCACATAGGGTGATTCAGCTACATCATAGAATGGGGCACATGTAGGATTAACTTATTTTGTATCTATAAGTGGAATTTAACTTCATGGGCTAGCTGGTTTTGTTACTTTCAAATGAGAGACTACATTTGCAATCTTTCCTAACCTTTAGAATTATAAAAGCTACCTTTGCAATACTTGTTGACCTCAAACAACAGGGTTTATGCTTAATCAGAATAAACATGACTTATCCATAATCTCACATTAAAAAATGCTACAGCTAGGAAGTTAAACATGTGATATCAAACCGGTGCACCAATTTATTAGGTGAAAATGGGAGTATTTGGTAGTTAATGGGTGCAGTGATATTTGTGACATTTGTACGAGTTGTTTGATAGTGTAATGAGACTTTTATGTTGAATGTAATGTTTGCTAAAAGCCAAGACATATGGGATCCGTTTGCGATGTATGCACTGACTATAAATAGATGGTTACTGAAAATTCTGGTTTCCTTCCCACTGTTCTTGGAACTTCTGCGTTCTCACTTGACCTCGCTTGTAAAGTTTCAATTTTCAAGTAGTATTGATATCGCACCCCTTTTATTGTGAAATGCATATTTCATGGTCATATTTCAAGGAATAACATTGAAATTGGAATGGTTGGCTGTAATTGGAAATTCAAGTAACAATTGTTTTTCGGGTGAAATCTTCTAAATCATCTTAAATCTCATTTGTGTATAAGCTTCTCCACAATTTCTTGTCAAAGTATGCAAGCATCTTTATTCTACTACGTCAATGGTCATTCACCTTACTGCTCTATTTGATCTTATGCCAACACCTCAACCAAGGCTTGGAGTGCCTTATTTATAAGAACTGAAGGAGGCCTGACTTTTTTTCTAAAGCAAGATATTCCAAACCGTCTTTTGGTTTCTTGGTTAAAGTTAAAGTTGAATTTTCTAGAAAAAGATAGAGGCTAATTTGTTGTGGGATTTTAGAAACCTTAGATTACCGGAGTTATGGAATTCTAGAAGTTTTATATTTTTTCCACCTTTAAAACCCACGAAAAGATAAGAATCACTTTGAATGATTGCTTAAATTTCTTATGAAGGAACATCTAAACAAATTTTATAACAGATCATTAACTTTAAAACCCATCTCTAATTTAAGGGCAAATACCATATAAAAAAACCCAGACCATGCATACCCTAATACGAATATTCCAAACTTTTTTTTAATGTCCTAGAAACCTTTAACTTGTCAACTGTAACATAAATATCTTCAATATTTTTTTTATCACTAAAAAACCTAAACTTATTTATGCATAACACATATACACATTGTTTTAGTTCCATCAATGGGTTATTAGTTCTTTCTCACATTTACGTCATAGGGTTTTTACTGATAAAAAGATTAGGGATATTTGTATGTTTATAATTTGAGGTTTTTTTATAATATTTTTTGACTTCTAATTTTTTTGGCCAAGTAAGTCGCTGAAAAAATAGAAATGACAGAAAAAAAAAAAGGTAGTTGAATAGACTAGCAAATAGTTTTTGAATTTATTTAAAATTGAGTTAAAAAATTTCAAGATTAATTATTAATATTAATTGATGATGATGATGATGATGATAAAAGCGTTTTGGGTTTGTGCCCTTTTGGGCGGGCATTAAAAAAGGAGGCGCGTTTTTGTTTTGGATCATAATGCCATGGCACGTGTACGTGTGCTTGTCCCCTTTTGGGCTCTTGGCACGAATAGCTAGCCGGCGAAGCTAACACCAAGTCAAACCCATTTGATTGCGCTCGTTCAAGAATGCCTCAATTAGCAGATAGTGTGAGTAATCTAACGCATGAGCACATCCCACGAAGCTCAACATGTTCGTTCCGATGCACCCGAAATGCCCCTTCAACCATGGCTCTTACATGAAAATTTTATAGTCGCTAGGAATGCCTTCACATGTGGGCACCAGGTGCACGATCACATCATCGCAAATGGGTTCCCGTCGAATGTCCACCTGAGAACCAAATTGCTCGTGTTTTACGCCAAATGCATGGAATTGAAAAGTGTGCGCAAGGGGTTTGATGAAATGTGCATGAGAAGTGTCGTGTCTTGGTCTGCTATGGTTTTCGAGGTGCTGCCAAAATGGACGGTTTGAAGATGCTTTGACGACGTTTGTAAAGATGCACAGGGAAGGTGTTAAGGCCAACCGGTTCACTTATGGAAGTGTGTTGCGGGCTTGTACTAGGATTGGGCGTTTCAATGTGGGAGTGCAGGTACAAGGGTGTGTAGAAAAGGGAAGGTCGGCGAATAAATTGTTCGTGCAAAGTGCTCTCATTGATTTTCACTCCACATGCGAAAAGATGGAGGATGCAGAACGCTTGTTCGAGGGAATGTCAGAGCGGGACATTGTTACGTGGAATACTATGATTGGAGGATACCCAACTCATGGTCTTGTTGCTAATTCTTTTCAATTGTTTCGCCTAATGATGAGAGAAGATATTAGTAGTTGAAAGAACGTTTGCTGCTGTTTCTTGACCTTTCGATAATGAATTTTGTATAGTGCGCTAATCAGGACAACAAAGACTGTGTTTTGCAGATTGCGTATATTGCAAAGAGTACTCAATATTGTTAGTCATCTTATATTATGTTGCCCAGAAAAGTCAATGGCGAAAAAATTTAGATGATATGATCTAGATGAGATTATTTGTTGTACATGATTGAAATGTAAATGCATTTGCAAAGTAGAGGCTGAGCGAGTTTTGAGAGGAAGTTATAGCTTGCAGTCTAATTGAACCAGATTGAGGAAGAATGCATGCATACTCTCTCTCTCTCTCCATCCATATCCTTTAGATTGACTGCCGCATGGGTCGATATATAATATTTTGAAGTTCAACAATCATGGTTGCTAATATTCTGTGTTAAACTCATGAGGCATGGCCCCTAATCGCTTCACAATAGGAAGTGTTTTACAAGTTTGTGTTATTGGTGGTGGCACTCTTCTCCAAGTAAGCCAAGTTCATAAATTTATAGTTGAATGGGGATTCTTATATTACAAAGATATGAGTGGATCCTTGATTGATGTGTATGCAAAATGTGGGAGTATCTGAACTGCTCATCATTTATATAGGAGCATGGTAGAAAGTGATTTAATATCATACACTACCCTTGTTAATGCATATGCCCACGAAGGTAAATATGACAAAGATTTCCTGGATATCTTGAAAGAATTAGTATGTATGCAATTGGAAGTTGATGACATTAGACTTTGCTTTATACTTCATATATGTGCTGATATAGCATCATTGATCTTGGGATGACAAATACATGTCATTGCTCTAAAACGTCTGGCCAGTAAAGATGTGGCCATTGGAAATGCTCTAGCTGACATGTATGGGAAATGTGGCGAGATCAAAGATGCTACTCGTGCTTTTGTTGAGATACAAGTGAAAAAATGTCATATCATGGACTTCTTTGATTGCTTCTTATGGGAGGCACGGGTGCAGAAATGAGGTGGTAGTTTTTTATAGGCAGATGGAATCTAAAGGACTGAAGCCAAATGATGTTACATTTCTATCTCTCATTTTTGCTTGCAGCCATAGTGGATTGACTAGTGAAGGATGGGATTGTTTTACTAGCATGATCAATAAATACATCATCATTCCAAGAGCATAACATTTTTCCTGTTTGGTAGATCTATCTGAATGTAGTGGTCAATTAGAAGAAGCATATATGTTGATACAAGATATGGATATCAAACCAAATGATTCTATGTGGGTTTTTATACTGGGGGCATTTCGCATTTATGGCAATACATCACTTGGAAAAATAGCAGCTAGGCATATTATCATTTAGATCCAAAAAATTGTTCAAATTATGTTCTTCTAGCAAGCATATATGTTGAAACTGGAGCATGGAGATATGCTCAAGACACATGGTCTTGTATGGAAAATATGGGCTTAAAGAAAGATCCAGGATATAGCCATTTATTACCCACAAAAAAGAGAAGTACACTTCTGCAGCACAATTAATGATGTTCTTGTGCCGTTATACCTTCAGACATAGAGGGTAGATTTTTTCAAGTTTTCCTTCCCTATCAATAACCACAAATGGTGCCATTTATTCTTTTGTTTCCTTACAAATTCTTTTTTAGTTTATTCAGGAGCATTTAACATCAAAGGTAGCTGATTGTCTCAACAAGATTCTTGAAGCTTCAGCAAAGTCAAGAATTGAGATGCGGAAGAGTGGTTTTGTCCAATGTCTTCATCCAAATAACTACTTGCACAGGTATTCCTGATGAAAACGATAGCTGGATATACTCTGTTTCAGTATTTTGAATATGTTGTGAATAATTGCAACATGCAGATATGCATACTCTAGCATTCTCTCTCTTGAGTGGCTGCTTTGTCAAAGACCTCACAAACATTATGTTTGTGCATGTCAATTACATGTACTTGTAATTACATATCACTATCTGGCTGAGGGCTGCAGATAAAGGTGAAACCCCTATTATGTAGAGTTCTGTGAAACAAGGATGTTGTTACTATGGACTTGATTTGGATTGAAGGGAAACAATCAACTTGTAATTTTAAGCTTTAGAAGTAACGTCTCATGTCACTTGTGTGCCTCTTTTTGGTTTTCTTTTTTATGTGCATTTAATTGTGTCGGTTTCAATTACTTCTGCCGTTGTTGTTGTTGTTGTTGTTGTTGTTGTTGTTGTTGTTGTTATTGTTGTTGTTCTTGTTGTTCTTGTTGTTGTTGATATTCTTATTCTTGTTGTTCTTATTGTTGTTGTTGTTCTTATTGTTGTTGTTGTTCTTATTCTTGTTGTTGTTATTGTTGTTGTTGTTCTTATTGTTGTTGATATTATTATTATTGTTATTTTTATTTTTATTTTTTTGTTATTGGTTTATGGGTTTGGGTTTAGTTTATAACTTAGGAAACCGTTAAAACTGAACTAAACCTAGAAATTTAATAATTTATATTCTAACTAATAAATTTGTAGTTTAACATAACTAAATGAATTCTTTTAAGGGTTAATATCCTGAAAAACTCCAAACTGGTACATCTGTGACAAATTTACTTTAAACTATTTTTTTACCATGAAAAATTCCAAACCGGTAAACCTGTGACAAATTTACCACAACTGACTATAAAAAAACATTAAACTGGTACATTTATGACAAATTTAACCCAAATTAATTTATTTGATCGCAAAAAATCCCAAACTGATAAATTTGTGAAAGATATACCTTGCGCTAAATTGTATTAATACCACAAAAAAATCACAAAAATTGTAAACTGTGACAAACAAATCGTAAAATCTCAAATTGGTATACTAGTTAACTGTCACGTGTAATTTAACATAATAATTTCATAATAAAATTTAACAAAAACTAACAGAGAGTAAATTTATTACAAGTGTACTAATTTGGGGTAAATTTGTCAAAGGTATACCAATTTTGGGTTTTTGGTGGTCAAAAAAATAGTTTGGTAGTAAAATTGTCACATATATATCAGTTTGGGGTTTTTCAAGGTATTAACCCATCTTTTAATCTAAGATTGCTCTATATTATCATATGTAAGATTTCTACTTATCAGTTTGCCATTATTGATTGATTTTTTTTTTTATCTCAAATAACACTAATGTAAAAGTTTTTCGTGATCTTTGGTGTTCTTATGTTCAGTTCTTTTTTCTTTTTCTTTTTTTCATGTGTAGAAAGAGGTGCTTGTTGTGTTAATTTTAATTTCATATTGGAGTTAGATAGTTGAAGTATGTATTAAACTTCTTACTTATAAATTAGCTTGATGATACCGTTTGAAAGCAAACCAAACCGATAACAAACGAAATTATTGGTTGGGGTTGTGTTGAAATTTTATTGGTCTTGGTTTTGGTTTTGGTTGGGGTTGAGATTCTCGCAAACTGGTACTTTAGGTTGAATATACTTCCCAACTGAACTAAACTGAACCATGAATGCTCCTAATTTGCTATTTACGTGTTCATCCATCATTATCACTGACTCATTGTTACTGAACTGTAGGAACCCATGATCATCATAGAACTAGTGAGGGAAACTGAAGCTGTTATATAAGCTTAGATGGGGTGATTGAGCTACATCATAGAATGGGGCAGATGGTAGAACTAACTTATTTTGTATCTGTAAGTGGAATTTAACTTCACAGGCTAGCTGTTTTTGTTACTTTAAAATGAAAGACTTCATTTGCAATCTTTTCTAACATTCAGAATTAAAAAAGCTACATTTTTGCAATATTTGTTGACCTCAGACAACGGGGTTTATGCTTGATCAGAATAAACATGACTTATCCATAATCTCACATTCAGAAATGCTACAGCTAGGAAATTAAACATGTGATATCAAACCGGTGCACCAATTTATTAGGTGAAAATGGGAGTATTTGATAGTTAATGGGTGCAGTAATATTTGTAACATTTGTACGAGTTGTTTGATAGTGTAATGGGACTTTTATGTTGAATGAAATGTATGGAAAAAGCCAAGACATATGGGATCCGTTTGCGATGTATGCACTAACTGTTAATATATGGTTACTGAAAATTCAGGTTTCTTTCCCACTATTCTTGGAACTTCTGCATTCTCACATGACCTCGCTTGTAAAGTTTCAATTTTCAGCAAGCATTGATACCGAACCCCTTTTCTTATGAAATGCAGATTTCATGGTCATATTTCAGGGAAGAACATTGAAATTGGAATGGTTGGCTATGACTGGAAATTCAAGTAACAATTGTTTTTCGGGTGAAATCTTCTAAATTATCTTAAATCCCATTTGTGTATAAGCTTCTCCACAATTGCTTGTCAAAGTATGCAAGCATGTTTATTCCGCTACGTCAATGGTCATTGATCTTACTACTCTTTTGATCTTATGCCAACACCTCAACGAGGGCTTGGAGAGCCTTATTTATAAGAACTGAAGGAGGCCTGACTTTCTTTCTAAAGCAAGATATTCCAAACTGTCTCTTGGTTTCTTGGTTAAAGTTAAAGTTGGATTTTCGAGAAAAAGATAGAGGCTAATTTGTTGTGGGATTTTAGAAGCCTTAGATTACTAGAGTTATGGAATTCTAGAAGTTTTATATTTTTTCCGCCTTTAAAACCCACGAAAAGATAAGAATCACTTTGAAAGATTGCTTAAATTTCTTATAAGGGAACATCCAAACAACTTTTATAACACATCATTAACTTTAAAACCCATCTCTAATTTAAGGGCAAATACCATATAAAAAACCCCAGACCATGCATACTCTAATACGAATACTCCAAACTTTTTTTAATTTCCTAGAAACCTTTAACCTATCAACTGTAACATAAATATCTTCAATATTTTTTTTTTATCACTAAAAAACCTAAACTTCTTTATGCGTAACACATATACACATTGTTTCAGTTCCATCAATGGGTTATTAGTTCTTTTTCACATTTACGTCATAGGGTTTTTAGTGATAAAAAGATTAGGGATATTTGTATGTTTATAATTTGAGGTTTTTTTTTTATAATATTTGTTGACTTCTAATTTTGCCGGCCAGGTAAGTCACTGAAAATATAGAAATGACAGGAAAAAAAAAAAAAGGCGAGTTGAGTAGACTAGCAAATAATTATAGAATTTATTAAGATTTAAGTTAAAAAATTTCAAAATAAATTATTAATATTAATTGATGATGATGATGATGATGATAAAAGCATTTTGGATTTATGCCCTTTTAGGCAGGCGTTAAAAATGGAGGCGCGTTTTTAGTTTGATTATAGCACCATCGCGCGTGTACGTGTGCTTGTCCCCTTTTGGGCACCTGGCATGAATATCTAGCCGGCAAAGCTAACACCAAGTCAAACCCATTCGATTGCGCTCATTTAAGAAGGCCTTAATTAGCAGATAGTGTGGGTAATCTAACACATGGGCACATCCCACGAAGCTCTATATGTTTGTTCCAATGCACCCGAAACGCCCCTTCGACCATGGCTCTTACATGAAAGTTTTATAGCTCTGCATCGCTAGGAATGCCTTCACGTGTGGGCGCCAGGTGCACGGTCACATCATCGCAAGTGGGTTTTCGTCGAATGTCCACCTGAGAACTAAAGTGCTCGTGTTTTACGCCAAATGTATGAAATTGAAAAGTGCACGCAAGGGGTTTGATGAAATACGCGATAGAAGTGTCGTGTCTTGGTCTGCTATGGTTTCCGAGTGATGCCAAAATGGGCGGTTTGAAGATGCTTTGACAACATTTGTAGAGATGCGCAGGGAAGGTGTTAAGGCCAACCGGTTCACTTATGGAAGCGTGTTGCGGGCTTGTATTAGTATTGGGCGTTTCGGTGTGGGAGTGCAACTATAAGGGTGTGTAGAAAAGGGAAGGTCGGCAAATAACTTGTTTGTGCATAATGCTCTCATTGATTTTTACTCCACATGCAGAAAGATGGAGGATGCAGAACGCTAGTTCGAGGAATGTTAGAGCGGGACACTATTACGTGGAATACTATGATTGGAGGATATCCAACTCATGAATTTTGTACAGTGCACTAATCAGGACAACAAAGACCGTGTTTTGCAGATTGCATATATTGTAAAGAGTACTCAATATTGTTAGTCATCTTATATTATGTTATCCAGAAAAGTCAGTGGCGAAAAACTTTAGATGATATGATCTAGATGAGATTATTTGTGGTACATGATTGAAATGTAAATGCATTTGCAAAGTAGAGGCTGAGTGAGTTTTGAGAGGAAGTTATAGCTTGTAGTCTAACTGAACCATATTGAGGAAGAATGCATGCATACTCCATCCATATCCTTTATATTGACTGCCGCATGGGTCGATATATAATATTTTCAAGTTCAACAATCATGGTTACTAATATTCTGTGTTAAACTCATTAGGCATGGCCCCTAATCGCTTCACACTAGGAAGTGTTTTATAAGCCTGTGCTATTGGTGGTGGCACTCTTCTCCAAGTAAGCCAAGTTCATAATTTTACAGTTGAATGGGGCTTCTTATATTACAAAGATTTGACTGGATCCTTGTTTGATGCTTATGCAAAATGTGGGAGTGTCCCAACTGCTCATCATTTATACAGGAGCATGGCAGAAAAGGATTGAATATCATACACTGCCCTTGTTAATGCATATGCCCGGGAAGGTAAATATGACAAAGATTTCTTGGATATCTTGAAAGAATTAGTATATATGCAATCGGAAGTCAATGACATTACACTTTGCTCTATATTTCATATATGTGCTGATATAGCATCATTGATCTTGGGATGACAAATACGTGTCCTTGCTCTGAAACATTTGTCCAGTAAAGATGTGGCCATTGGAAATGCTCTAGTTGACATGTACGGGAAATGTGGCAAGATCAAAGATGCTACTCGTGCTTTTGTTGAGATACAAGTGAAAAATGTCATATCATGGACTTCTTTAATTGCTTCTTATGGGAGGCATGGGTGCCGAAATGAGGCGGTAGCTCTTTATAGGCAAATGGAATCTAAAGGGCTGAAGCCAAATGATGTTACATTTCTATCTCTCCTCTTTGCTTACAGCCATAGTGGATTGACCAGTGAAGGATGGGAATGTTTTACTAGCATGATCAGTAAACACAGCATCGTTCCAAGAGCATAACATTTTTCCTGTCTGGTAGATCTATCTGCACGTAGTGGTCAATTAGAAGAAGCATATAAGTTGATACAAGATATGGATATGAAATCAAATGCTTCTTTGTGGGCTTCTACACTGGGGGCATGTCGCGTTTATGGCAATACATCACTTGGAAAAATAGCAGCTAGGTATCTTATCAGTTTAGATCCAAAAATTTGTTCAAATTATGTTCTTCTAGTAAGCATATATGCTGAAACTGGAGCATGGAGATATGCTCAAGACACATGGTCTTGTATGGAAAAGATGGGCTTAAAGAAAGATTGAGGATATAACCATTTATTACCCACAAAGAAGAGAAAAGCACTTCTGCAGCACAGTTAATGATGTTCTCTTGTTGTTATTCCTTTAGAATTAGAGTGTAGATTTTCTCAAGTTTTCCTTCCCTATCGATAACCACAAATAATGCCATTCGCGTATCACCCTTCTCACCCCGTCAATGTAAGGTGGTCTATATTTCTAAACTTTGATGTGTTTTTTTGGTTTTGATTTATTGTTTCATTTTCCTACATTTTTTTTTTCAGTTTATTCAGGAGCATGCGACTTCAAAGGTAGCAGATTGTCTTGACAAGATTCTTGAAGCTTGAGTAAAGTCAAGAATCGAGACGAGAATGAGTGGTTTTTGTCAAATTTCTTCATCCAAATAACTACTTGCACATGTATTCCTCATGAAAATGAGACGAGAATGAGTGGTTTTTGTCAAATTTCTTTATCCAAATAACTACTTGCACAGGTATTCCTCATAAAAATGATAGCTAGGATATACTCTGTTTCAAGATTTTGAATATGTATTGAATAATTGCAACAAGCAGATATGCATACTCTAGCATTCTCTCTCTTGAGTGGCTTCTTTGTCAAAGACCTCACAACATTGTTTGTCTGTGTATGTCCGTTACATATACTTGTAATTACATATCATTGTCTGGCTTAGGACTGCAGAAAAAGGTGAAACCCATATTATGTAGAGTTACTATGGAGTTGTTGATTGAAGGGAAACATTTAACTTGTAATTTTAAGCTCGAGAAGTAATATCTCTCGTCACTTGTGTGCCTCTTTCTGATTTTCTTTTTTATATGCATTTAATTGTGTCGGTTTTCAATTGCTTCTGCTGTTGCAAGTTCATCAAATGCACAGTCGCAGTTACTGTTACTTTTATATGATTGTAAAGCACTCCCGATAGATCTACTCACAAAAGATGTAATTTGTTGTAGGGGTGTTCATATAAAACCGAAAACCAATATAATGAGCCGAACCAAATTGATAATTTGGTTTATTAGTTTTTTTTTGTGGGTTTAGCAAACCGATAAAACCAAACTGAACTGAGAAATTTGATAATTTACATTCTAACTGATAAATTTGTAGTTTAACCTAACCAGATAAATTCTTTTAATCTAAGATTGCTCTATACTATTATATGAAAGATTTCTACTTCTCAGGTTGCCATTATTGATTGATTTTTTACCTCAAATAATACTCACAAGAGTTTTCCATGATCTTTGGTGTTCTTATGTTCAGTTCTTTTTTTTATTTTTTTCTTTTTTCAGTAAGTGCATAGAAAGAGGTGCTTGTTGATTTAATTTTAATTTCACGTTGAATTTAGATAGTCTAAGTATGAATTAAACTTCTTTCTTATAAATTAGCTTGATGATACTGTTTGAAACAGAACCAAACCAACAATAAACGAAGGTATTGGTTGGAATTGCGTTGTAATTTTGTTGGTTTTTGGTTTGGGTTTGGGTTGAGATTCTCACAAACTGGTATTCACTTTGGGTTAAATATACCTCTCGACTGAACCAAACTGAATCATGAACACCCTTAATTTGTTGTTAACATGTTCATCTATCAGTATCACTAACCCATTGTTACGGAACTGTAGGAACCCATGCCCATCATACAACTAGCGAGGGAAGCTGAAGTTGTCACAGAAGAGTTTACTCAGTTGGGATAAATTGAGCTACATCATAGATGGGGCAGAAGCAAGGACTAGCTGCCTTTGTAATAGTTTTCGACCTTGGACAATTGGGTTTATGCTCAATCAGAATAAAGCGTGACTTATCCAAAATCTCGCATTCAAAAATGCTCCAGCTATGAAGTTAAACATGTTAGATCAAACCAGTGCACCAATTTATTAGGCGAAGATGCAACCTTTTATTTGGTGATTAATAAGTGCAGTAATGTTTATGACATTTGAATGAGTTGTTTGATAGCACGATGGCATGTATATGTTGAATGTAATGTTTGGAAAAAGCCAAGACATATGATGTCCGCTTGCGATGCATGCTTTAACTGTTAATAGATGGCTACTAAAATTCTGATTTAATAGGATATGTACCTTAAAATACAGTTTGCAGGGACAAAGTAAAATCAACCAAAATAAATTTGGCATAAGATGAGAAATTTTAATGGCTCGTGTTAGTTGCTTAGCAAAGTCGTACATGTTAAAGGCAATGACAGTTAACATCACAGATTCACAGCTCCACATGAGAACAGGAAGGAGCTGCAACACTTCTTGTTGGTTTAGTTCTTGGAAATATTTCATTTACCATGCATCTCTCTAACTTCCTTCCCACTGTTCTTGGAACTTCTGCTGTGCCAGTAGACCTCGCATGCTAATTTTAAATTTTCACCAAGTACTGATATTGCACCTTTATTATTGCGAAATGCAGATTTGAAAGTCAAATTTGTGGGAAGAACATTGAGATTGGAATGCTTGGCCATGACTGGAAGTTCAGGTAACAATTTATCAGTGAACTTTTCTAAAGTTTTTTGGGTGAAATCTTCTAAATTATCTTGAATCCTATTGTTGAATAAGTTTTTCCACAATTGCCTTTCAAGGTACATAAGCATCTTTAGTATGCTCTATTTGAACATATGCCGACACCTCAAGAGGATGAATTGCCCACAGAATCTTTTATAGAATTTCTCAGCCAGGTGCACTGCAGTTCAACATGTGAAGGCGGTTCAAGTAAGATTTTCAGGCTTAAATGAGATTTGGAAGCCAAACCAACTACTTGAGTTGTGAACAGTAGGGGTGAGTGCGATTCTCGGGCAGAATCGGGAACCGGAGAACCGCACTGGAGGATTCGGTTCGGTTCTCAGTTTTAAAGAGACTGGTTCTGGTTCGTGGTTCCCTTTTTCTGGAACAAACGGTTCTCGGTTCCAAAAAAAGCCCTAACAATTTTAATGTTTACCCTAGTCCCAGTTCTCACTCAGTAGTCAGTTCACTTCACACTTCACACTCACAGTTCTCCTCTGTCTCTGCCTGACGTTGCTCACCCTCAACGAGTTCCTCGACAAATCTCCACATGGAGACGGGCCTCAAGTCCCTCAACGAGTTCCTCTCCGGCAAGACCTACATCTCCGGGTAACGCTTCCTTGACGAATTGGGCGATCACCTTCTCGGATCTCCACACGGAGTCGGGCCTCAAGTCCCACGACGAGTTCCTCTCCGGCAAGACCTACATCTCTGGGTAACGCTTCAATCTCTCTCTCTCTCGGTTCTTAGCGCGGGGGATCGATCGGTCGATTCGGTATCTTGGGCCCCCTTGCTTGTTTGGGATGTTTATCGGCGTCGTTTTCGATGGCAGAGATCAGCTCACGAAGGAGGAAGGAGTATTGCAGCATTGATAAAAGCGTTGCGCTCAGTCAAGAAGTCAGAGCCCGCTGCAAAGAGTGGCAGTAGTTATCTGCGATTATTAAGCTTGGATATTTTAGCAAAGAGTAGTGGTTGTCTATGAATTAGGAACTTACTCGGATTGTTTCATCTTTTCAGGAGCTTCACCCCTGGATATTGCGATTTTTCATTCAGCAGCAGAGATTTTTCAAATCATTGTTACGGATTCTACAGCATCTTCTCTGGGCTCCTGGATTGAACATGCAGTCGAACTTCATGGAGCTTTACATTCCTCATCCCCAGGGTCAAATAGAAAAGACGCTCCCACACGACTTTTGGAATGGATAGATGCTGGTGTAGTTTATCATAAAAATGGGCCTGTTGGTCTTCTACGGTATGCCGCTGTGTTAGCTTCTGGCGGAGATGCTCACTTAACTTTGACTAGTATTCTAGTGTCAGATCTCATGGATGTTGAACATGCTGTTGGAGATCCTTCCGGTGGTTCTGATATAAATGTAATGGAGAATCTTGGGAAAATAATCTCTGAGAAAACATTTGACGGAGTTGCACTTCGTGATTCTTCTGTAGCTCAGCTGACAACAGCATTTCGGATTTTAGCTTTCATATCCGAGAACTCTATGTGTTCTTTATCTTGAAATATATATAATTTACAATAATTTTTTAGTGGCTTACTTTAGACTTGTTGGTGTAGACTGTTGCTGCAACGCTATATGATGAAGGTGCTGTTACAGTTATCTACACTGTTTTAATTAACTGTAGATTTATGTTACGGTGAGTTTTTCCTTGTCTTAGTGGAATGCCTTCTTCTGATGGTGCTTAAATTATCACTAATTATATGGTTTTTTAATTAATGAACTAATACACTATTATCTTCTCGGACATGATCTGGCTTCGTTGAGTTTTTGAATTTTTCAAGGTTTGGTTTTGATCTCCCTTCTTCAAGAGATTTGGTGTGGACCTTTTGTATTGGGCTATAGATTGCGTTGATTTTACTGGATGCTTAGTCTGTGGGACCTTAATATTGTTCTTGATGTTTGCTTTCCTATGCCCAATGACTATTATGCTCTTGGTTTTTATATCTCTGTTGCGTTGACCTGCAGTCGAGACTCATGCTTTGTGCTGTCTGGAATACTTAATGGATTAAGGGGTTTAGCATGTGAAAATTTCTTCTTTGTCATGTTAATTGTTGAGCTTATATGGACTTTGCTTGAACTTTTAAATGAGGGAGTTGTACTGCTGTTATTGCCATAGATATCAATCTATCTTTCTTCCTGTAATTCTTAGGGCAAATTTGATATTTATATATGGATGCACAACTGGTGGGATCCTTTTTATACCTTTACAAGGCATCAGTCCTGAATTTTTCTGATAGCAACTCTTCTAAGTATCTTCTCAATCTCATCAGAGAGAGGTTCAAATTCCAGTGCTTAGCTTGGACGTTTTTATCGCATATCTTCCCTTATCAGAATTCTTGCAGACATGCAGTTTTCTGCTTCTTGGGGTAAAATTCAGATTTTATTAACTAATTGCTCAGCTCTTAAACCTTTTTTCCTATTATGTCTTCATAATGCTTATGTCTACAGTGTGGAGTTTGTTGCATAGAATTTTAAGCTTTTCTTCATGGTGCAAGACTCAAATGTGTTACATTAGTTGTTTCGAGAGATCTGCCACTAAAACCTCCTCCCCCGGAGTTTGGACTTCTGTTTTTAGTGATTTTCTTCCTGCACTCTGTGTGAACGATTTGCTTTGGACAGATTACCTTGTTGATGATGGAACTGAATGCACCTCCACATCGGATTTGCTTTTGGAACGGAATCGGGAGCAGAGCCTAATTGATCTTTTGATTCCTGCCCTGGTTCTGCTGATCAACCTTTTGAAGAAACTACAGGTTGGTCAAATCTGAATTACCGGTGCATTTGCTGGATGTCATTTCTGTAAAATCCTTCGTGGGCATCATAAGGAAGTGTTCTATGGAATGTCTCAACTCACTGGCACCAAAATGATAAAGTAGCCAATGTCAATGTCAAATCCAATTTCCAGTCTTCTGGTTTTCTTTTCATCCTTTTAGTAGAATGTGGGCCGGAAGGTTTCCAATATATATGATGCAGGCTGCTATTAGGCATCAAAATATGGGGGGAGATGGTTAGAAAAATTCTAGCTCATTTAAAATTAAGGATATGGAAGACATTCAGCCTCAACCCCTCTTCCTGGAGCGCACACACATTCACAGAGAATCCACCTACAGGGGAAAATATTGGTTGGCATTGTTGTTGGTACTTTTAGTTTGGATTTTGGAGTACTTGATATATTTGACTTATCTTGTCCTATTATGATTTGGAAAGGTTCAAGTCTTAGCCTTTGGATGTCAATATTCATACATGTGAAGTTTGGATCGTTTAGCACAGCGGCATGATGAATATGGTGCACATGTGACTCAAAAGAAATATCCCTATTTAGCACTGGAAAATACATTATAGTTTGAGAGAAAACCAACTAAGTGTGCACAGTTTGAATCCGTTTCCATCTAGGTCTATCATATGTTTATCTAGCAAACAAAGGAAATGTTTCGTCAAATTGGTATTTCTTCACATTTTGCTTCACTTCATCCCTCCAATCATAGCATAAGTATATAGTCTGAGCTTGTATAGGGTGCAACAAATTTTCTTTTTGATCTTTTCAAGTAGCTCTGTGTATCGGTATAAAGTCCTATAGTCTGCATTTATGTATCATGGTTCTTCTGCCTTGGAGTCATTGGAAAAATACAAAGGCAAATTTGCTCCTCTTTCTTATTTCATTAGCTCACACATCTATAATATCTGGTATAAGGAAATTCTGCTGTAACTGGTGCTTCTTACAGGCTGCACTGGTATAGCTGAACTTATGGCCCTTGAAATGCCAAAACAGGTTAAAACATAGCATTCAATATTTATATTGATTCACTTCGAGAAATTCTGGACAATGATTTGATATACAAAATGTAATAAGATATACCTGATATCTTTTGCAGACAAATGTTCCAGTGGAGGAAGCTTGTAAGAAAATTTGGCTAGTTGATTCGAAGGTAGTAAAATGTGGCATTTTCTTTGTGAATTGATTTGCTTTAGTAGTTTTAATTCATCTATTGGTAAACCCTTGCACTTTTTCTTTTGCAGGGTCTGATAGTTAATTCACGCCGGGAATCACTCCAGCAATTCAAGAAGCCTTGGGCTCATGAACATGAGCCTATTAATGAACTTGTTGATGCAGTAAAGGTTCTCTCTCTTGCTCACACGGGCGCACCACCCCCCCTCTTGACCTCTTGATATATATGATGCAGCTGGTCTCAAAGTCTCTTTTTGTTGTCTAGGGTTCTTATTCTAATGTTTTCTTATTGTCTTAGGTTCTCTCTCTTGCTCACACTCCAGCAACCAACGGTGTTGATTGGAACATCAGGCGTGGAAAGCACTTTTACGGAAGATGTGGTTGAGGCTATGACAGCTCTGAATGAGGTATGTATCACTTCTGTCCACTTCACCTACCATCTAAAGGACAAGATGCTTAATTAGATTTGTCCAAAATTTGCAGAAACCCATCATTCTTGCTCTTTCCAACCCAACTTCACAGTCTGAATGTACAGCAGAAGAAGCTTATAAATGGAGTCAGGTAACATTGTCACACAAGTTCTGTCTTGCTGAAATTTGCCAATCTCTTTCTTTCCGAAATATAAGTACTCGTTACCTGACTTGTTTGCTTAATGTTTAATGTGATTTCTGTTCTTGCAGGGCCGTGCTATATTCACCAGCGGGAGCCCATTTGCTCCTGTTGAATTCAAGGGGAAGACTCTTGTGCCTGGCCAGGTCTTTAACGAATAGCATATATCTCAACTCAACTCTAGATGCAAGTACATGAAATCTCGACAACTAACTTCACTGTTTTTTTTTTCTTGCTGTTCCAAGCCAATAATGCATACATTTTCCCAGGACTTGGTCTAGGCTTGATAATGTTTGGGCTTGCAAACTTTGGTATTCTAACACCATGAAAATTCAGTTTGCTGATGGAGCGGCATTAGTCAAAGGTACAAAAATGTGCTTTTTTTTTTTTTTGGATGCTTTTGCTCCCAAGGAGCTATTTTTGACAATTTATGGATGTAGAACCTTTGGTTTATCTCTTTTCTTCTTCGTTATAGTTCAAATCTGAAAATGACTAGGTTTTTTATTCTAGGGGTGAGGGTGGATTTCAGGTTCTAAAAAATGAGGAACTGTACCGAGGATAAATTCCAAGTTCCAAACGGAACCTATTAAGAACCGGGAACTAACCGGGAACTGCTCACCCCTAGTGAACAGGAAGAGGCTAATGGGGGAAACTTAAAGAAAACATATATGGCAATGAGATTTTGCAGTTGGGAAACTTACTTCTTACTTCTAACTCTAGAAAAGGGCATAATTCATTTGTAATATAGCAGCGATTTCTTCTCAAAACGAAACTCTGCCCATAAGCACACATAAGGCAAAAGGGTCCACCACGGATCGTCAGTTGCTCTCGGAACACCCGTCAAACATTCTTACCGAAAAACACTTCATTGTAAACGTTTTTTAAGATATCGATTGGAGGGTTGTTAGTGCGTGTACTAAAACAACATAACCAGAAAGAATGAGAAACCAGACAAGTTATTTTAAGCACAGTCAGGTACTTGGGCACACCCGAATTCGACCTAATATAACGCCAAAAGTACTAATCTCGTGTCCGCCACGCGCGAACAGCAACACTTTCCCAATCGGCGAACGATCCTGAAGCGCCTTTTGGAGACAGGAAATCAACTACGTAAATCTCACGAAGTTCTCAACGAATCGATTTTTCATATGCTTTTTAACTAGATCTCGAAGTCCCAACACCACAACGACACCGATCAAAACACGTGCTCGCAGCATCTCGACCTTACTGCAGAACAGACGACCGACAGGAACAGCCAAGCAACTTCTCCGGCGAGATCAAGAAACAGAGCATCCACGCGACTAAGCGAACTGAATATAAGAAAACAACCCGAACGAAAGAAAGGAGAGAACACAATGTCGCCGCGGTCGGACCGGGACCGGGCCGGGAGCGGCTTTCATCGCCGGCAGCGGGTGATCCTGGAGCAGCCCCGGCTGTAGGGGTGGACGGGGCCCCTGGCGTTGAAGCAGTTGTGGGTGTAGTAGGACCTCCCCGACCGGGGCGGGCACGGCACCCGGTTCGCCGACAGCGCCCCGTACGAAATGTAGAACTTCAAGATGCTGTGCCAGAACAGGGACCGGCGGCCCGCCTCCCCCTCGATCTCCTCCTCCTCCTCCCCCTCCCCGTCGCCGTCGCCGAAGAAGCCGTCGTACAGGGACACCTCACCCGGCCACTCCATTGTCGGGTCGGACGTCATCAGCTTCAGGCCCGCCTCGTCGGCGGCCACCGCCTGGGCGCGCGCGACGCTGCGGGCGGCGAGGAGGGAGTGGAGGAGGAGGAGGAGGGAGGCGAAGAGGACGAGGTTGAAGACAGCGGAGGAGGCCATGAGCGAGTTAGAGAGAGAGAGAGAGAGAGAGAGAGTGAATGGGTGATGGGAAGTGGGTGCTCGTGTCTGTAGCAATTTCTTCTTCTTTCTTCGCAATAAAGGACTTCGTGATACTATGCATGGACAATTTTTAACCCTTTGACTAAAAAGTTAGCAAAGCTCATTCATAGAAAGAAGTTACTACTTTTTTTGTCCTTCGAAAAGATAAGAAAAGCCATCATATCGAATCATGCAAATCTCCCATTGTACGAGTTATGTTCCTCTGCATAGATGATTTCTTTTCGTTAATTTAAACTAATCCACTAAGTTGGTAACTCCAACTTTGTCATCGATAGTTCGATTTTTTCATGTTAGCAACAATTGGAAATATAGTTATATAGACCCGATTGATAAGGGATGAATGATTGTCGTTGGATCCAATGGACCCACATTATCAATTCTTTTGAAATTACTTGATCTGAGGAGTAGGGCCTATGGTCTTCACACCTCATTCTATTTCTTTGAGAATTTTATTGTTATGGCAGGGAGCCTAAATAGAACGATCAAGATTGATCCACATGGCACTTACTCCTAACAGATAGAAATACAAAAAGTTTCCTTACCATAGCTATCCAGAAGAAGACCCTCCTTACTATAAAATCACCACGTACCAATTGGACACTTTCACTTGACTAAACAAGCATTCTCGTTCCTCCTCAAATAGCGCTAACCCTAGAAGCATGAATTCTATCACTGTTGTCCGACACAAAGAAATGGCTAGAAAAATGGGTGCCCTTTCGAATGTTGTTTTGGGCTCATTGTGTTCTCTCGTGTTATTAGGTCGGGCATGTTCAGATCACCAACAATTTCCCCGGCGGGACGGATCTCATTGTCCTTTGCAAATCTGCCAAAGATCTCGGTGTTCAAGTGCTTGCGCCCAACTTGTCCTGATCCTTTCACTTCTGCCCATTGTAATTTTTCAGAGAGACTTTGTTCTTTTGTGACTTCTCATGGTCTGATTAGTTTCATCACTTTGATATTTACAAAGAAGGAAGACATATAGAACGGTGCAAGAAAAATTAACAGTTATAGTCCAATTCCACTTTCTTTCACAACTATTCTTAAAAAAAAATGTGCTCCTAGCAAGATATTCAGAAAATTTCCTGGTTTCTTGGTTAAAGTTAAAGTTAAATATTCCAAAAATATATTGACTCTATTTTATTTGGGATTTTAGGAGTCTTAAGTTACGGGGGTTTTGGTTTTCTGAAGTTTTATACTCGTCTCCTTTACCCTCATATAAAGATAAGAATCACTTTGAAAGATTGCTAAGATTCCTTAAAAATGGAAACATCCTAACAACGGTTAAATCCATCGTTAACTCTCAAAAACCTTCTTTGATATATAATAATAAGTCATTTAATGACAAATATAATATCTAGAACGGAATCATTTTTTTCCCCTTGATAGAGAAACTAAGTTCTATTAGTCAAGGAAGAGCCAGAGATCGATTAAAGCGACGATGAAGGAGAACCATGTCCCGTCATACAGTTGCTGGGCTGATTCGAGTAGTGTGAACAGATGTGTGAAGCCGCTCGGTTCTGCTAACGTTGACTTTCCCGGTCCGGTCGACGGCTTATGTCCTAGGAGATCTGGTGAAAGCCCAAGTTCAACCCGGAGGATCCGGTGCTCGGTCACCATGGATCCCAAGAAGAAGATGAGCGTCGTCATTTCCTTCAAAGGCAAGTGTACTTTTTAGTAAGGAGTGAGGGTGGTCAATGGAATGGATTTGCTAATATAGAGGTGTGAGTATAGGTCCTATTGTTTCCATTATTTCTAGTCTTTCCCATTTTTTTTTTAAAAATTTTGGGTCAGTCATTTTGATTTGGGTATAATGGGTTAACCAGACCACATACTTGCCTAAGCAGGGTATCGGTTGTGGGCATTTAACCCACCCTTACTCACTCTAGGCGTAGGAGGCTACTAAACCTGCTTACCCAGTAGTAGCCATAATTGAAGTCTTGACGTGGTGTCTACCTTCACCATCATGAAGCCTCCTAATATTATGTCTATCTTTGTCTTCCCGACAAAGAGGGAATGAGAGGACAGCGCGGGGTCTCTCACCCCAGGGCGGTTCTCCCACCTGTTTCCTCCGGTGTGCATAGTATTTAAATAAACAAATTTAATGATATTTGAGAAAACGAAATTCATGGATTTATTTCCTATCATGTGTTCCGCTGTAGAAGCGGTTTTCAACGAGTACTAGTCTTGAGGTGGTGGAGGCCGGCGAGGAAAACGGGTAAGAGAGCTCCAGTGGAAACCTGAAAAGAGGAATGTGCTCTAAAACTGCTAAAAAATCCAAACTGGGGCTATACTCTCTGAGGGCTTGTCCAGTTTCGGGGAAATGTGAGGTGAGCTAGAAAAAAAACATACTTATTACTTTGGATAAGATATCTAGCTATCGATTCATGCAGGTGTATTTAGTTTATTGCTATGCATTTTTCAGATGAGCAGCATCCGTTTTAAGAGGAATTGATGCATCGTCCTACAGATGATTACCTTAAAGGTATAGAGAATAGAGAAAATTCTTCGGTGAGAATTCATAAGGGAAATATCAACATCGAAATGTTGATCGGAGAGCCGCTACCCCACCTCTGATTCGTGGGTTTTATATAAAGAAATCGACATTCCGTAATTAAAATTAAAATTCGTTTAATACATGCTTTTTCAAATTTCTAACATGCATTTGTTTATGTGTAAGTGCTCATCAATGCGCACGAATTTTCTTGGGATGTGTGATGATTTGCGGTATTTCTATTTCAATCCTCGGACCGGATCAGAATTCTTTATCTCCTCTCTTCTGTCACTCTGTCTAAATCAATTCCAACCATTAATTTTTTAAAAATGACGGTTTTATCAACAATAAAGATTTGTCGGGACACCAACGAGAGTAATGAATGAAATAGAAGATCTCCACTATGTTTGTATATTTGGTTCGATTAAAATGTCATTCATGCCAAAAGCAATGGATTAGAACATTTGTCGTGCTTCCTCATATTTGTATCCAATTTAAAGGAATCAATCGCTTGCAGAAATATTAGAGAAATTAACATTCACAAAAAATTACTAATCAGGAAAATAAAAATTGCCACCATCAATCTCATCAAGTTTATTCTAAATCATTAATTTTATTCACTAAAACCAATAGGTACATCCACACAAAAGAAATCAATCAATCGAGATTCCTATTATGCCACAGGTCCTTTTAACGGACGTTTTGACCAGTCTTTGTTCCAAGGAAAGCAAAGGCTATATTTACCAACTTCTTTATCAAATGAGCACGGACCGTCTGGCAAGATACTCCACAAGCAATCGGTGTAGCATCGATTTAAATCTCTTCCTTGTTTGTAAATATCATAGTGATGAAACTGATCAGGCCATGAGAAGCTACAGAAGAACGCTGTGTCCCCGATAAGTGTTATGGGCGGAATTGAAAGGATCAAGACAAATTGGGACGAAGCACCTGAACGCCGAGATAATCGTCTTTGGATTTGCAATGGACAGTGAGATCCGTTCCGCTGGGCAAATTGTTGGTGATCTGAACTGTAGTCTTTCTGAAGCATGACCCACGACCTAATAACAGGAGAGCATACAGTGACACAAACACAACATTTGAAAGTGCACCCATTTTTCTAGCCATTTCTTTGTTTCAGACAACAGAGACAGAGGTCGTGCTTCTAGGGTTAGCGCTATTTGACGAGGAACGAGAATGCTTGTTTAGTCAAGTGAAAGTGTCTAATTGTTATGTGGTGATTTTATAGTAAGAAATCTTCTTTTGGATATCTATGGCAACGAAATCTTTTTGTATTTCTATTTGTTGGATAAGGAGGGGATTGTGAGGATCCGGCCACTGCCATGCTAGTCGGCCTTCCCAAAATGTCAATCCAATCAGTGGTAAATTCTTCAATCTTATCCTTCCCTTGCAGTACAAACACGACATCGTTCGTATAATATCGTAATGGATTTACATTAAAAATGGAAACGAGAAAATGTATCATATGAATTGAGAAATAGAGGCAACCACTGTGATAAGTTTTATATATGTTTCAGTCGTGGATTTCAAAAAGGTTGCCAGCTTAGCATCTCCGCCTATGATTTGTCTATATACCCACATAAAAATTAGTAATTCTGCTAATATGATATGTGATATAATAGATGCTACCGGAGGTATTTTGGAACAACAATTTAGATGACTAACGATTAAAATGAGGAAAAGAAAAGATGCTGCAATGTTATGAGGGAGGCTGAATTCACGGCTTCAATGACTAAAGGAAAAATGATATAAATGGTTCATGTCGTTCTTAAATTTTTGATTTGTTCAATATGCAATGTCATTCGTGAAATTTTAATTTGTGGAATATGTTCCCTCAATTTTTGGTACATATTTAATTTAGTTAATAAATTACATGAAAATGTTTAATATTGTCTTTGAAATTTAGATATTTTCATATAGTTAAGGGATTAGATCGAATATTTACCAAATGTTTAGGGCTCATTTGGAACAAAATAAAAATTCAGGGATGACATTATACATTGAGTCAAAGTTCAAACCCCCCAGGAGTCTTTCACTGGAGGCCGATTTCTACAAGGACAAATTTCTTCACTCGCTTAAGAGGTGGCTTTAGTCCAATGCCAAGAATGCAACCGGAGATTGGACTTAGAGCGAGTTGCTGATGCCATCAACCACTCAAGAGAGGCCACGACAAAGGACACTTGTGGCTGTCATGGTGGTCATGATGAGGAGAGAGAGAGCATTTAGTTTTTCTATAGAAATTATTAGTTGGATTCATATCCATTGGTTTTATTCTTATGTACGAGATTTTATGGGATTACTATCAACTCAAGCTTCTAAAAGCTCGTTGTTATTTTTAAACGAAACAAAAAAAAACAAAACAACAAAAAAGAAAAAAACAGAAAACGCTTAGGGGGTCGGGTCGGGCCGGATCCGGCCTCTTTTTCCCCTGCGTTGGGCCCGCCCTTTTCCCCTTCAGCCCGGCGTGCCCCACTGTCTCCCTCCTCCATGCCATCTTCGCGCCGAAAACCCGCAGGAAAAGAAGAGAAAGTCGGGGAGCAGGGGCAAGGGAGGAGGATAGCGAGGAGAGATGGCCGGAAGATAACAAAACAAAGAACGAGTCAAAGGGAAAGCGGTGGAGCTAGAGCGGCAGAGCTTCAGCCGACACCTCGCCCGCGCGCGAGCTCCACCGACGACTCCTTCCAGTCGGCACCATCGAGCCCGAACCGGTAAGCCCTTCGTCCGCGCCCTATTTCTTGCCTTGTTTTGGGTGCGACGGTCGGAGGTCGCGGCCGACCGGCTCGCGCGAACGCTGGCCCCGTCCATTCCTCCTCTGGTTGTTGTGCGTTTCTTCATTTTTTTTGGCGAGAGTCTCGGTTTGGGTTCGGTTCCTAGTTGAGCCGAAAAACCTCATGATTCGCGAGCGCCCTTCACCCGTTCGACGAAATGCTTAAATGAGATCTAGTTTTCGTCCTCCCGTTTTTAGCGAAATCAAATCGTCCGGGCGCGTCGTGTTCTATCGGGATGTTCCGGTGGTGTTGGGCGACCACAGGCGTCGGCCGTGTAGTCGTTCGCCACATTCCCATCGTCGCCGTAGTTTGTTTGGTGTTTAGCCGTGGTGTGGTTCTCGGCCGGCGGTAGGGAGGTCGGCCGGCGAGTGGTGGCGGAGTGGACGACCGGTGAAGGGTGGTAGCTCGGCGGCGGCTTGAGATTTGGCCGGGGTTTGTCTAAAAATGTAGGAGCTTTGGTGAGGGCGTGAGCTCGTTGAGGAAGACGGCCGAGGAAGAAGACGACGGGGAGGAGAAAAGAAATAGTAAAAAAGAGAGAAAAAGAGAGAAAATGGCTTCGGGAAATTCAAAGTTTCTTTTGAAAAAATTTACAAAAAGACTTTATGAGCCGTTTTCTCAAAAAATGAAATTTCTTAAGCTGAAGTTGTGCTAAAAAATTGAGTAAACCTTTAGGGCTCTATCTTAGGATTTCAATTATTCTCAAAGATAATTACCCTTGTTTGCGTGCTTTTGCTGTTTTGATCCCTTTAATCTAGTGGCTTTAGTCCAATGCCAAGAATGCAACCGGAGATTGGACTTAGAGCGAGTTGCTTGTCGATGCCATCAACCACTCAAGAGAGGCCACGACAAAGGTGACACTTGTGGCTGTCATGGTGGTCGGTGATGAGGAGAGAGAGAGCATTTAGTTTTTCTATAGAAATTATTAGTTGGATTCATATCCATTGGTTTTATTCTTATGTACGAGATTTTATGGGATTACTATCAACTGCTCTAAAAGCTCGTTGTTATTTTTAAACAGAAACAAAAAAAAAAAAAAAAACAACAAAAAGAAAAACAGAAAAAACGCTTAGGGGTCGGGTCGGGCCGGATCCGGCCTCTTTTTCCCCTGCGTTGGGCCCAGCCCTTTTCCCCTTCAGCCCAGCGTGCCCCAGCTGTCTCCCTCCTCCATGCCATCTTCGCGCCGAAACCTGCAGGAAAAGAAGAGAAAAGTCAGGGGAGCAGGGGCTGAAGGGAGGAGGATAGCAGGAGAGATGGCCTAAGATAACAAAACAAAGAACGAGTCAAAGGGAAAGCGGTGGAGCTAGAGCGGCAGAGCTTCAGCCGACACCTCGCCCGCGCGCGAGCTCCACCGACGACTCCTTCCAGTCGGCACCATCGAGCCCGAACCGGTAAGCCCTTCGTCCGCGCCCTATTTTCTTGCCTTGTTTTGGGTGCGACGGTCGGAGGTCGCGGCCGACCGGCTCGCGCGAACGCTGGCCCCGTCCATTCCTCCTCTGGTTGTTGTGCGTTTCTTCATTTTTTTTGGCGAGAGTCTCGGTTTGGGTTCGGTTCCTAGTTGAGCCGAAAAACCTCATGATTCGCGAGCGCCCTTCACCCGTTTGACGAAATGCTTAAATGAGATCTAGTTTTCGTCCTCCCGTTTTTAGCATAAATCAAATCGTCCGGGCGCGTCGTGTTCTATCGGGATGTTCCAGTGGTGTTGGGCGACCCTGGGCGTCGGCCGTGTAGTCGTTCGCCACATTCCCATCGTCGCCGTAGTTTGTTTGGTGTTTAGCCGTGGTGTGGTTCTCGGCCGGCGGTAGGGAGGTCGGCCGGCGAGTGGTGGCGGAGTGGACGACCGGTGAAGGGTGGTAGCTCGGCGGCGGCTTGAGATTTGGCCGGGGTTTGTCTAAAAATGTAGGAGCTTTGGTGAGGGCGTGAGCTCGTTGAGGAAGACGGCCGAGGAAGAAGACGACGGGGAGGAGAAAAGAAATAGTAAAAAAGAGAAAAAAGAGAAAATGGCTTCGGAAATTCAAAGTTTCTTTTGAAAAATTTACAAAAAGACTTTATGAGCCGTTTTCTCAAAAATGAAATTTCTTAAGCTGAAGTTGTGCTAAAAAATTGAGTAAACCTTTAGGGCTCTATCTTAGGATTTCAATTATTCTCAAAGATAATTACCCTTGTCTGCGTGCTTTTGTTGTTTTGATCCCTTTAATCTAGTGGCTTTAGTCCAATGCCAAGAATGCAACCGGAGATTGGACTTAGAGCGAGTTGCTGATGCCATCAACCACTCAAGAGAGGCCACGACAGTGACACTTGTGGCTGTCATGGTGGTCAGTGATGAGGAGAGAGAGAGCATTTAGTTTTTCTATAGAAATTATTAGTTGGATTCATATCCATTGGTTTTATTCTTATGTACGAGATTTTATGGGATTACTATCAACTGTTCTAAAAGCTCGTTGTTATTTTTAAACGAAACAAAAAAAAAAAAAAAACAACAAAAAGAAAACAGAAAAACGCTTAGGGGGTCGGGTCGGGCCGGATCCGGCCTCTTTTCCCCCTGCGTTGGGCCCACCCTTTTCCCCTTCAGCCCGCGTGCCCCAGTGTCTCCCTCCTCCATGCCATCTTCGCGCCGAAACCCGCGGAAAAGAAGAGAAAAGTCGGGGGAGCGAGGGTCAAGGGAGGAGGATAACGAGAGATGGCCGGAAGATAACAAAACAGAACGAGTCAAAGGGAAAGCGGTGGAGCTAGAGCGGCGAGCTTCAGGCCGACACCTCGCCCGCGCAGCTCCACCGACGACTCCTTCCAATCGGCACCATCGAGCCCGAACTGGTAAGCCCTTCGTCCGTGCCCTATTTCTTGCCTTGTTTTGGGTGCGACGGTCGGAGGTCGCGGCCGACCGGCTCGCGCGAACGCTGGCCCCGTCCATTCCTCCTCTGGTTGTTGTGCGTTTCTTCATTTTTTTTTTTTGGCGAGAGTCTCGGTTTGGGTTCGGTTCCTAGTTGAGCCGAAAAACCTCATGATTCGCGAGCGCCCTTCACCCGTTCGACGAAATGCTTAAATGAGATCTAGTTTTCGTCCTCCCGTTTTTAGCGAAAATCAAATCGTCCGGGCGCGTCGTGTTCTATCGGGATGTTCCAGTGGTGTTGGGCGACCACAGGCGTCGGCCGTGTAGTCGTTCGCCACATTCCCATCGTCGCCGTAGTTTGTTTGGTGTTTAGCCGTGGTGTGGTTCTCGGCCGGCGGTAGGGAGGTCGGCCGGCGAGTGGTGGCGGAGTGGACGACCGGTGAAGGGTGGTAGCTCGGCGGCGGCTTGAGATTTGGCCGGGGTTTGTCTAAAAATGTAGGAGCTTTGGTGAGGGCGTGAGCTCGTTGAGGAAGACGGCCGAGGAAGAAGACGACGGGGAGGAGAAAAGAAATAGTAAAAAGAGAGAAAAAGAGAGAAAATGGCTTCGGGAAATTCAAAGTTTCTTTTGAAAAATTTACAAAAAAGACTTTATGAGCCGTTTTCTCAAAAAATGAAATTTCTTAAGCTGAAGTTGTGCTAAAAAATTGAGTAAACCTTTAGGGCTCTATCTTAGGATTTCAATTATTCTCAAAGATAATTACCCTTGTTTGCGTGCTTTTGCTGTTTTGATCCCTTTAATCTAGTGGCTTTAGTCCAATGCCAAGAATGCAACCGGAGATTGGACTTAGAGCGAGTTGTCGATGCCATCAACCACTCAAGAGAGGCCACGACAAAGTGACACTTGTGGCTGTCATGGTGGTCAGTGATGAGGAGAGAGAGAGCATTTAGTTTTTCTATAGAAATTATTAGTTGGATTCATATCCATTGGTTTTATTCTTATGTACGAGATTTTATGGGATTACTATCAACTGTTCTAAAAGCTCGTTGTTATTTTTAAACAAACAAAAAAAAAAAAAAAACAAAACAACAAAAAGAAAAACAGAAAAAACGCTTAGGGGGTCGGGTCGGGCCGGATCCGCCTCTTTTCCCCCGCTGCGTTGGGCCCGCCCTTTTCCCCTTCACCCGGCGTGCCCCAGCTGTCTCCCTCCTCCATGCCATCTTCGCGCCGAAACCTGCAGGAAAAGAAGAGAAAAGTCAGGGGAGCAGGGGCTGAAGGGAGGAGGATAGCAGGAGAGATGGCCGGAAGATAACAAAACAGCAACAGAGTCAAAGGGAAAGCGGTGGAGCTAGAGCGGCAGAGCTTCAGCCGACACCTCGCCCGCGCGCGAGCTCCACCGACGACTCCTTCCAGTCGGCACCATCGAGCCCGAACCGGTAAGCCCTTCGTCCGCGCCCTATTTCTTGCCTTGTTTTGGGTGCGACGGTCGGAGGTCGCGGCCGACCGGCTCGCGCGAACGCCGGCCCCGTCCATTCCTCCTCTCGGTTGTTGTGCGTTTCTTCATTTTTTTTTGGCGAGAGTCTCGGTTTGGGTTCGGTTCCTAGTTGAGCCGAAAAACCTCATGATTCGCGAGCGCCCTTCACCCGTTCGACGAAATGCTTAAATGAGATCTAGTTTTCGTCCTCCCGTTTTTAGCAGAAATCAAATCGTCCGGGCGCGTCGTGTTCTATCGGGATGTTCCAGTGGTGTTGGGCGACCCTGGGCGTCGGCCGTGTAGTCGTTCGCCACATTCCCATCGTCGCCGTAGTTTGTTTGGTGTTTAGCCGTGGTGTGGTTCTCGGCCGGCGGTAGGGAGGTCGGCCGGCGAGTGGTGGCGGAGTGGACGACCGGTGAAGGGTGGTAGCTCGGCGGCGGCTTGAGATTTGGCCGGGTTTGTCTAAAAATGTAGGAGCTTTGGTGAGGGCGTGAGCTCGTTGAGGAAGACGGCCGAGGAAGAAGACGACGGGGAGGAGAAAAGAAATAGTAAAAAGAGAGAAAAAGAGAGAAAATGGCTTCGGGAAATTCAAAGTTTCTTTTGAAAAATTTACAAAAAGACTTTATGAGCCGTTTTCTCAAAAAATGAAATTTCTTAAGCTGAAGTTGTGCTAAAAAATTGAGTAAACCTTTAGGGCTCTATCTTAGGATTTCAATTATTCTCAAAGATAATTACCCTTGTTTGCGTGCTTTTTGCTGTTTTGATCCCTTTAATCTAGTGGCTTTAGTCCAATGCCAAGAATGCAACCGGAGATTGGACTTAGAGCGAGTTGCTGATGCCATCAACCACTCAAGAGAGGCCACGACAAGTGACACTTGTGGCTGTCATGGTGGTCGATGATGAGGAGAGAGAGAGCATTTAGTTTTCTATAGAAATTATTAGTTGGATTCATATCCATTGGTTTTATTCTTATGTACGAGATTTTATGGGATTACTATCAACTGTTCTAAAAGCTCGTTGTTATTTTTAAACAGAAACAAAAAAAAAACAAAACAACAAAAAAGAAAAACAGAAAAAACGCTTAGGGGGTCGGGTCGGGCCGGATCCGGCCTCTTTTTCCCCTGCGTTGGGCCCAGCCCTTTTCCCCTTCAGCCCAGCGTGCCCCAGCTGTCTCCCTCCTCCATGCCATCTTCGCGCCGAAACCCGGGAAAAGAAGAGAAAAGTCGGGAGCAGGGGGCTGAAGGGAGGAGGATAGCGGAGAGATGGCCGGAAGATAACAAAACAAAGAACGAGTCAAAGGGAAAGCGGTGGAGCTAGAGCGGCGAGCTTCAGCCGACACCTCGCCCGCGCGAGCTCCACCGACGACTCCTTCCGGTCGGCACCATCGAGCCCGAACCGGTAAGCCCTTCGTCCGCGCCCTATTTCTTGCCTTGTTTTGGGTGCGACGGTCGGAGGTCGCGGCCGACCGGCTCGCGCGAACGCCGGCCCCGTCCATTCCTCCTCTCTCGGTTGTTGTGCGTTTCTTCATTTTTTTTTTGGCGAGAGTCTCGGTTTGGGTTCGGTTCCTAGTTGAGCCGAAAAACCTCATGATTCGCGAGCGCCCTTCACCCGTTCGACGAAATGCTTAAATGAGATCTAGTTTTCGTCCTCCCGTTTTTAGCGAAATCAAATCGTCCGGGCGCGTCGTGTTCTATCGGGATGTTCCGGTGGTGTTGGGCGACCACAGGCGTCGGCCGTGTAGTCGTTCGCCACATTCCCATCGTCGCCGTAGTTTGTTTGGTGTTTAGCCGTGGTGTGGTTCTCGGCCGGCGGTAGGGAGGTCGGCCGGCGAGTGGTGGCGGAGTGGACGACCGGTGAAGGGTGGTAGCTCGGCGGCGGCTTGAGATTTGGCCGGGGTTTGTCTAAAAATGTAGGAGCTTTGGTGAGGGCGTGAGCTCGTTGAGGAAGACGGCCGAGGAAGAAGACGACGGGGAGGAGAAAAGAAATAGTAAAAAAGAGAGAAAAAGAGAGAAAATGGCTTCGGGAAATTCAAAGTTTCTTTTGAAAAAATTTACAAAAAGACTTTATGAGCCGTTTTCTCAAAAAATGAAATTTCTTAAGCTGAAGTTGTGCTAAAAAATTGAGTAAACCTTTAGGGCTCTATCTTAGGATTTCAATTATTCTCAAAGATAATTACCCTTGTTTGCGTGCTTTTGCTGTTTTGATCCCTTTAATCTAGTGGCTTTAGTCCAATGCCAAGAATGCAACCGGAGATTGGACTTAGAGCGAGTTGCTGATGCCATCAACCACTCAAGAGAGGCCACGACAGTGACACTTGTGGCTGTCATGGTGGTCGTGATGAGGAGAGAGAGAGCATTTAGTTTTTCTATAGAAATTATTAGTTGGATTCATATCCATTGGTTTTATTCTTATGTACGAGATTTTATGGGATTACTATCAACTGTTCTAAAAGCTCGTTGTTATTTTTAAACAGAAACAAAAAAAAAAAACAAAACAACAAAAAAGAAAAACAGAAAAAACGCTTAGGGGGTCGGGTCGGGCCGGATCCGGCCTCTTTTTCCCCTGCGTTGGGCCCAGCCCTTTTCCCCTTCAGCCCAGCGTGCCCCAGCTGTCTCCCTCCTCCATGCCATCTTCGCGCCGAAACCTGCAGGAAAAGAAGAGAAAAGTCAGGGGAGCAGGGGCTGAAGGGAGGAGGATAGCAGGAGAGATGGCCGGAAGATAACAAAACAACAACGAGTCAAAGGGAAAGCGGTGGAGCTAGAGCGGCGAGCTTCGGCCGACACCTCGCCGCGCGCGAGCTCCACCGACGACTCCTTCCGGTCGGCACCATCGAGCCCGAACCGGTAAGCCCTTCGTCCGCGCCCTATTTCTTGCCTTGTTTTGGGTGCGACGGTCGGAGAGGTCGCGGCCGACCGGCTCGCGCGAACGCTGGCCCCGTCCATTCCTCCTCTGGTTGTTGTGCGTTTCTTCATTTTTTTTGGCGAGAGTCTCGGTTTGGGTTCGGTTCCTAGTTGAGCCGAAAAACCTCATGATTCGCGAGCGCCCTTCACCCGTTCGACGAAATGCTTAAATGAGATCTAGTTTTCGTCCTCCCGTTTTTAGCAGAAATCAAATCGTCCGGGCGCGTCGTGTTCTATCGGGATGTTCCAGTGGTGTTGGGCGACCCTGGGCGTCGGCCGTGTAGTCGTTCGCCACATTCCCATCGTCGCCGTAGTTTGTTTGGTGTTTAGCCGTGGTGTGGTTCTCGGCCGGCGGTAGGGAGGTCGGCCGGCGAGTGGTGGCGGAGTGGACGACCGGTGAAGGGTGGTAGCTCGGCGGCGGCTTGAGATTTGGCCGGGGTTTGTCTAAAAATGTAGGAGCTTTGGTGAGGGCGTGAGCTCGTTGAGGAAGACGGCCGAGGAAGAAGACGACGGGGAGGAGAAAAGAAATAGTAAAAAGAGAGAAAAAGAGAGAAAATGGCTTCGGGAAATTCAAAGTTTCTTTTGAAAAAAATTTACAAAAAGACTTTATGAGCCGTTTTCTCAAAAATGAAATTTCTTAAGCTGAAGTTGTGCTAAAAATTGAGTAAACCTTTAGGGCTCTATCTTAGGATTTCAATTATTCTCAAAGATAATTACCCTTGTTTGCGTGCTTTTGCTGTTTTGATCCCTTTAATCTAGTTAAGATTATTATTTATCTTTTCCTTAATGTTAGATATTTGCTCTTCCATGTAATTTATTTAAATGCTTTCATTGGTTGCTATTAGTAGATATGCCTAAAATTAATCCAAATTGTCCGACAAAAGTCTTTTCTTTTAAAATGAATAAGATTAGGTACCGAAATGTCATTAATTTGTCAATTAATGTAATTAAGTCTCCGACCCTAGATTCTTTGGTTGCGTAGGAAGCGATGCACACTTCCATGCCTCGCTTGATTTCTAACTGACTCCAATAGGCCGGTGGCGACTTCTTATTGCGAAATTCTTACCTCAATGTCGCATGAGGTATGGACTTGGGAGAGTCCGTGCCTAATCATGGGCCTTAGTTCCGTCCTTTAGGCAATACCCTTAAACTTGTTCCCTTTTCCCGAGGAGTAGGTCGTGACAAAGCTTAATTTATTAGATGAATACGTGATTTATTATTTAAATATTCTAACACTATATCTACTCATTTCATCAGTAGAACCTGTCCAACGTTGTAAAAAGCTGTGGTCTTTAGTTGATAAGGAGATTTAGCCTCTCCTAAACATTAATTTGTCAAGCACGTCATATATAATGATAAATTGATTATTAATGAGATTGGCGGGATCAGCGGGACATTTTTGGAACAAACATGCAAAGGATCAATGAAGAAATGGACAAGAAAATCAAGAATTCGAAAAGAACCCAGAATCGAGAGTCTCCAGGGAACCTGTTGATTAAGGATCATGTCATTTCCAGGGAGGTTTTTTAGTAAAAAATCTACACAGATAAAAAGGAAGAAAAATAGGAGATGGAGACACCAGCACTACCCCCAGTTTTTCTCGTACTTCGTTGTGGTCTTCTTCCACGTCGGGCCCGTCACGTCTTCGGTCTCAGAGTCCTGGTTTTCTGCTTCTCCTTCTTCTTCAAATAGAAGAAGGAGGAGAAGCAGAAGACCGAGACTTCGAGGCTTCGAAGCGATTTTTATGACCTTTGATAATATGAGGTGGGAATTTAGAATTATAACCCAGATGAAAATAAGTAAAATATAAACTTGGAAAGATCTTTGAGGAGAAAGAGAAATTCTAATTAATGCCAACGAAAAAGAATAGGATGTAAGTTATTTCTTTACATACCTCAACGAGGGCTTGGAAAGCCTTATTTATAAGAACTGAGGGAGGCCTGGCTTTCTTTTTAAAGCAAGATATTCCAAACCGTCTCTTGGTTTCTTGGTTAAAGTTAAAGTTAAAGTTGGATTTTCCAGAAAGAGAAAGAGGCTAATTTGTTGTGGGATTTTAGGAGCCTTAGATTACCGGAGTTATGGAATTCTAGAAGTTTTATATTCTTTCCTCCTTTAAAACCCACGAAAAAGATAAGAATCACTTTGAAAGATTGCGTAAATTCCTTAAAAAGGAACATCCAAACAACTTTTATAACACATCATTAACTTTAAAACCCATCTCTAATTTAAGGGCAAATACCATATAAAAAACCCCACACCATGCACACTCTAATACAAATACTCCAAACTTTTTTAATGTCCTAGAAATCCTTAACTTGTCAACTGTAACATAAACATCTTCAACAATTTTTTTTTTTGTATCACTAAAAAACCTAAACTTATTTATGCATAACACATATACACACTGTTTCAGTTCCATCAAGGGGTTATTGAGTTCTTTTTCACATTTACGTCATAGGGTTTTTAGTGATAAAAAAATTAGGGATATTTATATGTTTATAATTCGAGATTTTTTATAATATTTGTTGATCCCTAATTTTGCTGGCCAGGTAAGTTGTTGAAAAAATAGAAATGACAGAAAAAAAAAAAAGGTAGTTGAGTAGACTAGCAAATAGTTATATAATTTATTAAAATTTTAGTTAAAAAATCCAAAAATAAATTATTATATTAATTGATGATGATGATGATAAAAGCGTTTTGGGTTTGTGCCCTTTTGGGCAGGCGTTAAAAAAGGAGGCGCGTTTTCGTTTTGGATCATAGCGCCATCGCACGTGTACGTGTGCTTGTCCCCTTTTGGGCTTCTGGCACGAACAGCTAGCCGGCGAAGCTAACACCAAGTCAAACTCATTCGATTGCGCTCGTTCAAGAAGGCCTCAATTAGCAGATAGTGTGGGTAATCTAACGCATGGGCATCTCCCACGAAGCTCTACAAGTTCGTTCCGATGCACCCGAAACGCCCCTTCGACCATAGCTCTTACATGAAAGTTTTACAGCTCTGCATAGCTGGGAATGCCTTCACGTGTGGGCGCCAGGTGCACGGTCACATCATCGCAAGTGGGTTCCCGTCGAATGTCCACCTGAGAACTAAATTGCTCATGTTTTACGCCAAGTGCATGGAACTGAAAAGTGCGCGCAAGGTGTTTGATGAAATGCGCGAGAGAAGTGTCGTGTCTTGGTCTGCTATGGTTTCCGGTGCTGCCAGAATGGGCGCTTTGAAGATGCTTTGACGACGTTTGTAGAGATGCGCAGGGAAGGTGTTAAGGCCAACCAGTTCACTTATGGGAGTGTGTTGCGGGCTTGTACTAGTATTGGGCGTTTCAGTGTGGGAGTGCAGGTACAAGGGTGTGTAGAAAAGGGAAGGTTGGCAGATAACTTGTTCGTGCAGAGTGCTCTCATTGATTTTCACTCCAAATGTGGAAAGATGGAGGATGCAGAGCGCTTGTTTGAGGGAATGACAGAGCGGGACACCGTTACATGGAATACTATGATCGGAGGATATGCAACTCGTGGTCTTGTTGCTAATTCTTTTCAACTGTTTCGCTTAATGATGAGAGAAGGTATTATTAGCTGAAAGAACGTTTGCTGCTGTTTCTTGACCTTATGGTAATGAATTTCTTACAGTGTGCTTATCAGGAGAACAAAGACTCTGGTGCAGATTGCATATATTGCAGGGGGTACTTAATCTTATTAGTCAATTTATATATGCTGCCCAGAAAAGTCATGAAAAACTTCAGATAATATGATCTAGATGAGATTATTTGTGGTACATAATTGAAACGTAAATGTATTTGCAAAGTAGATGCTGAGCGAGTTTTAAGAGGAAGTTTTAGCTTGCAGTCTAACTGAACCAGATTGAGCAAGAGTGCATGCATTGACTCCCCCCCCAAAAAAAATAAAAAAAATATCCTTTATATTGGCCACTGCATGGTTCAGAATATAATATTATTGAAGTTCAACAATCCTAGTTGCTAATATTCTGTGTCAAACTCGGCAGGCATGGCCCCTGATCGCTTCACACTAGGAAGTGTTTTACAAGCCTGTGCTGTTGGTGGCACTATTCTCCAAGTAAGCCAAGTTCATAAATTCATAGTAGAATGGGGCTTCTTATATTACAAAGATTTGACTGGATCTTTGATTGATGCTTATGCAAAATGTGGGAGTGTCCGAACTGCTCATCATTTATATAGGAGCATGGCACAAAAGGATTTAATATCATACACTGCCCTTGTTAATGCATATGCTCGGAAAGGTAAATTTGGCAATGATTTCCTGGATATCTTGAAGGAATTAGCATGTATGCAATTGGAAGTTGATGACATTACACTATGCTCTATACTTCATATATGTGCTGATATAGCATCATTGATCTTGGGACGACAAATACATGTCCTTGTTCTGAAACGTCTAGCCAGTAAAGATGTGGCCATTGGAAATGCTCTAGTTGACATGTATGGGAAATGTGGCGAGATCAAAGATGCTACTCATGCTTTTGTTGAGATACAAGTGAAAAATGTCATATCATGGACTTCATTGATTGCTTCTTATGGGAGGCATGGCTTCGGAAATGAGGCAGTTGCTCTTTATAGGCAGATGGAATCTAAAGGGCTGAAGCCAAATGATGTTACATTTCTATCTCTCCTCTTTGCTTGCAGCCATAGTGGATTGACCAGTGAAGGATGGGATTGCTTTACTAACATGATCAGTAAATACAGCATTGTTCCAAGAGCAGAACATTTTTCTTGTTTGGTAGATCTATCTGCTCGTAGTGGTCAATTAGAAGAAGCATATAAGTTGATACAAGAGATGGATATCAAACCAAATGCTTCTCTTTGGGCTTCTATACTGGGGGCATGTCGCATTTATGGCAATGCATCACTTGGAAAAATAGCAGCTAGACATCTTGTCAGTTTAGATCCAAAAAATTGTGCAAACTATGTTCTTCTAGCAAGCATATATGCTGAAACTGGAGCCTGGAGATATGCTCAAGACACGTGGTCCTGTATGGAAAAGATGGGCTTAAAGAAAGATCCAGGATACAGCCATTTATTACCCACAAAGAAGAGAATTGCACTTCTGCAGCATGGTTAATGATGTTCTCCTGCTGTTATTCCTTCAGACATAGGAGGGTGGATTTTCTCAAGTTTTCCTTCCCTATTGATAACCACAAATGGTGCGTATCACCCTTCTCACACCGTCAATGTAAGGTGGTCTATATTTCTAAACTTTGATGTTTTTGTTGGTTTTGATTTATTGTTTCATTTTCCTACATTTTTTTTTTTTTAGTTTATTCAGGAGCATGTAACTTCAAAGGTAGCAGATTGTCTTGGCAAGACTCTTACGCTTGAGCAAAGTCAAGAATCGAGATGAGAATGAGTGGTTTTTGTCAAATGTCTTCATCCAAATAACTACTTGCACAGGTATCCTAATGAAAATGATAGCTGGATATCCTCTGTTTCAGGATTTTGAATATGTTTTGAATAATTGCAACAGGCAGATATGCATACTCTAGCATTCTCTCTCTTGAGTGGCTTATTTGTCAAAGACCTCACAACATTGTGTGTCTGTGTATGTCCGTTACATATACTTGTAATTACATATTGTTTGGCTCAGGACTGCAGAAAAAGGTGAAACCCATATTATGTAGAGTTACTATGGAGTTGTTGATTGAAGGGAAACATTTAACTTGTAATTTTAAGCTTGAGAAGTAATATCTCTTGTCACTTGTGTGCCTCTTTCTGGTTTTCTTTTTTATATGCATTTAACTGTGTCAGTTTTCAATTGCTTCTGCTGTTGCAAGTTCATCAAATGCACAGTCGCAGTTACTGTTACTTTTATATGATTGTAAAGCACTCCTGATGGATCTGCTCCCAAAAGATGTAATTTGCTGTAGGGGTGTTCATATAAAACCGAAAACCGATATACTGAGCTGAACCAAATTGATAAGTTTGGTTTATTAGTTGTTTTTTTTTTTTTTTTTTTGGTGGTTATTGTTTTGTGGGTTTAGGAAACCGATAAAACCAAACTGAACCGAGAAATTTGATAATTTACATTATAACTAATAAATTGTAGTTTAACTTAACCAAATGAATTCTTTTAATCTAAGATTGCTCTATACTATTATATGAAAGATTTCTACTTCTCAGGTTGCCATTATTGATTGATTCTTTATCTCAAATAATGCTCACAAAAGAGTTTTCCATGATCTTTGGTGTTCTTACGTTCAGTTCTTTTTTTTTTTTTTTTTTTTTCAGTAAGTGCATAGAAAGAGGTGCTTCTTGTGTTAATTTTAATTTCACGTTGAATTTAGATAGTCTAAGTAAAAATTAAACTTCTTTCTTATAAATTAGCTTGATGATACTGTTTGAAACAGAACCAAACCGATAATAAACGAAGGTATTGGTTGGAATTGTGTTGTGATTTTATTGGTTTTTGGTTTGGGTTTGGGTTGAGATTCTCGCAAACTGGTATTCACTTTGGGTTAAATATACCTCCTGACTGAACCAAACCGAACCATGAACACCCCTAATTTGCTGTTAACTTGTTCATCTATAATTATCACTGACCCATTGTTACTGAACCGTAGGAACCCATCCCCATCATACAACTAGCGAGGGAAGCTGAAGCTCTCACAGAAGAGTTTACTCAGTTGGGATAAATTGAGCTACATCATAGATGGGGCAGAAGCGATGACTAGTATTTGTAAGTGGAATTTAACTTCATTGGCTAGCTGGTTTTATTACTTTAAAATGAGGGAAGCTGCATTTGCAATCTTTTCTATACTTCAGAATTAGAAAAGCTGCCTTTGCAATAATTTTCGACCTTGGACAACTGGGTTTATGCTCAATCAGAATAAAGCATGACTTATCCAGAATCTTGTATTCAAAAATGCTCCAGCTATGAAGTTAAACATGTCAGATCAAACCGGTGCACCAATTTATTAGGCGAAGATGCAACATTTTATTTGGTTGTTAATAAGTGCATTGACATTTATGACATTTGAATGAGTTGTTTGATAGCGATGGCATGTATATGTTGAATGTAATGTTTGGAAAAAGCCAAGACATATGATGTCTGTTTGCAATGCATGCTTTGACTGTTAATAGATGGTTACTGAAAATTCTAATTTAATAGGATATGTACCTTAAAATACAGTTTGCTGGGACAAAGTAAAATCAACCAAAATAAATTTGGCATAAGATGAGAAATTTTAATGGCTTGTGTTAGTTGCTTAGCAAAGCCGTACATGTTAAAGGCAATGACAGTTAACATCACAGATTCACAGCGCCACATGAGAACAGGAAGGAGCTGCAACACTTCTTGTTGGTTTAGTTCTTGGAAATATTTCATTTACCATGCATCTCTCTGGCTTCCTTCCCACTGTTCTTGGAACTTCTGCTGTGCCAGTAGACCTCGCATGCTAATTTTAAATTTTCAGCAAGTACTGATATTGCACATCTATTATAGTGAAATGCATATTTGAAGGTCAAATTTGTGGGAAGAACATTGAAATCGGAATGCTTGGCCACGGCTGGAAATTCAGGTAACAATTTATCATTGAACTTTTCTTAAGTTTTTTGGGTGAAATCTTCTAAATTATCTTGAATCCTATTGTTGAATAAGTTTTTCCACAATTGCCTTTCAAGGTTCGTAAACATCTTTAGTCTGCTACATTAATGGTCATTGACGTTACTGCTCTATTTGAACATATGCCGACACCTCGAGGATGAAATGCCCACAGAATCTTTTATAGAATATCTCAGCCAGGTGCGTTGTAGTTCAACATGTGAAGGTGGTTCAAGTAAGATTTTCAGGCCTACACAAGATTTGGAAGAGCCGAACCAACCACTTGAGTTGGGAACAGGAATAGGCCAATGGGGGAAACTTAAAGAAAACATATATGGCAATGAGATTTTGCAGTTGGGAAACTTACTTCTTACTTCTAACTGTAGGAAAGGGCATAATTCATTTGTAATATTGCAGCAATTTCTTCTCAAAACGAAACTCTGCCCATAAGCACACAAAGGCAAAAGGGTCCATTCGCTACATTTATCCACCACGGATCGTCAGTTGCTCTCGGAACACCCGTCAAACATTCTTACCGAAAAATACTTCATTGTAAACATTTTTTAAGATATCGATTGGAGGGTTATTAGTGCGTGTACTAAAACAACATAACCAGAAAGAATGAGAAACCAGACAAATTATTTTAAGCAGTCAGGTACTTGGGCACGCCCGAATTCGATATAATATAACGTCAAAAGTACTAATCTCGTGCCCGCCACGCGCGAACAGCAACACTTTCCCAATCGGCGAACGATCTTGAAGCGCCTTTTAGAGACAGGTAATCAACTACGTAAAATCTCACAAAGTTCTTAACGAATCGATTTTTCATATACTTTTTAACTAGATCTCGAAGTCCCAACACCACAACGACACCGATCTACACACGTGCTCGCAGCATCGACCTTACTGCAGAACAGACGACGACAGGAACAGCCAAGCAACTTCTCCGGCGAGATCAAGAAACAGAGCATCCACGCGACTAAGCGAACTGAATATAAGAAAACAACCCGAACGAAAGAAAGGAGAGAACACGATGTCGCCGCGGTCGGACCGGGACCGGGACCGGGCCGGGAGCGGCTTTCATCGCCGGCAGCGGGTGATCCTGGAGCAGCCCCGGCTGTAGGGGTGGACGGGGCCCCTGGCGTTGAAGCAGTTGTGGGTGTAGTAGGACCTCCCCGACCGGGGCGGGCACGGCACCCGGTTCGCCGACAGCGCCCCGTACGAAATGTAGAACTTCAAGATGCTGTGCCAGAACAGGGACCGGCGGCCCGCCTCCCCCTCGATCTCCTCCTCCTCCTCCCCCTCCCCGTCGCCGTCGCCGTCGCCGAAGAAGCCGTCGTGCAGGGACACCGCGCTCGGCCACTCCACTGTCGGGTCGGACGTCATCATCTTCAGGCCCGCCTCGTCGGCGGCCACCGCCTGGGCGCGCGCGACGCTGCGGGCGGCGAGGAGGGAGTGGAGGAGGAGGAGGAGGGAGGCGAAGAGGACGAGGTTGAAGACAGCGGAGGAGGCCATGAGCGAGTTAGAGAGAGAGAGAGAGAGAGAGAGTGAATGGGTGATGGGAAGTGGGTGCTCGTGTCTGCAGCAATTTCTTCTTCTTTCTTCGCAATAAAGGACTTCGTGATACTATGCATGGACAATTTTTAACCCTTTGACTAAAAAGTTAGCAAAGCTCGTTCATAGAAAGAAGTTACTACTTTTTTTGCCCTTCGAAAAGATAAGAAAAGCCATCATATCGAATCATGCAAATCCCTCATTGTACGAGTTATGTCCCTCCACATAGATGATTTCTTTTCGTTAATTTAAACTAATCCACTAAGTTGATAACTCCAACTTAGTCATCGATAGTTCGATTTTTTCATGTTAGCATCAATTGGAAATATAGTTATACAGACTCGATTGATTAGAGATGAGTGATTGTCGGATGCAATGGACCCACATTATCAATTCTTGTGAAATTACTTGATCGGAGGAGTAGGGCATATGGTCTTCACACCTCATTCTATTTCTTTGAGAATTTTATTGTTACGGCAGGGAGCCTAAATAGAACGATCAAGATTGATCCACATGGCACTTACTCCTAACAAGATCCAAGAAGATTGGAGATGTGGTGAGGTCAGTCACGTCTTTAGATATCAACATAGGTTCGATTCTATTGTTTATGGGTTTGTTTATCCAATAAATCAAGAAAATGAAGAAAGAATGAGATAGGCGATCTTATTTTGAATCATTGAATTCGGAGGATAGGAAACAATATGATTCGGTGTGACTTCACATAACTCCACTCAACCAAATCGCGCAAATAATAATTTCAAGGAAAATGACATAAATAATTCATGATTTTTGGCTCAACATGTAATGTGATCCTCAAACTTTTAAATTTATTTAATTTAATTTATGAACTTTAATGTACGATATTCGGTATATATTCATAAAACACATTGCACATTACACTTACTAGGTTAAAAGCTCTTGCAAATTCTTATGTCATTTTCCCAAATCTGACTTATCTGTTTTTGCGGCAAATAAATTTTTATTTTTTTATTTTTATTTTTTTTGGGGGGATGGGGGCTTTTAAGAGAGTGAGTTGACGGGTGAGACAAGACATTATTGCCGAGAGGAAGACGGGTCACATGCAACGAAAGGACAGGGGTTGATTGGATTACAGCTATTACCGGTTCCGTTCCCCCACCGCCGACACGTGTCCCCATCGCAGCGCTCGGTTTGGTTCCTCCCTCCGCGATTGGGTACGGCAAGGCGCAGGATTTTTGGGCCTCCTGATTGGCGCCGCGCCACGAGCCCGACGACGTGTCGAGACGGGATTGGGTGGTACGGGGAAGATGAGGTGTCCGGCGAAGCACTGGAATGCCGGGAGGACCGAGACACCGCGGCATGTCGGACGAAACTTTAAAGACGCGGCCGGTCGGCTGGGGCCAGCGGCTGGGGCCCACCTATCCTGCGTCTTCGAGTTTCTTTTTCTTTTCTTTTTCTTTTTTTGGATTTTTTTGTGGATTGTCGTTTTCTGGAAATTTCCTGTTTCCCTAATTTCAGTTTTCTACATTAACCTTTTTCTTTTCCTTTGCCTGATATGGATTCGTAATTTGTTTTGTCGGAACGGATTTTGACATCTTTTAGATAGGATCAGATAGTGGAGGAATTAAAGTAAGATAAAAGTGCAAGTATAGAGGGAAATTTTTTTAAAGTCAAGCATAACATACTTAATATGTATATCGATATAAACAAAAGATTTCATGATATGTATATCATTTAGTTTCATTAGATAAAGATAATTATGCTCTTTATACCGACATTACCTCACGCAAATTGTAAACCCAAGTTTGATAGCGATGTGAACTAATAAGACATATTCTATTTACTTGGCATGAATGTCAAAATAAATAGAATAAATTCTATCATGGAAGACGAAAAACACTTTAAAATTTTTTAGGTAGATTATTTTGCATCTTATAACTTCACCATGCTGCCAATCTTGTATTATGCACCTCTAGTAATTTAAGGCACAATAGTATTATCTACTTTTTTTCTATTCAAATCTACCTTAAAATTAAACCTTTCCTTGAGGTGAAGTTAATACAAATTTTCATTCAATCTTGATGTGGATGCTCGTATTTGGACATCTTGTGTTGAACTATTGGATTTATGTTTAGGATATTGATAGATGAATTTGGCCCCACGAAATTTTTGGCACTCTTGAATTGAGTGGAAAAGTTGAGCAATTGAGCTAGTATTTCGTGCACACATATAACCCGATTCATTTTACAACTTTTGCTTCAGAATTTGAAAATGGAAAAGAAAATTTTTTTAACCTTACAACGCGAGAGAAAATAATATTGCTCACTTGTCTACAATTTAACATTTTGATAAAGTTAGAATTGTTTTGTTTTAAATAAACGTCGATTTATCCAAGAAAATATAAAAGTTAAGAAAGAAACAAAATGTCGTAAAAAATTGTCGATGCAAAGAGGCACGCCTGGTGGGACTCGAACCCACAATCGTCTGATTAGAAGTCAGACGCCTTATCCATTAGGCCACAGGCGCTGTTTTTGACTCTTTTTTTCCATATTATTTATATATAATAAAATTCCGCTAAGAAAATGGGCTTTCCCGGCCCATCTTGCCCTTTGTGACGATTGAATATTCAGACTTTTATATCTCGAAAGAGGATTTTGTTGGGCCTAAACCTGGGAATGAGTTTGAGCTTGTGGATATTTCTGGAAATTGAAATTGAAATTGAAATGTACGATGGGCCCAACAGGGGAGGAAAAGCATACAGAAGATGGGCTGATGAAGCAACAAAGAAGAGTTTGATCTCAACTCGCGTGGGACAATAAGGCTAAGAAACAAAGAGAGAAAACGAAAAAAAAAAATAACATAAGGGGTTTGAGATCGGCGGTGAAGGAGGAAAATTTAGATCAAAGAGCATGAGATACAAAGACTAAATACGAAATTTCATGTAGATTGTGCTCGTGGTATATGCTCACTGAAGTTCACACCAAAATGACAGTGAAATGGTATCAATGACGTCAGTCACGGATACTTCTCACCCCGACCCATCAATTGTCGAGATCATCGAGAGGGAGGATGCACGAGCTTTAGTTCGAGGGGCCTATCTTCCAATTAGACGCCTTCCATCGAATTCAAACCTTTTAAAGTTAGTGTTTTCCCCCTTTTCTAGATGAGGAGGAAAGGGGAGGATAAGGTTCTTTTTCCCCTCCAAGTTGTCTCTCCACAATATGTCTACATTTGCAAGTAAATTACAAGGGAAGGACCACAAGCAATTTCTCTTTTCATTTAAGTCCTCTCTCTCTCTCTCTCTCTCTATCAGCCTTTCTCTCCGACATGTTGGACGCCTCGAAGCTTCATTGGCTGACCGACTTACTTACTCCAGTAATGATCAAGAACAAAAACAAATTGATGGCCAGGGGCTGAAATAAATAGCTCGAGAACGCTCCAAGTTGTGTGGTCCAACATTTTGTGGCTCGATTTTCCTTGGATCCTTTTCCTATTTGAGTTCTTGTTTTCCTTTTGCAAAGAAGCCCCTGCAAATTCCTTGTTTTTGTAAAACTATATCATATTCTTTTCTCACCGTTAACGCCTTGATTACCATCAATAAATCAAAGAAGAGTCGCAAAGAACCTAATTTTTTTCTATTATGTGATGTTTGTTGTAAATTTTTCTTATTATGGTTCAAACTTCTTCAAAAGACTTTCATGTCCAAAGAGTAAAAAAAATAAAAATAAAAAAATTGATGAAATAAAGTTTCTGGATAATTGGAGAAGATTATAAATGACTTAAGATACTAGAAAAAAAAAAACATATTTTGCTTGTTCTAGAGATGAACATCATCAAGTTCCCGTGCCTATATGACGACTTTTATAAGTTTTTCACCAAGTGCTTCCATGTAGATATATCTTATAAGAAGGTCCTAGCACTTTTGGAACACCAAACAAATCTCAAAGTTAACGTTAAAAAAAGAGAAAAAAAATCATCACGAGGCACTTGACATTTAACTGACGTAAAGATGACACGAGAAACTATTTTCCGGAAATTAATTTTTAAATATCCGATCACTAATAAGTAAAGTTACCCAAAAAAACATATTTTCTCAAAAAAGCACCGCCAGACTTGAACACGAGAGTTGACCAAGTTGCACGGTATCCCAAGCGCAGGGCATTAATGAAACGAACTGTCGTTTCTGTGCTAACTGCGTTTCGAGTTTACACGCTTCTCGCGCACCCATAAATTCATCCACCGAAATGCACGGAAATAGCAGAAAAATATAAAAAAAAAACTATTTATTTACTGTCGTAATTAATTAAAACCCAACTCTGGCATCAAGTCGAACATGCCATTAATGGTTTTTATTTTTTTGCAGGAGTAAGAGCGTGAAACTATTTTTCTACCTGCCTGCAGAAATGATATCTAAATAATTAAAACAAAAAAGGACAGACAAATCTGGAAAAGACAGGATTTACAGCTCTTTGGTATTGCCTATTTAAGGTAATATTGGAGAAGTGGACATAAAAAGGGGAAACAAAATTTTTCGAATCCTTCGATGTAATGATGGAAAGAGACTTTAGAATTTGGACTGCTTCCTCAATAATTTTTTAAAAAATGTTTTTATTATTGTGCAGTGATAATTTTGTTTATTGTACTTTTTTTAGTGGCATTAAATTTTGTTATCTTCTGCTCACGAAACGGGCCCCGTCAGCAGGATGCGATAAGGGGTTGGATTTCTGAACATTCAACATTCAATTTTCTAATTTCTCCAACGGGACGCCGAAGAATTATAAATTGAATATAATAATTTTGGGAAATATTCTGACAACAACTCTCATTCTTCACCTGCATAAACATGTTACTTTACAAGTTGAAAATTAGATTTATGGAGGAAATAAGCTTCAGTTTTTTTCGAACAATGGGGTTATTTCCATGAGTTTGAGCATCTATATATATATATATGTATATTCCTTGTTTTTACTCCGAATATTCAAGAAATGATTTATGTAATACGGTGGAATGAGTCTAGGCAAGTGGCTTCGAAGAGAGATGGGCTGTTGACTTAGATTATAAAGATAAAGGCTAAAGTTACATCAACTTTCAAAAGATAGATTGCAAAATTTTATGGGAGAACTTGATCCTATATGTTCTTCCCCATAGTCAACAGTTTGCCACAAGTGCTAGCCCCATATCTGAAAGTCAAGTGACAGAATGATGTGCAATTGCTACCAAAATCCATCTCAAGAAAATATACAAAGAAGATACCCCACTTTGGATTTAATGACCATCAGCATTTCTCTATATTTTGTTTCAATTATTATTCAAACTTCTCTAAGCAAATCTGACATTAAAAAGACTGCGTATCTTTGTAAACTCATTCTTCTTTTCTTTGATAAAGTGCTTGAGCTTTTCATGGCATCCATCAAAGGATAAGCTTCCCTTCTCGCTAATCTCGAACCCCAAATCAACCGTGTACAAAATTGCATAACTTCTTGTCTGCATCGACTATTGCATCATTGATGCTTTTTGTAGGCATCGAATGTTCAGCAACATTGCTGACGAGAGGTGCCTACCGTTTGGTGCACCAAACTAAACCGAGCTGCTCAAGAGATTGGAATTTTGAGCTTTGACTTTACTCCCCCTTTTTCTTTTTCTTTGTTATTCTATTTTCAGTTTTTGATGATTTTTTTTTTGATGTAGTGCCACTTGTGGCGGGCACCACGCACGCTGAAAAAGTTAAATGATTCGCATCCTCTTTGCCCGGATAGTCCGGAGTAAGTATGAGTTCTTGATTGAACAAGTTTTATGATATAATTACACTATTTTAACGTTTTAGAATTTTGTTAATATTTTCTTGGCAAGTTTAAGCATTCTTTGTGCACTTATTCTTTATATTATATTTATTGCACTAGCTTGTTATGCACATTTTCTCATATCAACTTTAGCTTTGGGGTTTTTCAAACTTTTTTTTTGAACATGTTGGGAGTGTGCAGCAGAAATTTAATACCTTCACCTAAAGAGATTGTCAAGAGGGAGCCCAAATCCGAACCCATTAATATATTTAGTTGGACTCACATTTACTCAAAAGTTTAAGTTAATAAGTTATGAGTTAACTAAGATATATTAACTGTTATACATCACATCACATCAATTCTCCGATGTGAGATTTTCTAACACAACTCATTTACACGTGCATCTTAATAATTTCCTCCTTACGTGTGAGCTTAATGTTGTGTCCGCTTCCACTTAATTTAGGCAACCTTCTGCATCAACTTCCTATGAGCTTGCGTTGCTACACCATGACGCCAATCTGCTCATAAATCGTAACTATGAGCTCTAATACCATTAGTTGGAAGCGCGTAACAAAAGTCTGATACCTTTACCTAGGGAGATTGTTAAGAAGGGGCTCAAATCTGAGCCCATCAATATATTTAGTTGGATCCATCTTCATTCAAAAGTTCATATCAATGAGTTATGGATCAACTAAGATATATTAACCGTTCTACATCATATTAATTCTCCAATGTGGAATTTTTCTAACACAACTCATTCACATGTGCATTCTAACAATTTTTTGTGTGAGCTTAGTGTTAGGTCTACTCCCATTTAATTTAGGCAACGTTCTACATCAACTTCCTACGGGTCCACATTGCTACACCACAATGCTCACCTGCTTAGAAAGCACAATACCTTTTGTTGGAAGCGCATAGCAGAAGTTCAATATCTTTATGTGGAGAAATCACTAAGAGGGAGCCTAAATTCAAGTCGGTCAATATATTTAGTTGGATCTACCTTCATCGAAAGCTCAAGCAAATGAGTTATCGACCAATTAGGATATAATAATAGCTTTACACTGTATTAAATATTTGATGTGGGATTTCTCTAATATAATTCATTCATACGTGCATTCTAATAGAACATGGTGACTGACAACACTAGAGAATGTCATAACTCCACACAGACTTCGAATATTATGTACAACAAAAAAAGGGGACTTCTCAAGGGATCAATTAACACCTCAAACCCAAATGCATTTTGTATTAATTTCAATGCAAGTTTTCTTAAAGCACAAAAACCTTTAGATCTATACTATTCAATAGAATACAATGTCTACATATCTATTTATGTGTCAACGGATGTAATTTTTTGAGGAAATGACTGGCAAAAACATGCTCAGATTGGTGCCCTCTACATCTAACATCTCAAACTATGAAAACTTTATGGAAGAATTTCTAAAACCATCATAACTTTTCACCCTCATATCTCCGTGCATCTCTTGATTTTTCAAAATGCACTTTTGCGCCCTCATTTTGCATTCTTAGGCACCACATTTCATCTCATCCCAAGCACTTTTTTTTCTAGCAATCGTCGTTTTCTTTTCTAAAGTATCCTTTATCATTCTTTTCGAGTGTCTAGCTTTAATCCGGAAAACAGATATACATATTTTTGAAAAGGACAAGTCACAAAATGATAAGGATATGAAATTTGAAGGTGATTTTTTTACCTATCTGCTCAGACTTTATCGAAGTGGACAGATCGACAATTGCCAATTGCCAATTGCCAATTGGTGGGTTTCTCAAATTGTCAAGACCATCAAGATCCACACCACCAATGACCCTTTCACAAGTTGTCGCAAACTGAAAAAGGTAAATCCATAATTCAAAAAGGATGAATAGACAGATAGAGAGAAGAGCAGTCGCAGCAGATTGTTGGGGGAAAAGATCTGCTGGTTCTGCTGCTGCTGCTGCTGCTACTTGGCCACCAATCGGGGAAGCGCTTCCCCAAAAAGGAAATAAAAACTGCAGAGAAGTACATCGCTCCTGCTAAATCTCGGGGCTGGCATCACCACCGTCGCTGTCAGGAACGAAATCCTGAGGGAGCTCGACCCACGTGAGCTCAGCCCGTGCGGACCGCCGTTGGATGAGACGGGACTCGGCACGAGAATCTGTCCAGCTCGACGGTGGATGCGAGCCGAGCTCGTGTTTACCGGGTTGCAGGATAGCATTTTCGCTCCACCGTCAACTCCCCCTGATCCGCCTTGAAGGGCGTGCCGGCGAAACCCTTGCAGATAATAAGGACGGTTTCGAGTTATTAACGGTGCCTGCGCTCGTGTCATCGGTCCCCCAACTAACCAAAAACACTGCACATTTATGAAGCTGAAGGGAGAAAAAGGCTCGATTTATTTTCCATATTCATCTTTGTTTAAAGTATTACCATTAAAGTTAATATTACAAAAAACTCCTAAGTAATATATAAATGACAAATTTATCATTAAAAATTTGAAATTGATATATTTATGATAACCTTATTTCTTATTAGTTTATATTAAATTGGATTAATACTACGAAAAATCATAAATTAGTATATTTGTGATAAATGAAAGGTAAAACCCTAAAATGATACATTTATCAACTATCATGTGTTATCTAATTCAGTAATTTAAGGTAAAATTTAAAGATTTTTATAGTAAAAAAATTTGTTTGGGATAAATTTATCATACATATATTAATTTGAAGTCCTTTGTGACATGAATTTTTCAAGTATTATCATCATGGCTTTTTATAAGAGGGCATAATCCATGTTCAAAATCATGGCTATCGGTAAAAACGTCTCATTGTTTAAGTTCCATCAATCATCACCTTTATGCTTTCGCAAAAAGCTTGACTTAGCATCTCAATGATTAACATTTTAATACTAAGGTTAGCTATCGCATCCTTTTCGTCATGCGTGATACCTATTCTTGTCTCTTGTTGAACAGTGCTGGCGAAATAGAAACATGTCTAGACCTAACAAGAAGTCGCCGGAGTGATCCACCGTCGGAGGTGGAGCCACCCGGTGGGCAGTGATGAAATCCGCGGTGCAAAGCTGAGATCGATGGGGGAGGGGGCTGTTCGTCTGACAAAGGTCATGTGATTGTGGGGTTTTGTAGCAATGTTTCAGGCATGAAAAGGTGAATTTATTTTTGCCCTAAAGCATATAGTATACTATAAATCGATACTTTATAAATTATCAAATAAAAAAAGGTTCTCTTTGTGGGAAAGCAATTGGGTTCATGCACCTTTCCTCCTACTTTCTCTTTAACCCCAGCCATCCAGTCGTCGGCCTTTTCAGATGAGTTGTACTTGCCTAGACTCATGAAATTAGATTTTAAATTTAAATGTATGTATGCATGTATGTATGTATGTATGTATGTATGTATTTCTAGTTTAAGTGAGAACTAATCGATTTTATTATTTTTCTCCAAATTTCACATCCAGCTTCCATTTTCCTCATCTCCCCATACTTCCCAAGCCAAGTCTCAACCATGCAACCGACCTTTATCCTATGGTTGACTTTTGCTTAGTTGTGTTCAAAACGGCATTGTACCTTAAATTTAATTTTCCTACTTTCGTTGGAAAAAAAAAATCATTTTCCCTATAGACCGACATGTATTTTTCAAATTCACTCAAATGGTTACTGTGTTCTTCTAAATTCAAGCGTCGCATGTGATGCCCTACTGCTGATTCGACTGACCGGCCAATGGGCATTGAAATTTCAAATCTAATTATCTTGTCATGTCGGAGGCAAAAAATCATTTTTGTAGTGCCTAGTGTGATTAATACCCACATTTTATCACAACTCACATGATTTGACCAGAATTTCAGAACCCTAAAATTAGCCTTTAGATATTTAGGGTTTTTCTTTTAGTGGGTAGCCCCCACAAAAATGGATCTTAAATCATAGGCTCATCATAAATGAGAGAGAAGACTTCTTTTTTTTTTTCTTTTTTCTTTATTTATTTATTTATTTTTTACTTGCTGGGTTTATTTTACCAGTTAATTATATTATATTTGCCTCAACTTGCTATATAAAGGCTCCGTCCACTTTCGACCTTCGCAGCTCCATTTTGATGGCCGGTCCATGAGATATAATCCATCCCCACAAAGCTTTTAACCTCCATTGCTGTGTACATCCTCTTGCTTTCTTTCTCTCACATCCTTATCTCCGCCAAGAAAATCTTTATCTTCGACGCCCTTATACTTCCATCTCGTTTCTTATCCCTGAAAGACCAACAACAATCGACTCTCTCGCGCTCTCTGTCTTCTCATGGATGTCGACATGATCAAATTGTCGCCAGAAGATCACATGGACATCATGAAGATATTGATGCAGCCCGAAAAGTATCCCGACCTCTACGACACCTCGCATCACGACCTGTCCGAACACTCCGGTACAACCGGCCTGGGGGCGGGGAGTTACCTGCCGCCGCTCCACCAACGAAGCCCTGTCGCGCCGATATCTCAAAGTCCCGCAACCATCCCGTTCATTGGCAACCACCCGGTTCACGACCCAGCCTCCGCCCCCCTGCTGGCCAATTTTTACAAGAGCGGAGGTGGCCTGGTGCCGGCTGGCGGGTCGATGGGTGCGTATATGTCTGGCAATTCATTGCATGAGAAGAGGAATTCGATGGCGGCGATGAGGGAGATGATATTCCGGATTGCGGCGATGCAGCCAATCCACATCGATCTGGAGTCAATCAAGCCGCCTAAGCGGAAGAACGTGAAGATATCGAAGGACCCCCAGAGCGTGGCGGCACGGCACCGGAGGGAGAGGATCAGCGAGAGGATAAGGATACTCCAGAGACTCGTCCCCGGTGGCACGAAGATGGACACGGCCTCGATGCTGGACGAGGCGATTCACTACGTCAAGTTCTTGAAGAAGCAAGTGCAGTGTCTAGAGGAGGCTGCCGTGAGCAACACTGGTAAGCAAATGGGCATTGGCTTTCCAGTTTCGCCCGAGGCGGCGGCGGCGGCAGCGACAGCAATGGGGAATTTGAGTTATTCACATTTAGGGAAGGATTTCCAGAGTGGGCAAGTGGTGGGGTCGATGCAGATATTTGGATGATAACTTCAAATGAGTTATCTTTTCTCATCCCCTCTTTTGCCCTTTTTTTTCTTGATAGTTAGCGATGAATGGTGATGTTCTTCAAAACGATTGTGATGAGTGGAGTGTTACCCTTCTTCCTGCAAAGTAATCAGACAATTATGCTTTGATAAATCTATTTTGTATCAAACAGATAAAAGAACCTTTCACTTTCTTGCATCCTTTGCCAGAAGATGTCTCGTTGGCCAGCCAAAACAAAGATGGGAAAATGATTACGCATGAATGATTTTGTTGTATGTATGTGGGTTGTACTCTTTAATAATATCTTGTTTTGGACTGTCGTTAGAATTGGCAACTACAATATATACGCATACATATTTAAATATATGTATTATAAAAATATATTTATATAGTTTTATGGGATTTTTTTTCGTCCTCAGGCGGTTAAAAAGCCTCAATTTTCCCTAGTAGTCGACTGGGAAGTTATTTATACTTTTACTTTTAGTAATTATCTGCATTCTATATATGGATATGTCTTTTCTTTTTAAGACTATACACGAGTACAAAAATGCATCAACGAGGACATTGGATATAACATAGATCCCAGGTTGACAGGACAGGAGCACTTTGTTAGTGTTGAATTAGGTCTTGAAAAGGCAACAAGTCATCCCGCATTTGAATAAAGAAATAGACAAAGTGATGTCTAAGTAAACGATTAATTGAGTCTTTTTGGTTAGTTCAACTATGATGGCAACGTTACTTTCTATAGAGAAGGGGCACGAAATTGAGATTTTACGTGCAAACGTGCAATCTTGTGTTTGAGGCATGTCAATGTAAGGCACATGGGATTGGCTAAGTAATTAAGGAACTGACTTGTATGTGTGGATTAAGCACTTGACATATGTTCGATTTTTCATACCACCAAGGTAAACAATGTCATATTTAGGTCATGTACCTGGCCTTTACCTTGCATTTTAACCAAATCATGTGGTAAGTAGAGAATTTCATGGATCTGAGGTTTACCTAGTAAAACGGCAGGGTTGGGCCGGTCTAGGGTCGGTCCAGGGTTAACCCTCGAATGATGCTCACCCCTAGTTTCTAACAGTATCGTTTTGTGGGGTCAAACACATCGTGGGGTCAAACACAGGGTCCATATGTTTTGCAGAATACTCATGATTGGGAAACATTTTCCTAAAGATGACCATAAAATATTTTTATCGTCTATGAAAAAGCTTAGGCATAAATTATTATTGATAATGAATTATATCTGTTGTTGGCAATTATTTTGAGCGATATAACCAATCATTTTTAGGAAAGTATTTTCTAAATTGTCAATTTTTTTCCAAAATAAACGGACCTACAATATAAAAAATTATTAAGAAAACATGTTAGAGAGTTGATTTAGTAAGAACCTATGATCCGATCCAAGATTGATTTGTTTGACAATCATTCGATCGACCAAAAAGATGAGCAAAACTAAGATTGTTAACCGTTGATTCTCTTGGTTTGAATGGAGTTAATAGTTGTTTAACTATAAATTAGACTGAGTCTGGCAACCATCTCATATATCATCGCTACTAATCTCTATGCCCTAAGAGTGGGAACTTTATGAGGTTAACTAGTTTCTTTTTATATCTAGTTGCACCTGCCAATGATATTATATTAACATACTTATTATATTAACCTGGGACATAAGCCTTCCCAATATTTTATCAGCATACATTTTATGTTGCGTTATATATTGGCTTCAAGATCGTTCACTTTCTCGTGCACCATTAGTACCGCGCATCACTCTAGATAGTCAAGAGGGTAGGTTGCTCCCCAAGACAAAAGCGAGTGGAGTGAGTGTTCCTGTCTTAAGGATCATTCTAACCTCCTTTATTATATTAAAAAAGAGAAAGCATGTACAAATAAATTTGGGGAAAAAAAAAGTGAGTCAAACCTGATCTAGCAAAAGAGACACCATGTGGGATATCACACAAAGGTCCCAACATTACAATAAAGGACATAGATATATAGATTTATATATCATTTGTTATTATTAGGGTTTTGGGGGGTGATCCCCTTTTCGAGAATTTAGGAACCACCACCACCACCACCTAGAGAGCATAAGTGCATTGCATCTCTGACACATTCCATACCCCTTTTCTTAAAAAATCAAATAAAAATTGTTTTATCGTTTCTTTCCCAAGACGAGATAAGTTCTCATGTTCTTTGTGACAGGACTTATTGATGGAAATTTATGTTTCACTCATGGTGTGACCTAACGCACTTGCATGATTGGTGCACCCTGCACATATGCACTGGTTATAGGAAGCTCTCTTTACAATCAATATGCCCTTACTTGTCCTTTCCTCCCAATAATATTTTCCGCTCAATATTAATTATTTGTCATGTCTCTTAAAAAAAACGAGTCAATGAAAAATTTTCATTTATGCGAATATTTTTTATTAACTAATTATTTTAATCACACAAAAATGATCAAAAAATACTTTTCAAATCTTTATTTTTTGTATAAAGAAAGGCTGATCCATTAGTTGTTGTAATTTTTTTATTTTTATCAAGGGTATGAAATTATTTGCCTATCGTGTAGCTAGAATCAATGATGACCTCTCATGGTACCCTTTGACTTTGGAGTACTTGTGTACTAGGTGATTAATTACTTTAGGTGTGGAATTGGAATATTGGGAAGGTCATCACGACCCTCTTGGCTTATAACCCAAAAAATAAAAAAAGTAAAATGAAAAATTAGCTTTCTAGATGTGGAGATTTTTTTTAAACGGGGAAGATATGATCATGTGACCAAGATCTTCGAGTCATTTTCAGTATTTTCTTCTTCTTTATACGGCCTTCCTATGGCTTACTACACAAATATAATGCCATCTGTAGCCAAAAAAATTAAAATATGTATATATATATATATATTAATTCGTTGTTGGTTGGTTATATTCTTTTTTGGCAGGATTTCCTCATTTGAAGAGGACAGGTGTGAGGAGGAATTTTCTTATTTGACCGAAATTCTTTCGTTGCTTTGTCACTTAGCAAAGGTGGGATGTATCATGATTGGGACAAGATCTAAGATAGATACAACCATATATTATAATCTTAAATTTCATAAGGATAACTTATACATGCTGGTGTATTGTATTGCAGGTCCTAATATTAATTTATTCACCAATTCATGGCCATCATGGGTTCTCTTGGTTCCAGATGCTTCCGCTACGGTTTTGCTAATAATCTTTATTTTATGCATTTTGAAATGGATTTTGGTAAGTGGGTTTCTTTACAGTGCATTATTCTATTAAGCGATTTTATCTTTTAACCGTCCAAATAACAGTTTTAATCCGGTTAAATGGAGGGAAAATAAGTTATAAATAGCGTGCCCCTTGTGGGAAGTCCCGAAAGAGATTCTAGGAGATTAACATTTGCATGGTAATCGTATTTAAGGAATATTTTTAATTACCTAAATTTGAAGTCCACATTTATTACGGTTCAGGTTCCTTCAATAAACGACGTTACTTTCTTAGAAAACATCTATCATACATGATGTAGAAGTGACTTCTGAACATTAATTGCTATTTCATTAACTAATGCAAGGAAAGATCAGCCCCAAAATATAAATATGATTTTTATGAGGTCCATTGCCATTGTAAAGAATTTTTTTTTTAAACATTGACCGTTGGATGGGTGACATTTGTATTTAAAGATTGCTGTGGAAATGAAATTATCCAGACGTCACCCATTCGGCGATTAATGTATAAAAAAGGTTTTACATCGGTAGTCAATATAATAACTATATAAAATGATAATACACTTACACATACAAAAGAGAGTTATTTGTGCATTATTGATGTACAATTTTTTTTGGTCGAAAATATTTGGGTTTTTACATAAAAACCCAAATATTGATGTGCACTTTAATATTTGGGTTTTAAAATAAAATAAAATAAATCGTGTGAAGAGCCTTTGTGATGTATCGTATAGGGCCATTTCATTTTTATTTTCAAGCCATGCATGGTTGAGCTTTTTCATTGTATTAAAAGGTTCAGTGTTGCTATAAACTTATCATTATAACTAGGATGACGCAAGGTAATGGAAGTTCACATTTATATTTTGGATGATTCGCACGTTACAATTTGATTCGACTCATAGACCCTAATAAGTATTGTCCAACTTTGGCTCATTTCATATCGGTCCTCACCAATTGTATTTTGGTATCGGTGATGTGATGGCAAGGACTTTCCCAAGAACTTATCCATTTTAACGCGGCTCGATTAGCATCGGTATTACAATTTTAGTCCAACTCCTTAGATTCACTTTCACATATGTGCTGCCAGTAACACTGAGTGGATGTCAAATATGCGATTTGACTTGTTACTAGTCTCTCCACCATCCATGAAGGTATTGAAAGTCGTCCCAACTTATCCGATCTCTCTAGCTGTGACAAACGAGTACCCTCTAAAGCTTGAAATAGGCTCAATTAAACAGACCAGGTGAAGGTCAATTAAACCCGTTAAGTGGTCGGCCCGATCGTGCTGATCTTGCGTGGCCTCTAAAGCACGGATCATGAAAATGCCTTTGCATGGCCGGGCTTAGGTTGTATTTTGAGTCCATGAAAAGTTCAATTACAAGCCCGAGTTTGCTAAATGGTCTAACATATCATCCAATCTTATGGGGCCAACCCTCTATATTCACTCGTCCCCACAAGAATCTCCAAACTAAGACTTCTAATGGGGATTGATCTACATGGTCTAGGATGCATGGCTAGCAAAGTTGATCCCGTTTACTAAAAAGGGTGAGAGGATAGCCCCACCGTCAAACTTACAAGCGGCAATCGCATAGTCAATAAATGTTTGTCAAAGGGTTACACCTTGAGCGACCTCAATGACAGACTAGTCTTGGGTACATTTTATCTATCTGAGGATGGAATAAAACACCATCTTTCGCTTTCTCTCTCTACTAGTTTTCTTCTTCTTTTGGTCATCTCCCTAGTCAACCATGGCCGCCGCGCCATCACAATGCTCCAGCCCACCGTTTTGTCCATGTCGTCTCTAGCACTCAGCTCTGTCGTGCCGCCAGCCGCCAGGCATCTCCGTTGTGGGTCCTTTTGATTTTAAGTGAAGCGACCCCATTGACGTATGTGAGAAAAAAACACACTTTTTATCGTGAAATACGATTAGGGTTTTTTTGAGTGTGTTTTTCATTTGTGTAGGTAAAAGTCACTTAATGTTTGAAAAAACACACCAATCCTACTACGAGATATCCAATTGGATTCACTTTTATTTAAAAGCTTAAGTCAATGAGTTATGAGCCAACTAAGATATATTAATTGCTCTACACCACGTTAATTTTCCGATATGGGATTTCTCTAACACAACTCGCACATGTATCTTAATATAAAAAAGGGGTCCAGTGAGATTAATTTATTGACACTCTTTTCTAATGAGCAAAACCACCACAGTTTTCCACATTAATGACTAATGACCACCATGCAAGTGATCGTTTATCACCTCCACATGGGATGGCCGGTGTTGACTCGACTACAACGTCGATGATTTTCGTCTAAAAATGACGGTGAGGACTAAATTGACAAATCGTCAAAAGTTTTAAGATTAAATTGACACATGAAGAATTTAGAACTAAATTGGCAAATCATAAATTTTGTTTAGGACTAAATTAACACAATCGAAATTTTTAAGACTAAATTGGCCGTTGTACAATAGTTTTATGACTTTTTGAGCAATTTTCCCCTTCGCAAGGGATCGTGAGACTAAACATAGTGAGATTATTGTGTGTAATTTGAAACTTTGAAACACTGAAATTGTTTTAGTGACTTGAGTGTAATTGTTATTTTTATTGTATTACTTGATTTATAGTGGAATTTTGTGTTACTCTTCCAGTGAAATAGGTCATGCCAATCGAATTACATAAATTTGGTATTGAATTATTATTGTGCTCATCACTTGCTTTCACCACACCGTACACACTAAAAATATCTTGAAAAAAATGAAAAGTTCGGTTAAAAATTAAATTTAACCCACAAAAACCCCTCAGAAAAATGAACCAAATACCAATTGCATCCGTTGGATGCATGAGAGTTCATTCTCTATTTTGTAAATTGAATCGATCTATTCACCAAATAAGAGAAATGTAGCTGTATTTCAAATTTAAAACGTCAATGTGGGCCGCGTCAACAAAAAGCTGTGGACCTAATATTTAGCCGAATAATTGATGTTCATTTTCTAAAATGAAATTCGCACAAGTTCAAAGTGAATGATTCATACCGTCTTATATGTCAAAGTAGCAACTGTGTGCAACACGATGGAGTACGGGAACTCATGACCGTCTTGTATGTCCAAGTAGCTATTTTGTGCAACGCGATGGAGCACAAAATTCACGAGCAGTATGTCAACTGGATCACGTTTTGAAGGACGCTGAATTTAGCACAACCTCTTTTTCCAACCCTGCTCGAACGGCATAGTTGATACTAGTAGGGCCCCACTTAGATCTCTCTAGTGCCCATCAATTAAATGATTGGAACAACATAAAACGTGAAGGAATGAATCACATAATCTCACGTTAAATCATGAAAATTTCCACAGCCAAATCAAGACACGTTTTAACCGCCTTCCTTGAATATTAATTGCACATGTTGCGACCCCGTCGAAATGCAGAAATGCGGGTCGGCGAGAGTCTATACCTTCTCCACAACGCCTTAGTTTTTCTTCACCAACCCATCGAAAGTCGTTCGGTTTTCATGCCAAAAAGTTACGTTTTTCTTTCTTTGAGTGATGCTACGTACACCGAGACTAATCTTCAGATTGATAGACAGATACCAGATCAGAAATTACGTCTATGACTATTCAATGACAAAGAAACCTCTATAAATAAGCCTTTGAAGCCAAGTTCAAGAAGCAGTACAAGTCCCATCCAAGGCAGCGAGTACACAGACCCTCTCAAATTGAGAAAGAACCCTAGCAATCACCTCTCTCTTCTCTGCCTCAAAGCCATGGCTTGTGACAAGAGTTTCTGCAGCAACTACTTGCTGTTGAGCCCAGAGAAAGCCGGTGTCATCGATCTCTTGCGCATTCTGATCTACAGTGATGTGCACAAAAGGGAATTCGTGGACTCCTCCGAGGGAGGAGAGGAGAACTTTGAGCGGAGGTGGATCATGTTTGTATCCATTCTCGTGCAGAAGCTTCTGCTTCTTGTGGCCAAACCCCTGTCTTTGATCGGGTCGGTGATCGAGTTTTGGTTGAATCTCTTGTCGAGCAATCGGAACTTTGGAAGGCTTCTTGTCAACTGCTTTCGAGGTCAGCCTGCATATCTAGTTATTGCAATATGGCACAATAAGGTTGTATTAAAACAACTCGAAATAAGTCTGATTGCGTTTGGATATATTTTATCCTTTTGGATCTCGTTAACTCAGATTCATCAATTTCCTAAAAGAAATTTAACTAAGAACAACTGGGCTTATCGGATACCTAATTAGACTCATCAACGCCGGTCTACTGATCATGTCTTCATGAGAACAGCTTCTTCTGACTTAGATCACCAACCAATAGAAGTTTTAAATTCTCAGACCAATTGCTGTATTTTCTGGGAAACATATCTAGTTGAAGATGTTGATCAAGTAGTGCCATGCTAAAAAGTTAGGATTAGTCTACCCAATCTGTTGACTTTACACTTAGAAAGATGTTGACTGTACTCTGTGGGGCTGTGAACAGGGAAAGTAGTGATGCCGGACAGAGAGTCTGGGAGCTATATATCCATCGTTGCCAATTTGGACAAGAGAGTGGAACTGGACAACCGCATCGGGCCTGGGGACAGTGAGTACCATGCGGCTCTCTCCATGATGGCTTCGAAGGCATCTTATGAGAACAAGGCCTACCTTCAAACAACGATCACCCACCACTGGCAGGTGAAACGACAGAATCTAAATCGGAAATAAACACTACTTGGCTTGGGCTTAATCTATAAATGAAAGCATGGATCATGTTGTGACCACGTAAAGACATAAGAAGCGAGGACCAGAAACAAGAACTCGCAAAGCTGATCTGTTTGAAGCACGCTCTCTGTGCAACTTAATTAGTCAGGGACAATTAACTTAAAAGGTGTCAAAAATCGATCATAATTTATACTAAAGAGCTTAATTGACTAAGTTCCTAATACTAACTGAACCTGGCCATACCATCCTAAAAAGAGGCGACATATGTTGCTGAACAACAATCGAATTAGTCCTTTATAACAGTTATGTCCGCTCATTTGTGCAGATGGATTTCTTGGGGTCCTACAACTTTTGGAATGGTAAGGAGCTATGCTGCCATCTCTAAAGCTGTGGATAATATACCAAGATAACAGTTGACAGATACCTGTTATTTTTCTTCTGCAGATTATCAAAGGAAAGTAACCACACATGCCTTCATGCTACGGGACCGTGACACCATCATGGTTACCTTCCGAGGCACGGAACCTTTCAATGCGGCCAATTGGGGCTTGGACTTTGACCTCTCACGGTACGAGTTACCAGGAGTTGGGAATATCCATGGCGGGTTCATGAAAGCTCTAGGCCTCCAGAGGACCCTAGGTTGGCCGAAAGAGCTTGACCCACTTCTCAAAACCCCCGCGCCGTTCGCTTACTATGCCATAAGGGAGAAACTAAGGTCACTGCTTGGCGAGAACGACAAAGTGAAGTATGTGTTGACCGGCCACAGCATGGGAGGTGCGTTGGCGATACTCTTCCCAGCGATCCTGGCCATTCACGGGGAGACGTGGCTGATGGAGAGATTGGAGGGGGTCTACACCTTTGGTCAACCTAGGGTTGGAGATGACAAGTTTGGGGAGTTCATGGAGAGGGTCTTGAAAGAACATCGGATTGCGTACTTTCGATTCGTTTATGCCAATGACATTGTGCCTAGGTTGCCTTTCGATGATTCAGCTTCCATGTTCACGCACTTTGGGCGTTGTTGCTATTTCAATAGCAAATATCAAGGGAAGGTGAGGAACTCTCTCTCTCGCCTAAATTATTTTTTGTGGGCTTAGTTATAGTAGTTGGTGGACAAAGTGGTTCTCAAAGTAGCTTTAACTAAATGCTATGTATATCCATTTCATATCAAACGAAATTGTGATGTGGATAAATCATATACCATTGGATTGAAATTGCACAAGAGAAGGAGTTTGCCATTCAGACTGTCTTTGCAATAAAATTCCTCCAAAGCAAAAAAACATTGTCACGTCCATGAACTTCAGGAATTGTCTTTGCAGGGCTCAAAAGGTGAAAGAACAGAAGAAAGAAGAAAGAGTTAACCGCGCATGGCATGTTGTAACTGGATAAGACTACTCATTCAATTTTCTTGGTTGCTTAATTTTTTATATGTAGGTCATCTCGGAAGAACCGAACAAGAACTACTTCTCGCCTCTACATGTGATACCGATGATGATGAATGCTTGGTATGAGCTCATGAGAAGCTTTACAATTACTTGGGAGAAGGGACCAAGCTACAGAGAAGGATTGTTGTTGAGGATTTGTAGAGTGATTGGCCTGCTGATTCCAGGGATACCTGCTCATGTTCCTCAGGATTATGTAAATTCTACAAGATTAGGAGGGTCGCAGCTATTCCTACACCAACAGTGACTAGGAATAGTTATAGCTTTATACAATATGATATTGTCTCCTAAGATTGGATCACCAAGATTCAATTGTGTTGTAAGAACATGATAGAAATTAAAATGCAACTATGTGGCCGAGAGTCGATCCCACTCCACATGTATGTTGTTTATGCATTTCCTAATAGTTTAATCTTCTAGAGAAAATCACCTATTTGGCAATATACGGTATTGAATTATGGGTCCATGAGGTCATATTGTAGCATGACATCTCATTTTTATCCAATTGCATATTGGGTGAGGGAAAGAGATGTCACCTATATATAACTTATTTAGAAAATTTTCGACTTTTAGTAATATAAAAATATTTTGAACCAAGGGGGCTGAGCCCCCAGTAGCCTCCGTCAGGTGTGCCATTGCTCCTTGTACTTGGTTGTTGAGCAAGACTTGCTACACCACAATTCTTCTTAAAGGTATTATGGATGGATGGGAATCCACATATCTAGACTCGTTTGAATGTCGCCACCTCCACATTCAAGAGCAGAGAGTGTGTCTTTTGTAATCACTCTTGATAGTCTTTCCACTGACAATTTTGAAACATGGGTTGGGGTAGTCGGGAGGTTCCTTCCGTGATATCTCTGACCTAAGCAATAGGAATTGAAGTAAATCAAAAAGCAAAAAATCAAGCGCAGTATCCACAAGGTAATCATTTAGAAATTTTTTTCTTTAAGAAGAAAAGATCATTGTGTCCTTGTGTAGCTCTGATACATAAAGAAAACAAAAAATTGAGTCGATGAAGTGGTGTCACAACCTCCTTTTCGGCGCCCCATTACGCGGGCGCGTACGGAGGCTAATGGCTTGCTAAGTCTATTAGGCTTAACCTGGGCTCTCTAAAGCCCACAAATTCACAACTTATGGTCCAAGTTTTTAACCTACAAGTTAATTTTAAATAAGAATCACCACTAATCAATTTGTGATGGGTTAATTAGAAACTCAAACGAAATACTGGGAGAAATATTTCATTCCTGCGCAACCAGAGAAACTAAGATTGGGGATTTGATTATATTAATTAATCATTTATACCATTCCGGTACCTAATCTTATTTAAACCCTAAGGCTTTTTGGATTTTCAAAGATTTTTCCATGCATAAAAAACATATGTTTGGTCTTTTTCTATTTTTTTGATCATAAAAAGTCTTTTCAGATTTTTTGATTTTTTTTTGAAAATATGAATCGTTTTTGACTTTTTTTTTATTTTTTGGGAAAACATAGAATATTTTTTGGATTTTTTTAATTTCTGAAAAATAAATTATTTTTATTATTTTTTGATTTTTTTATTAAAATATAATAATACATTTATTATTATAAAAAAACGACCCGGGTCGGATTCTCGGGTTGGGACTGACCCGGGTCACTGGCGGCTGGCTTGGATGGGCCTGAAGCACGGGCCCAGCTCGGAGCTCACTTATAATTCAAAGAAAATGCCCGACCCAAGTTTTAAACCAGCCTAGACCTGGCCCAAGCATATCCAGCCTGAATCATCCAAAACCCTACCTGATTGTGATTCACACCCGACCTGGCTTTGACTTGACTTGTGCCTCTCTTCCTCTCTGCTTCTTTGCGGCGCTGAGGAGGGCGGCTGTGACGATCGGCGCTAGTAGTCGCTGGGGGAGATGTTGCAAGTCAGCGACCAACCAAGAACTCCGGTGGTGGACTGCAACTCGGCGGGGATGGCATTTGGAGATGTAGCATGGTGGCAGCAAGCAGTAAGCTGCTCGGCCCAGGGGACGGTGGTGGCTATGAGATGTAGGGGAACGGCGCTAGGGTTTCGGGGGATGGCGGCCGATGGAGGCGGGGATGGTGGGAGATCGAAGACGTGGATGGGCAGTGAGTGTTGGGCCAGCGAGCCCAGCATAGCGAGGCTTGCGGCTGGTCATCGGGGCGACGGTGAGTGACTCCGCAGTGGCGACGGGTGGCTGGGATGAGTCCCGTGTCTTGTTCTCGCCACGTCATCAGCTGACGTGGCGAGCTTTTTTTGCTTCCATCCAATTACAACTTGACACATGGAATTAAAAAAAAAGAAAAAGAAATTCTCTCATTCCACCACTTTCTCTCTCTTCCTCCTCTGTTCCTCCTCCGTCCACACCATCTCCACACCTCCGTCGTCGCCGGCGTCACTGCACATCCAAACCAAGTCACCCTTTACGTCGTCTTCCTCAATTCGTCTTCGGCTTCGTCTTCTTCCTAGCAACTGCTCGTCTTCATCTTCGGGTCACCGGCCGGATCTGGTCGCTTCGTCTTCCTACTTTCACCATGGCTCTAGATCTGGTCGCTTTGGCTTGTTGCTGTCACTGTGGCTCCAGATCTGATCTTCAGCTTCGTCTTCCTCTGTTTGTCTTTGGCTTTGCCTTCCTTTGTTCGTCTATTTGTCTTCAACTTCGTCTTCTATTGTTCGTCTTCCTTGATGCCCAAATGCGTTCGGCCATGAATGGCTAGATCTGGAGATTTGGAGAACGAGGCCAGCGAAAGTGATGACAGCCATGGACGAAGGACGTGATCCCAGATCTGGAGGTTGGAGAAAAATAGAAAAAGATGGAGTTGGAGGGGCTGCTCGAGCTGACCGCGAGCGACGCTGGAAGGGCTCCTCCATCATCCATGGCCGCAAGCTTGGCTTGTCCATGGCTCCAAGGCTCCTCATTCATAGGTCTGGTGATAGCGAATCGTCCATGGCCGCAAACCTTGACGGCAAGGGTGCGACAGCCACGACGATGTGGAGGGCTCGAGGATGGAGGTTGCAGTGGCTTGGGCGGCGGCGACGATCACGATGGGGCGGTGGCCGCCATGGTAGAGGAAGAGAGAAATGAAGTTTTGTCGAGCTGCTATTGGATGAAAGCAAAAAATGCTCGCCACGTCAGCTTTTATTTCTCCTCTTGCAGACTGATTCTCCCTCTCTCCTCGAATTCCACATCATCATACACGTGTCGAGCTGCTATTGGATGAAAGCAAAAAATGCTCGCCACGTCAGCTGATGACGTGGTGAGAACAAACCACTGAATATTTTCTCCTCTTGCAGACTAAAAATTCTCCCTCTCTCAGCCCTGATTTCTTTTTCCCGAACCTTGATTCCTTCCTCCTCCGCCCTCAAATCTCACTCAGATCTCGCAACATACATAATCCCATAAAAACTTGGGAACAATATTACTTCCAGGACGAAATTATTGAGGTATGAAGTTCAGGAAATAAACATAAAGAATACACACAAATGCCAACAATTGCTAGGATTATTATGGTTGTCGCTGTCCTGCTTCAATAATTGTGTAGCGCAAGGGTCCGACACTAAAAAACACATATACTCGGAGTGATATTCCTGTGGATATGGTCAGAGAAACAGTAAATATAACAGCAACCCTTTAACACATGACATTCACGTTGACAAAATGGACAAAAATCGTGTTTAAATCGTTTTTCTTTCTGTGGAAAAAAAAGGGCCATTTTTGTCGGTGGTCTGCCAAATGCAAGTATGAATTATGATTAGCTATGATGGTACGCATGCAGATTTTCTTAGATTTTGTCGGTTACCTATCAAGACCCATTTGATCACGCTAATCTATATCTAAAATGCCCCAAGAGTGAAAATCTTTGGCTGTGGATAAGTCCTCTCATCTCAGTATTTCCATCAATGAAGTTTCGAAGCTCTCTTTCAACACGAGTTTCTGCACTTGTGGCAGTCTTCCTATCTCGACGTGTAGCCCCATTTAATTTTGTTAATTTGCAACTATGGTAAGAAAGTTTATATATATAGTTCAAACACCAGTGCCATGGGACATCATTCACGTGAAGATCGCCATGTGATTTTATTCCCTTAGCTCAAAGATTTTAGATCTCATATCTTAAAATCGTAAGTGATATTTATAGCTTCAACCCATCAGAGATTTTTGAGGGTTTGTGAAGTATGAAAACAACAAGGACATGCCTTTTGGCAACACTAGGCATGTCACGCAAAGCGATGAAGTCATTATGTTTACTTATTTAAGAGGTTGCTTCCTTAGGTTATGAGATGTACAAGGGTTCCTTGTCAAGATAATTTGAAGAATCACGTAATTGGCTGGATAATTGACCAATTTGTCACTACTATGAGTGTGAGCTCGATCAAGTCAATAACTCTGGATATGCACACATGACACGCCAAATCAGATGCGAATAATCAAGCCAAGTACCATAAGTAGAAACGAGATATTTGGCCTTTTAGCAAGCCCTTTATTCTTCTTATAAAGTATAGTCTATATTTGCGGGGTCAAATTCAAGCGATCAATATATAAGACTCATTTTTTTGCCGGTAAATTTAAAAGGGTTAGAAGCCATAAAAGTCACAAAACTGGGATCGAACCTCCATCACTCATACTTAATGACCTAATAAAACTTGATTTAACTTAATTAGCGGTTGACTAAAAACTTGGATATTAAGTCGATGGAGTGTGAAACTCTTGCGACATCTCGAACTAGTGAATTTCAATTGAAGTTCATGAAGATCGTACTGTGGAAGTCTTTGTTTTGTATACTGGCACAACTCTTCCTAGGCTCAGAGCTAAAATCACATATTAGTCAACTAATTGCTCTTGTACACAAATTATTAGAAGTCCGATCCAGCCATCGAAGTGGCCGAGGGACTTTTTTTCTAGGTTGATTGGGTAATTCAATCGATTTAGGTCATTAAATTGACATCAAGGATGTTGGGATTGCGTAGTAGAATTTCAATACTTTCATCCAAGGAGATCACTAAGTAGAAGCTCAAATATGAACTTATCAATATATCCAGTTGGACCAATTTTATTCCAAAACTTAAACTAATAAATTATCAACTAACTAAGATATATTAACTACTCTAAATCACACCAATTCTTACACGTGCATCTCAACAATCTCCTCCTTATATGTGAAATCAATGTTAGGTTTACTCTTCCTTAATTTAGGTATCATTCTTTATCAATATATCTTAACTTGAATTTCTAGCGTCCATCTTTATCGATAGTCTCTTTCTCTTGACCAAACCATAAAGGTTGCTATGGGGGATCATGTTGCTATCCCATAATGCTCACTATCTGGATCACGAGTTTTCTTCTTTGACATATTCACCAGATACCTAAACAGATGGGGGGGCAGCCAATCTACCATAGGTTTTGATGCCATTTGTTGGAAGCATGAGGTACAATAAATTCAATGAAGGAGCCAAGCCTAAATCCATTAACATATCCAATTAGACCTGTATTCATTCTATATAATTGAATTAATCAAATTAAAAAGTTTATAATTGAGTTGGCCGCTAAACCTTTTTAAACAATTTTCCCAAACCTTATCTCCCGCATTCTTTTGGCCACACCATTTGAGATAGGCGAACAAAACCCGACCCAAAATTAATTAAGAAAGTTTGGATTATCGAGTGGGAAACAAGGAAGTAAACGCCCTTGCATCAGTCGGCGATTGACATGGAAGTTTCCTCTACTGGTTTCCAAGGAAGAGAAAGACTTGTGAAGCGGCACACATACTGCTGTTCGTATGTTTGTTGTTGCTGTTCAGAAGAAGAAATAACAATTTACTCGTGTTTTCTGAAATTTATTTTTCAGGGCCACAGGTGAGCTCTGAAAACAAGCGGCGCATGATGATTTTGTGTAGGGAGTTTACGTCCAATTGAGACGTCTTCCTTGTGAAGACTTGGATGTTTCAAGCTGCGAAGTAATAGTTCGCGATTCTTTTTTACCGAGCAATTACGTGAGAATTTCATCCTCCTCTCGGTTGACTTGGATTGCAAGTTGTGAGTTTCTGCATTATTAACAACAGATTAGGTGGGTCGAATTCAAGCCACTGTATATGTATGACTTTCTTGTTGTGCGGCAAACCGAAAGGGCAAGAAACCATAAAAATGACAGCTGAGATTTGACCTCACCATTCAAACTTTGTCTTGGAAACACACGGTTTTACTTAATCGACGACCGACTGAAAAATGGATCTCTCGAACTAGTGAATCTCAATCGAAGCTTATGAAGATCGTGTTGTGGAAACCTTGTAAATTGCACACCTCTTCTTTGACTTAGAGGCAAAACCACATTTTAGTGATTTCCAGGGAAAACAAATCTATGTTAGGAAAGTCCGAACTGGACTCTTGCCAATAGAATCCCGAATGATGCAAACATGAAAATTAATTTCCCCCAAAGCTTCTTATCCCCATTGGAGTTGAAGTCCATTTCGACGTCCGATAATGGCCTTTTTTTTTCCCTATAAAAATATTCTTTTTGTTGGATTGTGGGTTCGGTCTCTTCAGCATAATGAGTACGATTTATAGCTGTTAATGTGCAAGAGTGCCATGGCTTGTGCTGTTCGCTAATTACATTCAATTGTCATAATTTCTCTTTGTGGTCTTATTGTTTGATATATAGTGAAATCACGTGCTATTCTTTTCTTGGAGTAATTGGAAAACTATAAATTACTAAGAGTATTTACATAATTTGAGTGTGATTGTAATATCTATTGTATCGCTTGATTTATAGTGAAATTTTGTATTGCTTTTATTTTATTTTATAGGGTATGTTATACTGACTAGATCATGTAAATTTAATGTCTTTTTTGTGTTTTTGTTTTAGTTTATTATCGTGTGTTCTTGATTCTACTCTACCATACGTGCTGAAAATATCTAGAAACAATGAAAATAGAAAGTTGGGTTGTATATCAAATTCAACCCACTGAAATCCCTCGGAACAATGATCCAAATAGCAATTGCATACTTTGGACACACGACATTTGATTCTCTATTGTGTAAATTGAATTAATTTTCTCCCTAAATATTGAGATATATATATCCTATTTGAATTTAAAACTTATATGTGGGCCACATCACAAAAACCTGCACGCCTGATTTTTTTGGCAAAGTATAAATGAATGATTCCTACCGTCTTTAGTGCAATGAATGATGGTAGGGCCTGCTTAGGTCTCTCTAGTCGCTACCATCCATATGACATGTTCAACATTAAAAGTGAAGGAAATGAATCTCATGGCACCGACCAAAAAAAAAAAAATAAAAATCTCATGGCATAATATCAAATTTGAATGTGAATGTTTTCTTAAATAAATTAAGACATGTTGTAGCCAAGGCCACCGAATGGGTGGGTTTAGGTTTGGGTTGGCTCGAAAATGGTCTAATTCAAATTGATCCATTTAACATGTTTTGACTCATTTATATGCAATACAAAGTTAGTGATCCATACCCGACTCGGTTTATTTATTAAAATACTTCCATATTTAATCCAATTTATGAAAATTTGCATCCACTAAGTTAGACCGCTTTGATCTTTCTATGTGTATGTGTTATTTAGATATAGAATTGCGTAGAATTTTTAATTTTTGTATTGATTCACAATGAAGAATGAGAGGAAGTTAATTTGGTAGTGAATTTATAAAATCACAGCGGCAAATAACGTAGAGGAATTGAAATTTTAATTAAATGGAATGTAAAATATTGAAAAAGATGATTTATGTTGACTACGGAATGCAATGACAAGAACTAAGATTATAATATTTCCTAAAAAATAACAATGCCAAATGCAACCAAGGAAATGTATATTGTAATAACTAACATATGAAACTTACAAGATTAGTAAAAATAATAAATAATGGGGTAAAAAGAAACCATCTTGAAATTTTTAATAAGGGTGGAGTCGGACTCATCTTGCAGGCTAATCAATATTTCTTTGAACTTAGAACAATCTGAAAAGTCCATTATTCAACGCGTTAGCTTCCCTTCACGAGCCCATCAAAGTTGATCAGCTTTCATAACAAAGAATTATATATTTTTTTTCCTTTGAGTAATCTCAAATACAGGTGGACAGCGCAAGAATTGGACCATGTACAATCAACACCAAATCAAAATTTGCTTCTATGATTAATATATCAGTTTAATTGTCGACTTTAATACGCCTGTCACTTATTTATTTACTAACCAGGAAGAACAAGAAACAGAGCTTTGTTAATCAGCCAAGGAGCCCTCTATAAATAACCCTTTGAAGCTAAGTTCAAGAAGCAGCACAAGTCTCATCCAAAACAACAAGTACTCAGACCCTCAAAAACCAAAAAGAAACCTAGCTGTCTTCTCTCTCTTCTTTGCCTCAAAGCCATGGCCTCTGACAAGAGTTTCTCCAGCAGCCACATGCTGTTGAGCCCAGAGAAAGCCGGTGTCCTTGATCTCTTTCGCATTTTGATCCACAGTGATGTGCACAAGAGAGAATTCGTGGACTCCTCCGAGGAAGGAGATGAGAGCTTCGAGTGGAGAAAGATCATGTTTGTATCCACTCTCGCACAGAAGCTTCTGCTTCTCGTGGCCAAACCAATGGCTTGGAGCGGGTCGGCGATCGAGTTTTGGTTGAACCTAGTGTCAAGCAATCGGAGCTTCGGAAGGCTTCTTGTTAACTGCTTTCGAGGTCAGTCTTCATGATGATCTATAGCCAATATGCAACAGCAATGCTTTATCAAAACAATTTGAAATGATTCTATGTAGTTATGTTGTTGCTTCACTAGTAAAAAGTTCATTGCTGAGCGAGGTGAATCAATTGGTAAATGTGTGTGTGTTTCTGCGTCAGTCACTATCTTGTAATTTATGCAGCCTGTGTTTGGTATGAAGATTCATTTCATTTCACTCTGGGGTATCGCCGACACAGCATGATCCCACATTCCAGCGTTTTTATTTTTTCTTGAAAGGGACAAAAGCAATAATGGCACATGATTAGAAATAAAATGCGCGGTTAGACAAATGATTCCATTTCAATAGTGGTGCATGACCATTTAGAGTACCTTTTGCCCGTCAATACTGACATGTTCATTAATGAATCATTTAAAGTCCATTGGCTTAGAGTTTTCTGTTGACACCTAATTTAGGACCAATTTTTTATTTATTTATTTTATTTTAGGTAATAAATTAAATAAAGCATTTGGGTTTGTGGCGGGAGATTTCAAAAAAATTTTTGAATGTTGAAGCATTTTTATTGTTGAACACATATCTTCATTTCAAAATTTGAAAAAAAAGCGAAATCAATAAGAGGAATTAATGGGATTTGACTAGCAATATGGAAGGAATGGACACTCGCTCGAAGATGGGTGTGAATCGGACATGTTCGCGGCAATATAAATGAATTGCGAAAGGAAGTAAAGGATTTACGGCAATATAAATGAATTGCGAAAGGAAGTAAAGGATTTACTGGCAATAAATCGGGGCCAAGATTTCGACAATCCCCACGATCAAAGGAAAGCGGGTTAACTTTCTAATTTTAAGTGGAAGTCTTGCACTATAAAAGGGGTTTCTCTTTGTACGAAAAGGAAGCAAAAAAAAAAAAAAATTTCAGGGAAAAAAATTTCTGTCGTGAGGGAGCTTCTCTTCGTTTTTCATGGAAATGAAGAAATAGAAAAGTCATTAGGGGGAAGGTCTATCTTGCTTCAAGGAAGAGAAAAAAAAACAGAAAAGAAAAGACAAGTCAGAAGCAAAAGCTTCTGCAGAGAGTGAGAGAGAGTGTCAGGAGAGAAAAGTAAAAAGGGGAAAATTGAAATACTGTTCATCTTCCTCGTAGCTTCCCCCCTGCACATCCGCCCGAGAAGAACCACCGCCCGCCTCTGCCGACGCCGCCCGCCGCTGCCGACGCCGCCCGCCGCCACCGAAGCAGCCCGCCGCTGCCGCGCCGCCCGCCGCTGACGACGCCGTCCGCCGCTGCCGAAGCCGCCCGCCGCTGCCAACGTCGTCCGCCGCTGCTGAAGCCGCCTGAAGCCGACGCCTCCGCCGCTTGCACCTCCGCCTGAAGCCAGCCGCGACTGCTCATCGCCGCGCCCGAGTCCCGCGCCGACGCTCCACGCCGGATCCGCCCGCAGCCACGCGACGCCACTTCGCCACTCGCCCGCCGCGACGCCGCTTCTCCACCTCCCGAGCGACACCGAGCCGCCGGTGCTCCGCCTCCGACGTCCCCGCCGTGCCGCCATCTAGCCCTCACCGGAGCTCCGGTCGCCGGCCATCTTTCGCCCGGTTGCCCTTTTGTTCCGTTGGTTTACCTTAGGTAGTTTTTTTTTTCTTTTATTTTTCATTACTTTGTAGTTTAGGTTGTTTGTTTATATTTTATGTTTATTTTCCTGTTTATTTCATTTGATAGCATGTTTAGTTTAATAATTTAAATGTTGGGTGTTAATATTTGCGATTTCTATATGCATTATCCATAAATTTTAGCTCAAATTACTATAGTTATTAATTTGATCCGAGAGACATCGGGTCATTTTTTTTAATTATACTAATTTTGGTTTTGTGGTAGAATTTCATTTGTTAAATCACAATAATTATTTAATTTGGTCCGTAAGACTTCGGACTAAATTTTTAATTATTTTGATTTCCTTGTTGTGATTGTAGAGTTAAAATAATTATTAATTTAATCCGTGAGACAACGGATTATCTTTTTGATTATTTTAACTCTTATCTTAGTTTTTATGTAAAAACAATTGCTTGTTTAAAAAAAATGAAAATTAAAAAAGGAGAATAGTGAAAAATTAAAAATTTGCATGAGCATGTAGGTCACATAGGTTTATTAAATTAAGACACGTAGGTTTAAATTAACCTTTAGGATTTTTTTAGAATTTCACCTTTAGATAGTTGTTTTTTTTTAGTCAAGATTAGATTTAAACTTTTTTTTTTTATTATTTAGGAAAAGTTTGCATGATATATATAAAAAAAATGAGAAAAATAAAAAATAAAAAATAATAGGTGCATATTAACTAGTTTGCATAATAGGCACATTTAATTAGAGTTTGCACGTTAGTAAATTAGGATTGCATCATATCATTATGTTTTAGTAATCCCATCGTGTAATTTTTAATTGCATATAATTAACATTTTTTAAAAGAAAAACACAAAAATCATTTACTTGGTTAATTAATAGGTTAGTTCATAAGTAATCCCATTTTATATCATCATTGTTTAGTGTAGGATGCATACATTAAAAAAAACAGTCATAAAAAAAAAAATCACAAAAAGAATATGCATATTGAATTGTTATGTCATGCATCCCATGTCATATAGTATATGCACATTTAGAAGATTGTATAAATTAGATTGCATACATATAGTTCAAATTAGGCCATATAAATTGCATTTCACATATCATTAAAGTAAAATTCATGCATATTAATTTTAGATTAAGATTGCATAATAATAAAAGTTAGGTGTCATGTCATTTAGAAATCATGTTTAGGGCATGCATTTTTATTAGTTTTTTTTTTTTTTATGTTTTCTTAGAGAGTTGGACTTTAATAAAGTTGTGGTTTATAATTTCTTAGCATTTTAATTTATTGAATGTTATTTTAATTGATTGTGCACCCGCATGACCACTATTTGCATGTTAGTATCTTAGGTTAAAATTAATCAAGACTGCCTGCAAAAAAAATGTCTTTTTAAAATAAAAGGTACCGAAAGGGCGTTAAATTAATTTAGCGTAACCATGTCCCCGAATCCATTAAATCTCTGGTTCGTAAAAGGTAAAGTATCCTCCCATACTTTACCTGGGTTTCTAATCAGCCCTAATTGGTTAGTGGCGGCTCCAATTTGAAGTAATTGCATGTTTTAATGGGTCTTTTTCTTAGTATCAAGTCGCGATTGGTAGGGCTTGGGAGAGTCCGCGCCAAGTCTTCGGACTTAGTAATCAATTAACCTAGTTTTAGGTGATTCACCCTTTTAAAAAAAATCAGGTCGCGACATTTTCCATAACTACTTAAGATAAAATTAGCTTACATAAGGTGAAAAAAAAATCCTTTGGTTTAAGTGAAAACAAAGGGACATTTCATATTTGTTTTTAACCCGAGATTCGATTTCATTGGCATAGAAGGCAAGTTCATCGAGCTTCGATAAACTTCTTCAAGCTTCCCAACACAAAAAGCACTTCGGAGACTCATTGTTAGTTCCGAGATAGAGTTGATCATGTATCTATTGGTCTACAGAGTTCATTAGGCTCAAAGTATAAATGGCTGAGCTTGCAAATATTATACTTTTTTTCGGATCCGGCTCGCTCAGATCCAAACATTTCCAGTAAGAATACATTATAGTAAGAATGGCTGAGCTTATTTAGTACCTAATTAGGCTCATCTGCGCCTGTTGATCATGCCTACGCGAGAACAACTTCTCATGATTTAGTTTACTGACCATCAGAAATTTTTAAAGACTGACCAATTGCTGCATCCTCTAGAAAATACATGTGGGTGAAGATATTGATAAAGCAGTTCACTGCTCACAAAGAAAGAGCGATCTACCTAATCTTTAGGACACTCCACTTGGAAAGACGTTGATTTGTTATATGGGGTTGTGAATAGGGAGCGTGGTGATGCCGCACAAAGAGTCAGGGAGCTTCATATCCTTCATCGGCAACTTGGACAAGAGAGTGGAATTGGACAACCGCATCAGGCCTGGTGACGCCGAGTACCATGCGGCTCTCTCCATGATGGCTTCGAAAGCATCCTATGAGAACGAGGCCTACCTGAGAACGACGGTCACCCACCACTGGCAGGTCAAACTCGTGCTCAATTTGAGGTTAATATATAAATGAAAGCATGGTTGATGTTTGTGACCAAGTCAAAGCGACGACCAGTTACAAGAAATCACGAGCCAATCCATTCAATGTAAACTTTGCGTAGCTTAACAGTCCGCTAGAATTAAAATCAAAAGGAGTAAAGAAATTAATCATACTTCATACTAAAGAACTCAATTAACTGTGTTCCTAATACATGCTCAATTAACAGTAGAATTACTCATTTATTAATAATAGTGTCCGTACTTTTGTGCAGATGGAATTGTTGGGGTTCTACAACTTTTGGAATGGTACGGACGTATACCGCCATCACTGTAGGCATACATTATACGCCAAGATATTAGTTGCCAGATGCCTTAGTCGTCCTTCTTTTGCAGATTATCAAGGGAAAGCATCCACACAAGCCTTCATGCTTCGTGACCACGACACCATCGTCGTCGCCTTCCGAGGCACGGAATTTTTTGATGCGGATGCGTGGTGTTCAGACGTCGACCTCTCATGGTACGAGTTAAAGGGCGTCGGAAAAATACACGGTGGGTTCATGAAAGCCCTAGGGCTTCAAAAGAGCCTGGGTTGGCCGAAAGAGCTCGACCCGCATCTAAAAACGCCCGCGCCGTTGGCTTACTATGCCATAAGGGAGAAGCTAAGGGCACTGCTCGGTGACAATGACAAAGCGAAGTACGTGGTGACGGGCCACAGCTTGGGAGGCACGTTGGCAATCCTCTTCCCGGCGATCCTGGCCATGCATGGGGAGAAGCGGCTGATGGAGAGATTGGAGGGGGTCTACACGTTTGGTCAACCAAGGGTTGGAGATGAGAAGTTTGGGGAGTTCATGGGGATGGTCTTGAAGGAACATCAGATTGAGTACTTTAGATTCGTCTATGGGAATGACATTGTGCCTAGGTTGCCTTACGATGATTCAGCTTTCATGTTCAAGCATTTTGGGAGATGTTGCTACTTCGATAGCAAATATCAAGAAAAGGTGAGGATCTCTCTCTCTCTCAATGGCTAGTTATATTAGTTGGGGACAAAATGGTGCTTAGAGTAACTTAAGTTATACGATAAATATATGCATTGCATATTTTGCCGAATTGAGATGTGGATAATTAATGTTAGTGCCGGTCATGCCACGTAGGATAACCGACATTCACTTTATTGATTCCGGCCGAAATTAGTTAAAAAGACTAAATTGCAAATTAATCACTACATAACAAATTTAGGATTTTTTTTTGATAATTTTCCCAAAATTTTCATACACAGATTGTCCTGGAAGAACCGAACAAGAACTACTTCTCGCCTCGACAAGCGATACCAATGATGATGAATGCGTGGTATGAGCTCCTGAGAAGTTTCATGATTGCTCATGAGAAGGGACCGGGCTATAGAGAAGGATCATTGTTGAGGATTTTCAGAGTGATTGGCCTACTAATTCCAAGCATACCTGCTCATGCTCCTCAAGACTATGTAAACAGTACGAGGTTAGGAGTGACGCAGTTGTTCCTACACCAACGATGACTATGAAAAGTAATGACATATACAATGCAATTTTGTCTCTTAAGATTGGATTACCAAGATCAAGCGGTTGTATTGTGAGAAAAGAAAGAAATTAAAACACAAGTGTGGTTGATTTCATTAGGAGCGTAAGTAGCAGTGTATCCCATTCCGTATACTTATGTAATATGTTCGTGCATTTCCTAATTATTAGAAAATTAATGCGGACATGAGAAATAATTAGTAACAAGAAAGAACATTAGGGATTTTCATGATTCGGTTCGAGTGTTGGTGACCTACTTCATCAAGAGAGTTAGCAATCAATAATTTACTAATCACTATGAGAATTATAAAATAATAATTGCTTATACACTCCAGTGTTTTTCCAATCTAAATCACACTTGAATCCACAGTATTTGCAAATAAAACAACTCAATTTAAATTCACAACTCACAAGCGCAAATCCACCCACGTTGAGAGAAATCTCTCGTTTTTGTTGAAGAAAGAAATCTCCACTCTGGGAAAAACCGCTCTAGTTTTTAAAGAATGAAAGTTGACCAAAATAACAAAAGGAAAGCTTCGACTGACAGGAAACTTCTTCTCGTTATTCCCTAGAAAATTCTAGCTTCTCACAGACTAAACATTAGTGGGTGAGTATGGTCCGGGTTAAATTGGTCCAACACCTAACTCAGGGACCAACCTGTACAGTACAGTGGTGGTTCCTAATTTGGGAACAATATTACTTCCAGGATGAAATTATTGAGCTTTGAAGTTCAGGAAATAAACATGAAGAATACATACAAATGCCAACAATTGCTAGGATTATTTTGGCTGTCGCTGCCCTACTTTAATAATTGTGCAGCACAAGGGTCCGACACTGAAAACACATGAACTCACAGTGATATTCCTGTGTATACGGTCAGAGGAACAGTAAACATAACAGTAACCCTTTAACACATGATATTCACGTTGACGAACAATGGACAAAAATCGTGTGAAGTCGTTCTTCCTTCTGTGGAAAAAAAAGGCCATTTTTGTCGGTGGCCTGTCAAATGCAAGTATGTACTATGATTAGCTTTGATGGTACGCATGCAGATTATCTTGGATTTGGTCGGTTATCTGTCAAGACCCATTTGATCACGCGAATGTACATATAAAATGCCCCAAGAGTCAAAATCTTTGGCTGTAGATAAGTCCTCTCGTCTCAGTATTTCCATCAATGAAGTATCGAAGCTCTCTCTATACGAGTTTCTGCACGGGTGGCAGTCTTCCTATCTCGACGTGTAGCCCCATTTAATTTCGTTAATTTGCAACTATGGTAACATTATATATATATAATATCAGTTCAAATACCAGTGCCAGGGGACAGCATACACGTGAAGATTGCCGCGTGATATTATTCCCTTAGCTCAAAGATTTTAGATCTTATATCTTAAAATCGTAAGTGATGTTTATAACTTCGACCCATCAAAGATTTTTGAGACTTTGTGAAGCATTAAACCGACGACAAGGATGAGCCTTTAGGCAACACTAGGCATGTCACGTAAAGCGATGGAGTCATTACGTCTATATATTTAAGAGGTTGCTTCCTTAGGTTACGATATGTATAAGGGTTCCTTGTCAAGAAAATTTGAAGAATCACGTAATGGGCTCCATAATTGACCAATTTGTTTGGGTGTGAGCTGGATCAAGTCAATATCTCTGGATATGCACACAAGACACACCAAATCAGATACGAATAATCAAGCCAATCGCCATAAGTAGAAATGAGATCTTCGGTCTTTTAGCAAGCTCTTTATCCTTCTTATAAAGTATAGTCTACATTTGCAGGGTCAAGTTCAACCGATCAATACATACAGACTCATTTTTTTTCCCGGTAAATTAAAAAGGGTTAGAAGCCATAAAAGTCACAAAACTGAGATCGGACCTCTGTCACTCATACTAATGACCTAATAAAACTCGATTTAACTTAATTAGCAACTGACTAAAAACTTGGATATTAAGTCGATGGAGCGTGAAACTCTTGCGATATCTCGAACTAGTGAATTTCAATTGAAGTTCATGAAGATCGTATTGTGGAAGTCTTCGTTTTGTATATTGGCACAACTCTTCTTAGGCTCAGAGCTAAAATCATATATTAGTCAACTAAATGCTCTTGTACACAAATTCTTAGAAATCTGATCCAGGCATCGAAGTGACCGAGGGGCTTTTTTTCTTGGTTGATTGGGTAATTCGATCGATTTAGGTCACTAAATTGACATCAAGGATATTGGGATGGCGCAATAAAATTCCAATATTTTCATCCAAGGAGATCACCAAGCGGAAGTTCAAGTCCGAATTTATCAATATATCAAGTTGGATCAATTTTACTCCAAAACTTAAGCCAATTGGTTATGAGCCAATTAAGATACATTAACTACTCTGAATCACACCAATTTTCACATTTGAATCTCAACAATCACCCCTTATATGTGAAATTAGTGTTAGGTTTACTCTCCCTTAATTCAAGTATCATTCTATATTAATATATCTTGAATTGAATCTCCAGCGCCTATCTTCATCAATGGTCTCTTTCCCCTGACCAAACCATGAAGGCTACTATGGGGGACCATGTTGCTATCCCATAATGCCCACTACCTGGATCACGAGATTTCTTCATTGATATAACAAATACCTAAACAGATTGAGAGACTTGCCAATCTACTATTGGTTTTGATGTCACTTATTGGAAGCGTGCAACAGAGGTACGATAATTCAATTAAGGGTATCACCAAGAGCGCCCTGGTTTGTGCAGTTCATGAATTACATCTCATTGTCGTAATTTCTCTTTGTGGATTTGATAAAAAGACCTATAAAATAAATGTGGTTGCAAAATACGTGTCAATGAGGTCAAATCTATATGTTGGGTGGGAGAAAGAGATGTCGCCTTTATATGGAATTGATTTTTGTGGAAATTTTTTAAGAAATTGTTTGGACCTAGCGGGGCAAGGGCCACCATTAGCCCAACCTTAGGTCCGCCACTGCCTCCTTGTACTGTCGTGGTGGCGAGCATCACTTGCTAAACCGCATTTCTTCTTAAAGGCATTATGGATGGATCGGAATCCACACCTCTAGACTTATTTGGATATCGCCACCTCGGCATTCGAGAGCAAGAGTAGGGCCTTACTAGGCATGTTTCCGAGAGAAAACGATCTGTCTTATAAGAGTTTTCTAGCTTAGCTTTCGTGTGATCAGAACAAACTACGTCATGGCAGCTGTTATAGATAACTTAATGTGAAAAATCACCTGGAGTCTCAATTGATATTAAACTTTCCAAGTAAACAAATCTATATAAAGGTAGCCATCTGTACTACCTTAGCAAACACGCCAACTAGATAGGCACCCTTTCACAGCCTGCAGGCAATAGCCCTCGAGATGGTTTTTCAAACTGGCGACGAGAGGTTTGTTAGTATCTTCGAGAGGACGGTTCTTGTTCTGAGCATTGTGGTGACGGAAACTGCAGTTGGGTTGTTTGGATAGGTTATGGCATTTGCCGGCGCCCTTGCTACCGTCTCGATATATCTCATCGTTCCATTTACATGTTATTTGAAGATTGAAGGTGCCATGCTGATTAGTAAGGAGTAGCTTGTGGCAAAAAAGGAACCAGCTGACAGAGGGCTAGAGGTTTCATGGAACGAATCACGTAAACCCGATATGCGATTTATTTTGTTGAATTATTTATTTTATTGTTCGATCGCTTGAAATTCACAATAGCTATTGTTAATAGATGCTCCTGATTCATTAGCAAGCTGGATCATGAATTTTTTTCGTCCTATTATCATGTCTTGAGTTGGTATAAATTCCGTAGCGTGGTTTGCATTAAGACAAGCGATCAATTTCGAGAATAGTTATGCGGATGTTTCGCCTTTTGCTGCTATTGGTGTATGGATGCCTTGTTAATGTATGTGAACGAGTTGATTTCCCAAGATCTATCTTCCTTGGGCCTCGTGTTCCTTACATGACAAGTCATGATAACGATTGGGTTAAAGATAGAGAAGGCCTTAGAGAAGGCCTTCCGTTATTGATTGTATAGTTTTGGGCGTACAATCATTGGATGATACACGTTGAATTTGGCCATTGCTGAGCCAACCACAGGCGAGAAAGAATTTAAAAGGAAAGGAAAATAAACAAAAGATAGAAAAAATAATAAAAGGAAAAACAATAGTAAAATATTTAGAAAATTTTTAAAAAGTTTCGAAAGTTGTCCAGGTCAGTATTGACTGTACCATGTAGGATGACTAGTGTTCACATCCATGTCCAAGTCGACCCTTACATGACAAGTCATGAAAACGATTGGGTTAAAGATAGAGAAGGCCTTCCGTCATTGATTGTATAGTTTTGGGTGTACAATCATTGGATGATACACGTTGAATTTGGCCATTGCTGAGCCAACCACAGGTGAGAAAGAATTTAAAAGGAAAGGAAAATAAACAAAAGATAGAAAAAAATAAAAGGAAAAAAATAGTAAAATATTTAGAAATTTTTTTAAAAAGTTCCTAAAGTTATCCAGGTTAGTATTGACTGTATCATGTAGAACGACTGGTGTTCACATTCATGTCCAAGTCGACAATATCGTGTCAAAATTAACTGGATTGATTCGATTGGCAAATTGTTACGAAGTCTATGATTGATTTGGTCAAATTAAAAGGTTTATGATTAAGCTGGTCACTAACTTTTTTAACGATCTTCCCCAACCTAATTTCCTGCATTCTTTTGGCCGTACCATTTGAAATGGGAGAACAAAACCCGACCTGAAATTAATTAAGAAAGCCTGGATCATTGAGAGGGAAACAAGGAAGTAAACGCCCTTGCATCAGTCGGCGATTGACAAGGAAGTTTCCTCGACTGGTTTCCAAGGAAGAGAAAGACTCCCGAAGCGGCCACACTTATTGCGGTTCGTATGTTTATTGTTGCTGTTCAAAAGAAGAAAATAGCAATTTACTCGTGTTTTCTGAACTTTATTTTTCAGGGCCACAGGTGAGCTCTGAAGACAAGCCGCGCACGGTGATTTGTACAGGGAGTTTATGTCCAATTGAGAAGTCTTCTTTGCGAAGACGTGAATGTTTCAAGCCGCGATGTAATACTTCGCGATCTATTTTATCGAGCAATTACGTGAGAATTACATTCTCCTCTCGCTTGACTTAGATTGCAAGTTGTGAGTTTCTGCATTATTTAACAACACATCAGGTGGGTCAAATTCAAGCCGCTGTAATGTTCGAGTTTTCTTCTTGTTTGGTAAACGGAATGGGCAAGAAACCATGACAATAACAAAACTGGGATTTGAACTCACCATTCAAACTTTGACTTGGAAACATGGTTTTACTTAATCGACGACCGACTAAAAAAATGGATATCTCGAACTAGTGAATCTCAATCGAAGCTTATGATGATTGTATTGTGGAAACCTACATATTATTAAGCTCATTTTGTAAATTGGCACACCTCTTCTTTGACTCAGAGGCAAAACCACATTTTAGTGATTTCCAGAGAAAACAAGTCCATGTTAGGAAAGTCCGAACTGGGCTCTTGCCAATAGAATCCCGAGTGATGCAAAAATGAAAATTAATTTCCCTCAAGACTTCTTATCCCTATTGGAGTTGAAGTCCATTTCGACCGCAGTTAACGGTTTTTTTCTTGTTGGATTGTGAGTTTGGTCTCTTCAGCATAATGAGTACGATTTATATTTGCTGTTAATGTGCAAGAGTGCCATGGCTTGTGTCGTTCGTGAATTACATCCCATTGTCATAATTTCTTTTGTGGTCTTATCGTTTGATATATAGTGAAATCATGTACTGTTCTTTCCTTGGAGTAATTGGGAAACTAAAAATACTGAGAATATTTACGTGATTTGAGTGTGGTTGTAATATCTATTTTATCGTTTGATTTATAGTGAAATTTGTATTGCTCTTTCTATAGGGTATGTTATACCGACTAGATCAGGTAAATTTGATGTCTTTTGTTTTTGTTTTAGTTTATTACGTGTGTTCAATAGCTTGATTCTACTCTACCATACGTGCTCAAAACATCTAGAAACAATGAAAATAGAAAGTTAGGTTGTATATCAAATTCAACCCATTGAAATCCCCCAGAACAATGATCCAAATGGCAATTGCATACTTTGGACGCATGACATTTGATTCTCTATTGTGTAAATTGAATCAATTTTCTCCCTAAATATTGGGATATATATCTCCTATTTGAATTTAAAAGATATGTGGGCCACATAACAAAAAATTGCAGGCCTGATTTTTTTGCAAAGTTAAAAGCGAATGGTTCCTACCGTCTTTAGTGCAACGACTGATGATAGGGCCTGCTTAGATCTCTCTAGTTGCTACCATTTACATGACACGTGCAACACAAAAAGTGAAGGAATTGAATTTCATGGCATAACATCAAATTGGAACGTGAATGTTTTCTTAAATAGATTAAGACATGTTGTAGCTAGGGCCGTCAAATGGGTGGGTTCAGGTTTGGGTTGGGTCGAAAATGGTCTAACTCAAATTGACCCATTTAACCTGTTTTGACTCATTTATATACATTACAAAGTTAGTGATCCATACCCGACTCGATTTATTAACTAAAATACTTCAATATTTAATCGAACCTATGAAAATTCGTATCTCTAAGTTAGACCGCTTTAGACTCTTTATCTATATATTCTATTTAGATAAAATCGATACTTTGACTATGAGATGTTAAAGAATTGGCTTTTAGAATTGCATAGAATTTTTAATTTTTGTATTGATTCACAATGAAGAATGAGAGAAAGATAGTTGGTAGTGAATTTATAAAATTATAACAGCAAATGACGTGGAGGAATTGAAATTTTAATTGAATGGAATATAGGATATTGAAAAAGATGATTTATGTTGACTATGGAATGGAATGACAAGAACTAAGAGTAGAATATTTCGTAACAATAACAATGCTGAATGCAACCAATGAAATGTATACTGTAATAACTAACATATGAAACTTAAAAGATTAATAAAAATAATAAATAATGGGCAAAAATGAAACCATCTTGAAATTTTTAATAAGGGTGAAGTCGGACTCATCTTACAGGCTAATCAAGATTTCTCTGAACTTAGAACAACGTGAGAAGTCCATTATTTTCTCATAAAGCTGAAGAGAAAGTCACGAACGTGGGTTGTGTTTGAGTAAACTATAAATCCATCTAACGACCATATATTTTTGAGCTTTGCAATTATTTTTCCATTTATGAACATAACTAATCCATTAAAAATGAGTTAAAAATGAGTGTAGAATCTATTTTGACAAGTCTAGTCGTCACCCCTTTTCTTGAATAAATTAAATCGTGTCGTTACCACCTTCGAAATGCAGAAAGAGACCCCACCTCCTCAAGGCGTTAGCTTCCCTTCACGAGCCCATCAAAGTTGATCGGCTTTCATAACAAAGAATTATAATTTTTTTTCCCTCGAGTAATCTTAAATACAGGTGGACAGCTAAAAAATTGGACCATATACAAGCAACAGCTATAAAAAATTACTTATTTATTTTCTAACCAGGAAGAACAAGAAACCGAGCTTTGTTAATCAGCCAAGGAGCCCTCTATAAAGAACCCTTGGAAGCTAAGTTCAAGACGCCACACAAGTCTCATCCAAAACGACAAGTACTCAGACCCTCAAAAACCAAAAAGAAACCTAGCTATCGTCTCTCTCTTCTTTACCTCAAAGCCATGGCTTGTGACAAGAGTTTCTCCAGCAGTTACATGCTGTTGAGCCCAGAAAAAGCCGGTGTCGTCGATCTCTTTCGCATTTTGATCCACAGTGATGTGCACAAGAGAGAATTCGTGGACTCTTCCGAGGAAGGAGAAGAGAGAATCGAGGGGAGGCAGATCATGTTTGTATCCACTCTCGCGCAGAAGCTTATGCTTCTCGTGGCCAAACCCCTGTCTTGGAGCGGGTTCGCGATCGAGTTTTGGCTGAATCTCGTGTCAAGCAACCGGAGCTTTGGAAGGCTTCTCGTCAACTGCTTTCGAGGTCAGTCTGCATGATTATTTATTACCAATATGCAACAGAGCGTTTATTAAAACAATTTGAAATGAGTTTATGTAGTTATGTTGTTGCTTCATTAGTAAAAAGTTCATTGCTGAGCGAGGTGAATCGATTGGTTGTTGCGTCAGTCAAATACCTTGTGCTTTACTCAGCCTGGGTTTATTACTAATGTGCCATTATTTTGAATTACCAAAAAAGTTCTAAACCTTTTGCAATTGTGTCAATTCAGTCATAAACTTATTTTTTTGACCAATTGAGTTCTAAACCTTTTACAATTATTCCCGATCAGTCCATCTGGCCAAAATTGTCTGGCTAGCGCTGACGTGGCAACTAGCTGGTGCCGGCGAGTTTTTTTTTGATAATATTTTATTAAATTTTTTTTTTTTTTTTTTGTCCTTTTTCCTTTTTTTTTCCCTTTCCCCTCCTCCCTCCTCCTTCCTTTGGCTTTGGCAACCCGGTCGTCGAATTGAGGCGATCCGAGGCGAGCCCGTGCCAAGCGACGGTGGGCGAGCCCCCGCCGGATTTGGCGAGGGGACCGCACCTCAGTTTGGCGACCGGCCAGCCTAGGCGGTCACCGGAGCCAAAGGAAGGAGGAGGGAGGAGGGAGGAGGGAAAAAAAAAGAAAAAGGAAAAAAAAAAATAAAAAAATTAATAAAATATTTCAAAAAATAAAATATTATTAGAAAAAGCTCGCTGGCGCCGGCCGGCCAATTTTAACTGGATGGACTGATCGGGAATAATTGTAAAAGGTTTAGGATTCAATTGGTCAAAAAAATAAGTTTATGATTGAATTGGCACAATTGTAATATGTTTAGGATTTTTTTGGTAATTTTTCCTTATTTCAAGGTCAGTCTGCATGATTATTTATTACCAGTAGTTATGTTGTTGCGTCAGTCAATACCTTGTGCTTTACTCATCCTAGGTTTCGTATGAATATTCATTTCATTTCACACTGCGTATCACCAAGACAGCATGATCCCACATTTTCAGCGTTTTGTTTTTGTTTTTGTTTTTGTTTTGAGTGGGACAAAAGCAATAATGGCACATGGTTAAAAATAAAATGCGTGGTTAGAAAAATGATTACATTTCAATAGTGGTGCACGATCATTTAGAGTACTTTTCGCCCGTCAATACTGACGTGTTCATTCATGAATCATCTAAAGTCCCTTGGTTTAGAGTTTTCCCCAACTACTTAACATAAAATTAGCTCAAATAAAAAAATTTCATTTGGTCTGAGTGAAAACAAGGGGACGTTGCATATTTGTTTTCAAACCGAGATTTGATTTCATAGGCATAGAACAAGTTCAACGAGCTTCAATAAACTCCTTCAAGTTTTCCCACACAAAAAGCACTTCCCCGACTTCATCGTTAGTTCGTTAGGCTCGAAGTATAAATGGCTGAGCTTGTAAATATTATATCATTTTTGGATCCGGCTCACTCAGATCCAAACATTTCCAGTAAGAATACATTATACTAAGGATGGCCGAGCTTATCCAGTACCTAATTAGGCTCATCTGCGCCTGTCGATAATTCCTATACGAGAACAACTTCTTATGATTTAGTTTACCAACCATAAGAAGTTTCTACAGACTGACCAATTGCTGTATCCTCTAGAAAATACACGTGGGTGAAGAAATTGATCAAGCAGTTCACTGCTCACAAAGTATGAGCAATCTGCCTAATCGTCGGGACACTCCACTTGGAAGGACGTTGACTTGTTATGTGTGGTTGTGAATAGGGAAGGTGGTGATACCGCATAGAGAGTCGGGGAGCTTCCTATCCTTCATCGGCAACTTGGACAAGAGAGTGGAATTGGACAACCGCATCAGGCCTGGTGACGCCGAGTACCATGCGGCTCTCTCCATGATGGCTTCGAAAGCATCCTATGAGAACGAGGCCTACCTGAGAACGACGGTCACCCACCACTGGCAGGTCAAACGAGAGAGAGAGAGAGAGAGAGAGAGAGAGAAGAGAGAGAGAGAGAGAGAGAATCTAAAGCGAAAATAATCTCGTACTCGTTTGAGGTTAATGTATAAATGAAAGCATGGTTGATGTTTGTGACCAAGTAAAAGTGATGACCAGAAACAAGAAATTGCTAGCCAATCCATTCAATGTACACTTTGTGTAGCTTAACAGTCCGCTAGAATTAAAGTCAAAAGGAGTGAAGCAATTAATCTTACTTCATACTAAAGAACTCAATTAACCAAGTTCCTAATACTGGCGCAATTAACAGTAGAATTACTCATTTATTAATAATTGTGTCCGAACTTTTGTGCAGATGGAATTTTTGGGGTTCTACAACTTTTGGAATGGTACGGATGTATATCGCCATCAATGCAACCATAACTTATAAACCAAAATATTACTTGCCAGATGCCTTATTCGTCCTTCTTTTGCAGATTATCGAGAGAAAGCAACCACACAAGCCTTCATTTTACGCGACCGTGACACCATCATGGTAGCCTTCAGAGGCACGGAATTTTTCGACGCAGATGCATGGTGCTTGGACGCTGACCTCTCGTGGTACGAGTTACCAGGCGTCGGGAAAGTACACGGTGGGTTCATGAAAGCCCTAGGGCTTCAAAAGAGCCTAGGTTGGCCGAAAGAGCTTGACCCGCATCTAAAAACGCCCGCGCCGTTGGCTTACTATGCCATAAGGGAGAAGCTAAGGGCACTGCTCGGTGAGAATGACAAAGCGAAGTACGTGTTGACAGGCCACAGCTTGGGAGGCGCCTTGGCAATCCTCTTCCCGGCGATCTTGGCCATGCACGGGGAGAAGTGGCTGATGGAGAGATTGAAGGGGGTCTACACGTTTGGTCAACCAAGGGTCGGAGATGAGAAGTTTGGGGAGTTCATGGAGATGGTCTTGAAGGAACATCAGATTGAGTACTTTAGATTCGTCTATGGGAATGACATTGTGCCCAGGTTGCCTTACGATGATTCAGCTTTCATGTTCAGGCATTTTGGGAGATGTTGCTACTTCGATAGCAAATATCAAGGGAAGGTGAGCATCTCTCTCACTCTCTCTCTCTCTCTCTCCGTGGCTAGTTATATTAGTTGGTGGACAAAATGGTGCTCATAGTAGCTTTAGTTAAACGATAAATATATGCATTGCATATTTTACCGAATTGAGAAGTGGATAAAGCATATATCATCGGATTAGCATCGCTTAAGAAAAAGAATTTGCCATCTAGAGCGTCTCAGCAATAAAATTCCTCCAAAGTAAGAAACATGGTCACGTCCATGAACTTCATCAATTGGAGCGCTAGGAAACTTTTTTTTTTTTTTTGCGGTGTAGTAAAGGCGAAAAAAGGAGGAAGAAAGAATGAATTAACCTCACATAGCATGTTGTGATCAGATTACATATTCAGTCTTCTTGTTTGCTAAATTTTTCGGGAAATTTGTCCAAAAATCCTAAACCTGTTGTACCACGGGTAATTTATTTCTTAATCTTTTGCCAAGTTAGTTTTACAAATTTTGGCAATTTGTTGATATAATCATTTCGGCTAATTTTGATCGAAAATTACTAACTTGATCACTGGTTATCCTATGTGGTACAACAAGCGCTGATGTGGACAACTGTTGCTATTTTTTTTTAAAAAAATTTCTGTTATTTATTTATTTTCTTTCTTTCTTTTTCTTGCTTTGGGCCGGTGAGGTTGAACCTCGCTTGGTGTAGGCAAGGGTGTTGCAGCCCTCACTTAGATCCAGGCAAGGGTTGGCCAGTAACCTTGCTCAGCCCAAAGCTGAAGAAAAAAAGAAAGAAAGGAAGAAAAATAAAAGAAAAAAGAAAAATTAGGAAAAATTAGAAAAATACCAAAATACCAAAATAATCAAACTTAGTCAAAGTTAGCGCCGGTCATGCCATGTAGTATAGCCAACGTCCACTTTAGTAATTTCGGCCAAAATTGGTCGGAAAAGCTAAATTGCAAAAGAAAAGGTTTATGATGGAATCAACTTTCTACATTGCAAATTTTAAATTTTTTTTTTGTGGGTAATTTTTCCAAAATTTTCATATGCAGATTGTCCAGGAAGAACCGAACAAGAATTACTTCTTGCCTCTACAGGTGATACCCATGATGATGATGAACGCGTGGTATGAGCTCCTGAGAAGCTTCATGATTGCTCATGAGAAGGGACCGGATTATAGAGAAGGATCGTTGTTGAGGATTTTAAGAGTGATTGGCCTACTAATTCCAGGCATACCCGCTCATACTCCTCAAGACTATGTAAATAGTACGAGGTTAGGAGCGTCGCAATTATTCCTACACCAACAATGACTGTGAATAGTTATGGCATATGTAATATTGTCTCCTAAGATTGGATCACCAAGATAAATTGGTTGTATTGTAAGAAAAGATAGAAATTAAAACACATCTTCAATTGATCTCATTAGGAGCGTAAGTAGTGGTCTATCCCATTATGTATACTTATGTAATATGTTTGTGCATTCCTAATTGTTAAAAAACTAATGTGGAAAATATCAGATCTTACAATTAAATCAATGAGAAATTACTAGAGAAATAAATCAATGATAAGAAAGAACACTAGAGATTTACATGATTCGGTTTGAATCTATTAAAAGAGTCAGCAGCGAATATCCCACTAATCACTATGAGAACTATAAAATATTAATCACTTACATACTCAAGTATTTTTCAAATCTAAATCACTCCTGAACCCACGATATTTGCAAATAAAATAACTCAATTTGGATTCACAACTCACAAGCGCAAATCCACCCACGTTCAGAGAAACTTTTCATTTCTATTGAAGAAAGAACTCTCCACTTTAGGAAAAATCACTGTAGTTTTTAAAGAATGAAAGTTGACCTAAATAACAAAAGGAAATCTTTGACTGACATGAAACTTCCTCTTGTTATCCCTTAGAAGATTCCAGCTTCTCACAAACCAAAGATTAGGGGTAAGTATGGTCCGGGTTGGACCGATCCAACACTTAACCAAGGAACGAACAACCAACCTACACAGTGTTGGTCTCCAATTTTTGGGACTGAGTACCGATCTTGTTGAGCTTAGGACCAAGGACTGCGCTGACTTTATGGGTTTGGTTTGATTTTAGAGTCAATCTGGGATCAACTGATTTTTTTTTTTTTTTTTTTTTCATTTTTTGCATTCCCTAAAATGACAAACATATTAGTTCAAATTATATGTCTATCAACAATGCAATATTGAGTAACTAAATTATGAACACAATACATATTAAACAGGGTTCAAGAGTCCCAGGACCAAAGACTGACCTAGTTTACTTTATGGGTCGAATAAGGAGTAAGCATTGTGTTACACATATCAATGCTTACTCCTTCCAAGGATAACAGTAATCATTCAAAGTCTCATGATTAATGTCAGATCGGATTTTTGTTGAACGGTTCAAATTGGAGACTTAATGTAATAGCAATAATTTAAACTTTTTGGGAAACCACCTATTTGACATATATGATACTAAAGCACGTGTCAATGAGGTCAAATCCTAGCACTCCTCTTATCTTTATCCCAATAATATTAGGTAAGGAAAAGAGATGCGCCCTTGAAAATATTTTGTGTTGAAACCAAGAAAAATCTCAAATTGGTATTTTTATAATAAATTTGTCTTAAACTAATTTTTTGATAATCAAAAACTTCAAACCTCTGCACCTGTGACAAATTACCTCAAATTAATTTTTTGACTTTTAAAAACTCAAAATTCGTACATTTATAACAAATTTACTTTATGTTAATTTTTGTTAAATTAGATTAATACTACAAAAAATCATAAACTAGTAAACTTGTGACATACATATGATAAAATCCCGAACTAGTACATATGTAAATTATCACATGTCATCAAACTCAGCAATTTAATGGAAACCAACTGATGGTAAATTTATTACATGCGTTTCAATTTGGGTTTAATGTGATTAAAAAATTAGTTTGTGGTGTATTTGTCACATGTGTATTAGTTTGTGGTTTTTTTTTTTATGGTATTAGTTTAAATATTTAACGTTAATAATATAAAAAAAATTTGGACCTAGGTCTGCCACTGCTCCTTGTATTTGTCATGGCAGCAAGCATCACTTGCTACATTGCATTTCTTCTTAAAGGTATTATGGATAGAAGGGAATCCTCACTTCAAGACGTATTCGAGCATCGCCACTTCGGCATTTAAGAGCAAGGGTAGAGCCGACCGAGGGCTTGAGGTGGTTGGAGCCTGGATAAGCATCCTCTTCACCTCGTCCATCGCCTTCGAGATACCATGTTCGCCCGCCTATCGTGACCATCTTCCTACACATGAAGATCAAAACACATGTTAATTTTACTGTGATACTAAGTGCATGAGAGGTTCATTGGCACAAGACCTGTCCTTATAATCTTTTCTTTAGTTTATTTCTTTTTCCTTTTTCTAATTTAAGCAACTAATCCATTTTGTAATAACATTTTGCGACGTGAAATTACATTGAAAAAATTTGGAGCAACTTAAGTCTGGGGTGGAGGGAGAACCATTTTTCTGAGGTAATCACTCCCCCAAGAGCTCGGATGATAATTTACCGACCCGCGTTTAACAATTTGGCTTTTCTCTTTAGCAGGGAAGAGGATGATTTGCTGAAACTTATAAAAGACATTTTTGTTCCCCTTTGTAGACCAATACAAAATGAAGAACAAGAGAGCCATTTACTCGTGTCTTGCAAAAAAGTCAGTGGAAGGGAATTTTTAGACAAAACAAACACTCAATGATGCTAGAAATGAAGTAGAGCAAAGCTTAAAAGCTCCGGTTCTTCAAATGTGTTACAGACATCAATGGATTATACTGATGTAAAAGTAGACTGCTTTCACTTTTATCAACATTTTTCCACACTTGAACAATTTTTTCATGAAGTTGTACTCTTTGAAATTAAGTAGCAGCCTTCAACATTTTTCTACACCCTGAACAAATTTTGTGACATTGACCGTCTGTTGTGCATTAAATCGAGTGCTTTTGTGTGGTCCTTGAACAAGAGATGAAGCAAACTTAACTCTTGGAAGGAAAACTAAACAGCATCACAACCACATTTTTTTCTTAAGGTATTATAGATGGAGCAATGCATACGCCTTGACCAATAACATAGCTTAATTTCAGAATGCCTATTTTCCGATTTGCTTATATTGCTCTTTTCGACATATGAGATTCTTCCCTTTGAAATTGACATTCCGAAATACTGTGAACATAGACAGATTTGTGTTTTCCACTCATGAAAATCCAGCCTTAAATGATTAATGCAAAACTGTACTTTTTGACAGGTACGATACTTCATTGATGGTCCAATACAACCGCATAAAATGTTTCATAGTTGAACATTGAAAATCTTTTAGTTTTGAATCAAGGGAAAAAGGTCCGAGTCAAGATTTTATCTTTTCGTCCTACTATCATGTCGAGTCCTATATCTTTTGTGGCGTAGTTTTCATTAAGATGAGTAATCAGTATCTACATTACTTATGTGGGTGTTTTGCCTTATTGGCTCTTGATGTATGGATGCGTTGATAACGTAAGTAGATCAATTTATATCAATGAATCTGTTTTCATAGGGCCTGAAGTTGCTCTCGTTGAAGGTCCTATTGCATAGAGAACCTAACATAGGGCGACTCATGGCATTTGTCTTCACTAGAGGGAATTTTGCGGTAGTGTTGGACCATCGATGAAGTGTTGTACTTGTCAAAAAGTGCAGTCTTGCATCAATCATTTAAGGCTGGATTTTCGTAAACGGAAAACATAAATCTGTCTACATTCATAGTATCTCGAAAATGCCAATTTCAAATGGAAGAATCTCATATGTTGAAAGAGCGATATAAGCAAATCGGAAAATAGTTGATGTGAAATTAAGCTATTTATATAAACAAAAATATTTTTTTTCACAAAAAATGAATGATTTGAAATTATTTTCTTAAATAATAATCGATTGTGGTATCGAAGATAACTTTTCAAGGTAATAAGATAAACATAATATGAAATATAATTAATCAAAGATATGCAAGATATATGCATATACTCATCTTCATTATTCAAAGGGAACAAAATCAGAGGTCCACCAAAAAAAAGAACAAGAAAAAGAATGAGTATCAAACTAAACCGCTCTGATGAATTAGATAAAAACCATCTTCCCTTCCTAAGTATCTGCGCATAATCCTCCTCCACACTGCTTTGCTCATCTTCCTTTTCACTGTTCACCTCAGACATAGACTTCTCAGACTCCTCTTCATCTGCTTTGGTACCTTCAGCCTGTCTTTCAATGTAAGCTTTCATGTTCTTCTCATACTCAACCTTCCTTTCATCAGCCTTGGCTTTATAAGGAGCCTTCTCAGCATCGGATAACGACAACCACTTGTCTCCCCCAGCTTTGCCAACAGCAGCAACGGATTTATTATTAGGGTGTTTCTCCTTATACTGCTTTCTGAACTCTTCCATGAAGACGAAGAAGGCACCGGCAGGACTTTTAGGCTTGTTAGGATTCTTCACCTTCTTCATAATGCAGAAAAGAGAATTGAGAATTTCTGTATATTTCGATGTATGTAGAAAGAAAAAAAGTACATGAAACCTATTTATAGACTTTATTAGATGACTATTAAGAAAATTATCAAAACAGTTTTAAATCTATTGCAAATTTTCCAATTAAGTCTCAAACACTTTTTTTTGGCCAATTTAATTCTAAATTTTTTGTAATTGTGCCAATTCAGTTTATCTGACCAAATTTGGCTGGCCAATGCTAACGTGGATGCCGGCTGACGTTGACGTGATAATTTTTTTGATAACATTTTATTTTTTGAAATTTTTTATTTTTTATTTTTTATTTTTTTCTTCTCCTTTTGGCCAGCGGGGGGCAAGGCCTCGCTGTCATGGGTGAGCTTGCCCTCACCGTCGCTGGGCGAGGTCGACTCGCCCAGCCATGGTGAGGGTGAGACCCGCCGTCGTGGCGTTGGGTCTGGGCGAGGGTGAGACCTGGCGTCGCAGCGGTGGGCTTTTGTTTTCATTTTGTCACAAGAGATGTTCATTCGCGTCGCAGCCATCATAAATCATGCCTGTTGATTTCTTTTTGTCTTGATGGAGGGGATTGTCAACACAACAATCAATTTTATTAATACTTTAACACTCTCGTTTTGAATATCTCCACGGCATTTTAATAATCTAACATTTCTATCATTAGTAAGAAAAAATTATTAATGAGTGCCTTGAGGGTAATTGTGAAAAAAGAAAAACCCATTAAAAGAAAAATCGTAATTTGCAATACTCTACGTCTCTCTCGAGTTACGTGTGATTTATGTATCGAAAAAATTAGAATGTTTTGTTATGAAATATATATATGACAAAGTCCCCAGACACTCGTTAACAAGGACCGTTATTAACACGACCTAGCAATTTCACTAGTTTTTAAGCCTATGGAAGCGTGGAGTTACCCTTTCATTTACTTCTCTGATAATAAATGATTTGCTGTGCAAACACAATGCAATCTTGGTCAACCTCTATTTGGAAATATATCCATCTAAAATACAATATTGATCCCTTGTTTAAATTTTTTCCTATTTCTATATCTTTTCCACTTCGAGGGTGTCCTATTCCGGCATGTGCTGATTCGGAGACCCTCACTCACCCAGAGCCTTAAGCACGAAGGACTTCACCGTCCATTGACACCCACCTACCCCCTCTCTCTCTCTCGCTCGCGCGCGCTATATAAGCGCACCGAATCAAGCTCTGAATCATCATCGTCTCTCCGAAAGGCGTCAACTTCAAGCCGTTTTAGCTACACCCATTTCTTTCAGTTCTTCTAATGGCGGTGACTGAAGCAACGGGTCGAGACGGTCCCGACTTCTCCGCGTTGCCCGAAGGGTGCATCGCCAACGTTGTCTCCTTGACGAGCCCACCCGATGCGTGCAGGATCGCGTCAGTCTCGCCAGTTTTCAAGTTGGCATGTGATTCCGACGTGGTCTGGGGGTCGTTCTTGCCACCGGAATGCCGTTCGATGGCCTCCCAGAGCGCTTTGCTGGTGCTGAAGTGGGCAAGCAGGAGCGCTCTGTTTATGTATCCAGAACGACGGCGGTGAGGTTTCGTTTTGAGGGCAGGTCGGCAAGATTTGTATATCGAGCGCTAGAGTTAGGTGAGAATGGGAATTATCCTAAAGAGAGGCGAGATGGGTGGTCAGAGATAGAGTTAGGTGAGTTCCTGACGAAGGATGGAGAAGATGGGGAGGTTGAAATGCATTTCAAAGAGACGAAGGGTGGTAATTGGAAGTCTGGACTGGTTGTGGAAGGGATCGAAATTAGGCCCAAGGATGGGAAATAAAAGTGCCTTTATGCAGGGCATGGGCAAGTTTGGATGTATTGTCCCTTGATTAATAGGTTTTTCTCTTCGTTTTGCTGTTGTTCTTTCGATGTTCTTTTATCAATTTTTAGTAGCTGTCTACCAAATCAGAAGGCGTGCTTGTGACCTAACGTAAGTGGGGAAAGCATATGTCATGGAGCGAATGGTTTTCGATCGGCTCCTTTTGAAACATCCGCAAAATGATTCCTCGTCTTCCCATTTCGACAACCAAGAATATTTTCGACAAATTAAAGCGAAGTTCAGTCTTTCCTTTTCAACGGCAAAAATATTTAGACTGATCCTAATAATCGATCGTGCTTCGTTTCAAACAAAAATAAGTTGTATATGGCCAAAAGAAAATGTAAGAAAAGAGAGTACTTGAATTTGACCTCTACCACTGAATAAAAACAAGCCAATAGGGAAAAAAAAAAAAAGGAATCTCATGGACTATTTTTTTCACTTTACAGTACAAAAACAATATGCACATTCAAAAACAGAAGCATCTCCAGATCGGATGGCAAATATTAAATACTAAACACAACTTAGAATCGCAAAAAAAGAAAAGAAAAGGCGAGTATAGAGAGAATAACGTTTGTTCGAGGTCGTGGGGACTCGTGGCTGCTATTGGTGACTAGTGGAGTGACAATGGTGGCCGTTGCTTGTGAATAACGCCGGTGAAGAAGATGAAGATGGAATGATAGAATCACGATAGGCATTTAGGAAAGGATGAGAGAACAAGTGAGTTGAGTTCGAAGGATGAAATAAACCCTAATTTTAGAAAGATAAGATTCTTGTTGTGACCGAGTAATAGAATGGTAATCTTTTAAATGTAGAAAGGATATTTTTTCGGGTAAATTTGTTCAAAAAGTTCTATAACTATTGCATTTTTACCAATTCAGTTATAAACTTTTTAATTGTGTCAATTGAGTCCATCCGGTTAATTTTAGCCAAAAATTGCTAACGTGAATACCAATTGTGTTATGTGTCACGGTTGATATTGATGTGGACAATTTTCAATAATATTTTTAAACTTTATCGATTTTTTTTTAATATTTTCTTTCCTTTTTTTTTTCCTTCCCTTCTTCCTCCAGCGGATCGTCGGGCCTCGGGTGACTAACCAAAGACAAGGGCCAATGAGATCAACCTTGCCATCTCTAGGTGCAGTTGGCCTTGCTTAGCCATTGTCGAGGTCGAGCTCACCAACCTGACGATGACAAGCCTTGCTTGCCCTGGCAAGGTTGAGCCTTGCTAGAGGTTGGTGAGGTGGGTTCAAGCCTTGTCCAACAATCACGAGGTCAACCTCCCCGACTGGTTTCCAAGGAAGAGAAAGACTCCCGAAGGAGCACACTTATTGCGGTTCGTATGTTTATTGTTGCTGTTCAAAAGAAGAAAATAACAATTTACTCGTGTTTTCTGAACTTTATTTTTCAGGGCCACAGGTGAGCTCTGAAAACAAGCCGCGCATGGTGATTTGTGCAGGGAGTTTATGTCCAATTGAGAAGTCTTCTTTGCGAAGACGTGAATGTTTCAAGCCGCGATGTAATACTTCGCGATCTATTTTATCGAGCAATTACGTGAGAATTTCATTCTCCTCTCGCTTGACTTAGATTGCAAGTTGTGAGTTTCTGCATTATTTAACAACACATCAGGTGGGTCAAATTCAAGCCGCTGTAATGTTCGAGTTTTCTTCTTGTTTGGTAAACGGAATGGGCAAGAAACTGTAAAAAGAACAAAACTGGGATTTGAACTCACCATTCAAACTTCGACTTGGAAACGTGGTTTTCTTAATCGACGACCGACTAAAAAAAGGATATCTCGAACTAGTGAATCTCAATCGAAGCTTATGAAGATTGTATTGTGGAAACCTACATATTATTAAGCTCGTTTTGTAAATTGGCACACCTCTTCTTTGACTCAGAGGCAAAACCACATTTTAGTGATTTCCAGAGAAAACAAGTCCATGTTAGGAAAGTCCGAACTGGGCTCTTGCCAACAGAATCCCGAGTGATGCAAAAATGAAAATTAATTTCCCTCAAGACTTCTTATCCCTATTGGAGTTGAAGTCCACTTCGACCGCAGATAACGGTTTTTTTTTTTTTTTTTGTATAAAAATATTTTTTTTGTTGGATTGTGAGTTTGGTCTCTTCAGCATAATGGGTACGATTTATATTTGCTGTTAATGTGCAAGAGCGCCATGGCTTGTGCTGTTCGTGAATTACATCCAATTGTCATAATTTTTTTTTGTGATCTTATCGTTTGATATATAGTGAAATCATGTCCTGTTCTTTCCTTGGAGTAATTGGGAAACTAAAAATACTGAGTGTATTTACGTGATTCGAGTGTGGTTGTAATATCTATTTTATCGTTTGAATTGCTCTTTCTATAGGGTATGTTATACCGACTAGATCATGTAAATTTGATGTCTTTTGTTTTTGTTTATTACGCGTGTTCGATAGCTTGATTCTACTCTACCATACGTGCTCAAAACATCTAGAAACAACGAAAATAGAAAGTTAGGTTGTATATCAAATTCAACCCATTGAAATCCCCCAAACAATGATCCAAATGGCAATTGCATACTTTGGACGCATGACATTTGATTCTCTATTGTGTAAATTGAATCAATTTTCTCCCTAAATATTGGGATATATATCTCCTATTTTAATTTAAAACTTATATGTGGGCCACATAACAAAAAACTGCAGGCCTGATTTTTTTGCAAAGTTTAAAGCGAATGATTCCTACCGTCTTTAGTGCAACGACTGATGGTAGGGCCTGCTTAGATCTCTCTAGTTGCTACCGTTTACATGACATGTGCAACACAAAAAGTGAAGGAATTGAATCTCATGGCATAACATCAAATTGGAATGTGAATGTTTTCTTAAATAGATTAAGACATGTTGTAGCTAGGGCCGTCAAATGGGTGGGTTCAGGTTTGGGCTAGGTTGAAAATGGTCTAACTCAAATTGACCCATTTAACCCGTTTTGACTCATTTATATACATTACAAAGTTAGTGATCCATACCCGACTCGATTTATTTACTAAAATACTTCAATATTTAATCCAATCTATGAAAATCCGTATCTCTAAGTTAGACCGCTTTAGACTCTTTATCTATATATGCTATTTAGATAAAATCGATACTTTGACTATGAGATGTTAAAGAATTGGCTTTTAGAATTGCATAGAATTTTTAATTTTTGTATTGATTCACAATGAATAATGAGAGAAAGATAGTTGGTAGTGAATTTATAAAATTATAACAGCAAATAACGTGGAGGAATTGAAATTTTAATTGAATGGAATATAGGATATTGAAAAAGATGATTTATGTTGACTATGAAATGGAATGACAAGAACTAAGAGTAGAATATTTCGTAACAATAACAATGCCGAATGCAACCAATGAAATGTATACTGTAATAACTAACATATGAAACTTAAAAGATTAATAAAAAAAATAAATAATGGGGAAAAATGAAACCATCTTGAAATTTTTAATAAGGGTGAAGTCGGACTCATCTTACAGGCTAATCAAGATTTCTCTGAACTTAGAACAACGTGAGAAGTCCATTATTTTCTCATAAAGGCTGAAGAGAAAGTCACGTATGTGGGTTGTGTTTGGGTAAACTATAAACCCATCTAACGACCATATATTTTTGGGCTTTGCAATTCTTAATCCAATTATGAACATAACTAATCCATTAAAAATGAGTTAAAAATGAGTGTAGAATCTATTTTGACAAGTCTAGTCGTCACCCCTTTTCCTGAATAAATTAAATCGTGTCGTTACCACCTTCGAAATGCAGAAATGAGGGTCGGAGATAACCACAGAAAGAGACCCCACCTCATCAAGGCGTTAGCTTCCCTTCACGTGCCCATCAAAGTTGATCGGCTTTCATAACAAAGAATTATAATTTTTTTTCCCTCGAGTAATCTTAAATACAGGTGGACAGCTAAAAAATTGGACCATATACAATCAACAGCTATCAAAAATTACTTATTTATTTCTAACCAGGAAGAACAAGAAACCGAGCTTTGTTAATCAGCCAAGGAGCCCTCTATAAAGAACCCTTGGAAGCTAAGTTCAAGACGCCACACAAGTCTCATCCAAAACGACAAGTACTCAGACCCTCAAAAACCAAAAAGAAACCTAGCTATCGTCTCTCTCTTCTTTGCCTCAAAGCCATGGCTTGTGACAAGAGTTTCTCCAGCAGGTACATGCTGTTGAGCCCAGAAAAAGCCGGTGTCGTCGATCTCTTTCGCATTTTGACCCACAGTGATGTGCACAAGAGAGAATTCGTGGACTCTTCCGAGGAAGGAGAAGAGAGAATCGAGGGGAGGCAGATCATGTTTGTATCCACTCTCGCGCAGAAGCTTATGCTTCTCGTGGCCAAACCCCTGTCTTGGAGCGGGTCCGCGATCGAGTTTTGGCTGAATCTCGTGTCAAGCAACCGGAGCTTTGGAAGGCTTCTCGTCAACTGCTTTCAAGGTCAGTCTGCATGATTATTTATTACCAATATGCAACAGAAATGCTTTTATTAAAACAATTTGAAATGAGTTTATGTAGTTGTATTGTTGCTTCATTAGTAAAAAGTTCATTGCTGAGCGAGGTGAATCGATTGGTTGTTGCGTCAGTCAAATACCTTGTGCTTTACTCAGCCTAGGTTTATTACTAATGTGCCATTATTTTGAGGGGAAAATTACCAAAAAAGTTTTAAACCTTTTGCAATTGTGCCAATTCAGTCATAAACTTATTTTTTTGACCAATTGAGTTCTAAACCTTTTACAATTATTCTTGATTAGTCCATCTGGCCAAAATTGTCTGGCTAGCGCTGACGTGGCAACTAGTTGGTGCCGGCGAGTTTTTTTTTGATAATATTTTATTAATTCTTTTTTTTTTTGTCCTTTTTCCTTTTTTTCCCTCCTCCCTCCTCCCTCCTCCTTCCTTTGGCTTTGGCAACCCGGTCGTCGAACTGAGGCGATCCGACGGGCTCGCCTCGCCAGTCGGCGAGCTCGTGCCAAGCGACGGCAGGGCGAGCCCCCGCCGGATTTGGCGAGGGGACCGCACCTCAGTTCGGTGACCGGCCAGCCTAGCCGGTCACCGGAGCCAATGGAAGGAGGAGGGAGGAGGGAGAAGGGAAAAAATAGGAAAAAGGAAAAAATAAAAAAGATTTCTAAAAATAAAATATTATTAGAAAAAGCTCGCCGGCGCTGGCCGGCCAATTTTAACTGGATGGACTGATTGGGAATAATTGTAAAAGGTTTAGGATTCAATTGGTCAAAAAAATAAGTTTATGATTGAATTGGCACAATTGTAATAGGTTTAGGATATCTTTGGTAATTTTTCCTTATTTCAAGGTCAGTCTACATGATTATTTATTACCAATGTGCCATTATTTCGAGGTCAGTCTGCATGATTATTTATTACCAGTAGTTATGTTGTTGCGTCAGTCAATACCTTGTGGTTTACTCATCCTAGGTTTCATATGAATATTCATTTCATTTCACACTAGCGTATCACCAAGACAGCATGATCCCACATTTTCAGCGTTTTTTTTTTTTTTGTTTTTGTTTTTGTTTTGAGTGGGACAAAAGCAATAATGGCACATGGTTAAAAATAAAATGCGTGGTTAGAAAAATGATTACATTTCAATAGTGGTGCACGATCATTTAGAGTACTTTTCGCCCGTCAATACTGACATGTTCATTCGTGAATCATCTAAAGTCCCTTGGTTTAGAGTTTTCCCCAACTACTTAAGATAAAATTAGCTCAAATAAAAAAAATTCATTTGGTTTGAGTGAAAACAAGGGGACGTTGCATATTTGTTTTCAAACCGAGATTTGATTTCATAGGCATAGAACAAGTTCAACGAGCTTCAATAAACTCCTTCAAGTTTTCCCACACAAAAAGCACTTCCCCGACTTCATCGTTATTTTCCAAAAAAACCAAAATCAAAAAAAGATATTTTATTTTCGAAAAATATTAAAAAATATTTTCCAAAAAAAAAAAAAACAGAAAATATTAAAAATGTTTTATTTTCCAGAAAATCCAGAAAAGTCAAAAATACTTTATTTTTCCAGAAAATGTAAAAAGAAAAATATTTTTTTTATTTTCAAAAAAAAAATCAAAAATCAAAAATCAAAAATAAAAAATATTCCATATTTTCCAAAAATGCCAAAAATCCAGAAAAAGCCAAAAAGACTTTTATTTTCCAAAAAAATGCCAAAAATCCAAAAAAAAGTCCCTTTTATGTCAAAAAAATTTGGAAAAAGACTCAAAAATGTTTTTCCCTCAAAATGTATGGAAAATCCCCAAAACATCCAAAAGCCTCGGGGTTTAAACAAGATTAGGTACCGAAAGGGCATTAGTGATTAACTAGTGTAATCAAGTCCCCGATCCTAATTTCTCTCGGGTTGCGCAGAGCGAGTATTTCTCCCAATACTTCGCATGGGTTTCTAATCAACCCACCCTAAATTGATTAGTGGCGACTCCGTTTTAAAAATTAACTTACAGATTAAAAACTTTGACCATTTAAGTCGTGAATTGGTGGACTTGGGAGAGTCCGGGTGTAATTAACGAGCCGAGCCATTAGCCTCCCGCAAAGAAAAAAAAAAATGGAGGTCGTGACAGCTTGGCGACTCCGCTGGGGACTTTGAGAAATTAGGCCTTTTTGCCTTGTTTAAATTCTTTACTGACTTAGGTTTTTTTTTTATGCAGGTCATTAGCTTAGAAATTTATTTTTGCTTAAAATAGATTTTCTTGTGAATATGAATTGTTGTGCATGTTTTATTGTTTTAGCACTACACACGACACACACAACCCGGCCGCCGGACCTGGGCCGCCATAGGATATTTAGGATGGTGTCAAGAAAAATACGACCTCGAACGCGAGATCGCGATGTAGAGGTTGCCTTTCTTTTCCCCGAATTTCTCTAGCCGAGGTTAGGAGGGTATGCTGCTAACGCGAGACTGCGATGGGCGGATACCCTTTTAATTTCAACAAGCCTTCTCAGTTAGAAATCGAGCCGCACATCTCATGTGCATGTCTTTGTGCTTGCCATTTTCTTTAAAAAGCAAAGTAATTTATTTACTTTTACTTAGTCTTTTTATTGGCTCATGGCATAGGGTCAGGTCGTGTAACTCCATTTCTCATATGTGATGGGAAGAGTCGATATCCAGCTCATTCCGGCTCCCAAGAAAGAGCTCCTCGATGGTGGAATCGCTTAGATCAGCTCGGCCGAGTATGTCAAATCAATCATCGGTCATCTCCCCCGTTGCTCCAAATCAATATCCACTCCGGAGTCATGCAAGCACTACCACATTTCTGGTGCCCCGAAGCATCCACCTTCATGTTCGGCAAATTTGAACCGACTCCGACCTTGGAGGAATACAGTCTCACCATAGGAATGCCCCTGGAGAAGGAGCTCGCCAAGCCATTGACCCGCATTGACCCTGTGGTTAGGCTATCACGGTTTTTAAAAAATCGTTCGGTAAGAGAAATAGTTAAAGCCAACAACAATGCATTTCCGCTATCATCTTTAACTGAAAGTTTTGAAAAACAATCAATGAACCAAAAAAGCAAAATCTTCCTCTTAGCATTCTTTGGATTTATTATCTTCCCCTATAGGAAGAATGCCATAAATCCTTTAATGGCGGGGGTGATAAGTTAAGTCGCTTTTGGAGCAGGATATGTGAACATGGTTTTAGCTGAAACATTTTTATCCCTTAATCGTTTTAAGGAAAACAAAGAAAAATCATGAGGGCCGCCCGGAAATTTTACAAATGTGGTTCTTTTCTCATGTCAAAGGATTTGGGCACCTCATGCAAATATTTGAAATCAACAAATTCAAGCATCCACTTCAAAAATTTCAAAGCTTGGAAAAATACTCTCCCAAATAAGAATATTCTCGATGGATCGACTTGTTAAAAAATCCTGTCCCCGAGGCATTCCTATGGCGAGCTAAATGGTTCATTACAGGAGAGGCACGTTTTGCGCTTAATTATTACGACCCCATCCCACTGCTGGGCCTCTCCGGAGCTACCTCATATTATCCACATAGGGTGGCTCGTCGCACAGTCCTCCAGAAATCCCGCCGCCACTCAAGCCGGGATTGTTCCGAATCCTTTTCACCCACACCAGTTATGACTACTCGAGGAGATCCGTATAATCCAGGATGCATGGAGTAGATGTCACACAGAAAAGATTGTCGTACCCTTAAGATTGAAGGGGCAAGAAAAAGCTCATCACGCATCCACGTTCTACATCCTTAACCACATAATTCCCGAAGAATTGCAACCAGTAATCCCCGATGTAGCTGATAAACTTACTCTCCGAAGACGAATTGAATCGCTTGAAAAAAGTTTGAAGGCAAGCAGGAAATACATATCAAAGCCAGCACGAAAGAGCAAGCGGATTCACAAAGACTGGAGCTTCCCATCACATATGAAATTTGGCAGTTCGGTTTTTTGATGTGAATATGTCTAAGTGTGAATAGTTAGGGTCGTTCTATCTTTTATGCCTTGTTTAAAGAGCCCTTTCGACATTGTATATATTCCCCTGTTAATAAATAAAAATGACTCGACCCTCGCCATGGGCCAATGTTCCATTTGTTTCCCTCACTTATGTTCTTTCCATTTTGCGCAAACACAGTAATTACGACGTAGCTGCATTCGAAAGCTAGAATGGCTGAAGAAAACGTACCAAGCCGTGTCGAGATCATGGAAAATGAAATGAAGCAGGTTTTCAATGTGCTCCAGCAACTCTCAAAGCAGATAGATTCCATTCAGGGCAAACTGGCTCCTGCCCCAGCCTCAATCGAAGTACTGTTACCACAATCATCCTTTTGAGGTGATAAAGGAAGAGATACTGACGATAACATGCCTGAATTGGAGGATGATCTGCACCAAACCGCAATTGAGAAAGCTAAGTTAGGCGGCTTGTCTAAAATCGAGCATGACAAACGCCTTGAAAAGCTTGAGGAAAGACTGAAGCAATTGCAAGGCCTCCAGGATCCCACCTTGACAGATCTCTCCATTTACTCCAAAGTCAAAATGCCAGAAAAATTCAAAATACCCGAGTTTGAAAAGTACGATGGCACGACTTGCCCGAGAGCTCATTTGCAAATGTACTTGGTTCGAATGACCCAATACGTCAATAATGCGCCATTGATGATTCAGTTGTTCCGCCAAGTCTAATAGGCCCCGCCCGAGATGGTATATCACGAAAATATAAACCTCCTCGAAGCATGGAGTGAAGTAAGTGAGGCATTTCTCAAGCAGTACAAGTTTATAATGGACATTACCCCTTCTCGTGAGGATCTAGAGCGCATGGAAAAGAAAAAAGCATGAATCTTTCAAGGAATATGCCATTAGATGGAGGAATCTGGCCGCCCAGATCAGTCCGGAACCAACTGATTTCGAGCTAAGAAAAATGTTCATCAAAACCCTCCCCTATGAATACCGCAATCAAATGGTAACTATGATCGCTGAATCATTCAATCAACTCATCCCAGTAGGAGAACAAATTGAGATAGGGTTAAGAGATGGCTGGTTCATTGAGCCTGTATCCATCGGCAGAAGACTCAGCGTGAAAAAAGACAAAGAGCCCCTGGTTGATGTTAATGCAACCTACACTACAAACACTAGTCACCTCCCGACTGTTCAGACAAACACAGGACAACGACAGACCGCCAATCGTCAACCTCCTCAACTCTACAACAATAGGAGGCAGTTCACTCCGCTTCCCGGATCTCCATCACAAGTTCTCGCAATCCTCCGAAACAAGAACCTCCTTTCAACCGAGCCAAAGCGACCCAATGCTGAAAGCTTCTCCAGCTATGACCCGTCCAAAAAATGTGATTATCACATGGGAGAAATAGGCCACTCGACTAACGAATGTTTCACCCTTAAGCATTGGATCCAAAACTTGCTGGATACTAAGGCATTCTCGTTCCAAACTACAAAACCAAATGTCCAAAGCAATCCGCTCCCTGATCACGCCAGCAAGGTAAATGCAATATTCAGTTCAGAGGCCGGTCAAATAAAAAATGCCAAAGTACCTACTGTTGACATCTATCGAGGGCTGATAGAAGCTGGGTATTATTCAAGCAATGGGATACCACCCCTTGCAATAATGGAGGAAAGGGTATTAAGAATGATAGAGGCCGAATAGTCATATACGCCACCACACCAAGTAGTTTCTACCATATCGCAAGTCCTCATCAACTGGGAGGAAGAATTTGCCGCACTGAATGCGGAAAAGGAAAAGAAAGATTCCACCTCACCTGAGAGTGTCTTTGAAAAGAAGGAAGCTATTGTTCAAGCATCAGCAGCAGAAACAGCTATAGTCATCGAGATTCCCCAACCTTGCAAATACGAATACAACAATGCCGTACCGTGGTCTTATGACCTTGAGGTTGGCTTAGTCACAAGATCTGGGCGAACCTATGCACAAGCAAACACTTAGTCTGCCAAGCCCGTCACTGACGAAGAAGCCAAGGAGTTTTTGGCCGTAGTTAAGGCCAGCGAATATAATGTAGTGGAGCAGTTACGAAAATCACCCGCACAAATCTCTCTGCTGGAATTGCTTCAGATATCTGTCAAGCACCAGAAATCCCTCATGAAAGTACTAAGCGAGGTACATGTCCCTGAAACAATTGAGCATGACAAACTCGAGGAATTTGTCAGTACTATCCTTTTAAAAGATCAAATGGAATTCTCTGATGAAGAAATTCCTGAAGAGGGTAGAGGACACACCAAGGGCCTCTACATATCGGGCCAAGTGCAACGCATCTCACGTCGCTCGAGTGCTGATTGACAATGGATCTGCTCTTAACATATGTCCACTAGCGACACTCTGTCGCCTTAAAATAGAGAGATCATGGATCCAGGTACCCAGGACTTCCGTTCGAGCATTTGATGGAACGAAGAAGGAAACAGTGGGAGAGATTGAACTCGAGTTCAAATAGGCCCAACTATATTCAAAATTTTGTTCCAGGTGATGGATATCCCCACTGCGTTCAATTTCCTCTTAGGACACCCATGGATCCACATCGCAGAGCAAGCATCACAAGCCTCCACCAAAGTGTGAAGTTCGTGGTTGGAGGAAAACTTATCACGGTCCGAGGAGAAGAAGATCACCGCATCTACCACGAGACAGCCATCCCTTATGTTGAACCTAGTGAGAAAAGCGAAGCCAGCTATCAATCGTTCGAACTCGTGTCTACTATACACGAAACTCGAGGGACTTTGCCCCTCATCCCCGAGGTATCAAGTGCTGCAATCATGGTAGGAAAAGTCATGGTTGGACATGGTTTCATTCCAGACGAGGGCTTGGTAGGAGAGGCCGAGGGGCATCCGTCGGCCTATTAAAGCCCTGAGGAGACCATATACTATCGGTTTAGGTTTTTCCCCGGATAGAAAAGCAAAGAAAAAAGTCGGCCTTGTATATCCCCGTCTCGAGGAAACTTTCCCAGGCCTAGCAAGGATGATGCATGAGGAAGAAGAAGTTAATACTTCAAAGTGGTTCAACTCTGGAAGCGCGAAATTGCCCATAATCCAGGAGAGCCCGTACTTACAAAGGAAGAAGGACCAGATGGCGTGACCACCATGTTTGGAGACCTTTTCATATGTGCCATTGATGAGGAACAATTAGAAGAAACAGGTGATAACTTCTCGTTTACCCAGCTTCAACGTCAAGTCAATGAGCTACACGAGACGATACACCACTTGACAGAAAGTTTCGCCCAAATTGCCCATACATTCCTCTCTCGTCACAATGAAGAGTTGGTAGCCAAAGTAAATGAAGAGGACCTTATTAACACAAGCTGGCAAGGGACTCGGCTACCCCAATCCTCAAGAAGCAGGCGGCCGTATTCGCCTCTTCCTAAATCAATGGCCATCATTTTTCCCATTCTCCTAGAGCAAGGGATGATCACCAGGGAATTAAGTCATCCTACTACCGAGTACTGCCTTGGTTATGATCCGTCCAAGCAATGTGATTATCATTCGGGGGAATTAGAACGCTCGCTAGATAACTGCACCATCCTGAGAGACAAGGTTCAGGATCTTTTGGATGCTGGGGTATTCACGTTTCGCTCCCCATGGCTGTGTTTTGGCGAAGATCGCCTCCTCGTAGTACCCAAAGACCCGTACCATGTTCCCGAGCATGTTAAGGAAGCACGTAGAGGAAAGGTGATCATGGACACTTTGGGCCAACCAAGTGGTAAATTTGACTACTATGTCAACTATTCAATCCCCCAAATTTTCTATGATCATCATCACCACATCGTCCCTGATGGGTGGGAAGGCATGGATGATTTGAAATCCGCAAAGCCACGAGCACAGCGAGACGAAACTGGCGATTGGTATGAAAACTTCTTCGTGGGCGTCATCAACGAAGGACCGTCAAGGGAAATGGGTGCAGACCCGCTCGAGTAGAATCCTTTTATTTTCCTCTGCATACTCCCCTACGCGGGAGCCTGTACATATTTTTTTAAAAAGTCTGGCTTGTTTTGTTTTTAACCTTAGTTCCATCTAGGGAACCCTTTTTTTTTGGAACCACTCTGTAAATCCGTCTACTAATAAATAAAGTTGAAAACATTTTGAGGGCATGAGGAGACACACCAAACCGGCCCGTTGATGATATCCGGCCGCAAAATGACAGAAGAAATCTGAGGCCCGGGTTTCCTCATGCTTCCTCATCTTAAAGAACAAATCATCCCCATTTTCAAAAGAAAGAAGCATACATGTCTGTTAACCTTATTTGTCCACTTAACCTATCTATTCTATGATACATGAATAATCTAGCAAAGAAGTAGGGTATGGGAACGGTCCAAACCAACACCGTAAGTAACCATTCTGATGACTCAGATGAAGATTTTGATGATCCCGACGAAGTTCAACGGAATTGGGAGCGACATGAAGAAGCGAGGCCCCCTACTACTGAAGACACCGTCGTTGTCAATTTAAGCAGCACAGGAGATCCGAGGGAGATAAAGATCGGCGCGAGCCTTCCTAAAGAAGAAGCTGCAAGCTTAATCGCCCTCCTAAAGAGATATCAAGATGTATTCGCATGGTCATATGCCGATATGCCAGGCCTCGATCCAATGATTGTGGAGCATAGCTTGCCAACCAACCCTGATGTAGCCCCCAAAAAGCGGCTAAGGAGAACTAAACCAGAGTTATCAAAAAAGATTGAAGAAGAAGTGATGAAGCTCCTGGAAGTAGGCTTCCTCGAAGTCTCGCAATACCCTAATTGGGTAGCAAACATTGTACCAGTAAAGAAGAAAGACGGTCGAATCCGAGTTTGTGTTGACTACCGCGATTTGAACAAAGCAAGTCCAAAAGATGATTTCCCGTTACCTCATATAGACGTTCTTGTGGATAGTACAACTGGATTTAAGCTTTTCTCTTTCATGGATGGGTTCTCAGGATACAACCAAATAAAGATGAAGGAAGAAGACAAGGAAAAAACGGCATTCATTACTCTATGGGGGACTTTTCATTATAAGGTTATGCCTTTCGGCCCGAAAACGCCGGAGCAACTTACCAACGTGCCATGGTCACCCTTTTCCATGACATGATGCACAAAGAAATTGAAGTATATGTCGACGACATGATCGCCGAAACCAAACATGGAGAAGACCATGTGAAAACCCTAGAGAAATTATTCAACCGACTCCGCCAGTTCAAGTTGCGCTTGAAGTTCGGGGCGACTTCTGGTAAATTACTTGGATTCATTGTGAGCTGTGAAGGGATAGAAGTAGATCCATCAAAAACCAAGGCAATATTTGAGATGCCTCATCCCTCGACTGTAAAGGAAGTCCGAAGCCTCTTGGGAAGATTAAATTATATTGCGCGGTTCATTTCCCAACTTTCTGAAACTGCGAAACCCTTCTTTAAACTTCTCAAGAAGGATGCACAAGTTAAATGGGATGATGATTGCCAACAGGCATTCGAAAATCTAAAACAGTACCTGATGAAGCCCCCGATTCTGGTACCTCCGGTCCCGGGGCACCCTTTGATCCTCTACCTTACCATCAACAGTGAATCCTTAGGCGCAATGCTTGCACAAGAAGGACCTCATGACGGGAAGGAGCGAGCCATCTACTACTTAAGTAAAAAGTTCACCACGTCAGAACAAAACTACTCCAAATCAGAAAAAACATGTGCTGCATTGGTATGGGTGTTGCACAGGCTCCGGCAATATACCTTGCACTACCAAACGTTCCTCGTAACTGAGAGTGACCCAATCAAGTATTTGCTCGGTCGCTCGGCCTTGGTAGGAAAATTGGCCAAATGGCAAATCCTGATCTCAGAATTCGACATCCAAGTTATGTCGCGAAAATCAGTTAAAGGTCGAGTTATTGCGGATATGTTAGCAGATCACCCTAAGGAGGTACACGAGGATAATACACCAGACGACCGGATCTCAACAATAGAAGAAGAAGCATGGACTATGTTTTTCGATGGAGCTGTAAATTTGTCAGGTTCTGGCACTGGGGCAGTTTTGATATCCCCTAATGGGTAACACTACCCTGTGGCTGCAAAATTAATTTTTCCATGCACCAACAATATAGCCGAATATGAAGCGTGCATCCTCGGCTTGCAAGCAGCTATTGGAATGGAAGTGACAAAACTAAAAGTATTCGGTGACTCCGCCTTAATTATCCTCCAAACTGTGGGTGAATGGAAGACGAGAGATACCAAACTTGTGCCTTATCATAACTACTTGGAAAAATTGGTGGAAGAATTTCAAGACATCTCGTTTGAATACCTACCTAGAGTTCATAATCAGTTCGCTGATGCGCTAGCAACGCTGTCATCTATGTTGCAAGTAACGAAAGGGTTAGAAGTAGAACCTTTGAAGATCGAAGTTCTGACAAGACAGGCCCACTGCATGGCTATAACCGAAGAACCCGACGGGAAACCTTGGTATTAAGATATCATGAAATACATCCAGAAGCAGGAATTCCCTGAAGAAAGCACTCACTCTGATTGAAAATACCTAATGAAAATGGCCTCAAGGTTCTTCGTCGGTGAAAATCTGTACAAAGATCATATGATTCGGTCCCGCTAAGGTGTGTTGATGCAACGAAGCCACACGGATAATGCAGGAAATACATGAGGGAGTATGTGGCCCTCACATGAATGGACGCATGTTGGCCAAGAAAATAATGAGATTAGGTTATTATTGGCTCCCTTTGGAAGGCGATGCGCCCGACATGTGCGAAGTCATGTCATCGTTGCCGATTCACGGAACAAGATAAATGTCCCTCCAACCGAACTACATCAATTATCTGAGCCGTGGCCATTTTCAACGTGGGGCATTGATGTAATTGGCCCAATCAATCCGAAGGCATCAAATGGGCATCGGTTTATTTTAGTTGCAATTGATTACTTCTCAAAATGGATCGAGGCCACATCCTATGCAAGCGTAACTGCGCGGAACGTTATGAAGTTCATCAGACGTGACATAATCGCCCGATATGGCGTGCCGAAAGCTATCATCACCGACAATGGGTCAAACCCGAACAACAAGTTAATTGATCAATTGTTCTCTGAGTTCAAAATCCAACATCGAACTCATCCCCTTATCGTCCACAAATGAATGGAGCCGTGGAAGCCGCCAACAAGAACATCAAGAGAATCCTAGCCAAGACAGCTGAAAACTATTGCGGCGGCATGAAAGGTTACCCTTCGCACTAACAAAGATATCGAACTTCGATTCGAACTTCCACCGGGGCAACCCCTTTTCCCTGGTTTATGGCATGGAAGCGGTTTTGCCCATAGAAGTAGAAATCCCATCTCTACGAATTTTATCCCAGGTAGGGTTGTCTGAGGAAGAATGGACACAACAAAGGCTCGAGCAACTGAATATGATCGACGAAAAATGACTAAAAGCCCTCTGTCATGGTCAGTGTTATCAACAGAAGGTAGCCCGATCGTTCAATCAAAAAGTGCGACATAGGAACTTCGAGGTAAATGAGCTGGTCTTGAGGAAGACACTGCCAATCTTCCCGGAGCCCGGTGGCAAGTTTGCCCCAAATTACAAGGGTCCTTATGTTATAAAGAAGATACTCCCCGGAGGAGCCTTGATCCTGACTGAAATGGATGGGCGGGAATTCTCCAAACCGGTTACTTCTGATGCTGTACAAAGTACTACCCTTGAAAGATGTTCATTGCCTGGCATTGCCAAGCATTTCTCTATCAAAATGAAATTGCCTTTGCACCTTTTGTGAGTGATGTATTTGCACCATCATAAAAATGTGTTTGGTTGATTCAGCAAAGAAGAATGAATGGTAATCACTAGCATTTAAGGGAGTGTTGGGATCAGGCAGCAAACTTGGTGGGATAATCGATACTACCCAAGCAAGCGCATAGGAGTGACCTACGTCAAATTTACCTAACTTGGTATAAAAGACGTGTCGTTTAAAAGCCAGTCCAGTTAAATAAAAGAAGCCATCTATCCCAGACGATAACCTTGGAACTGGGAAACCTCACTTCTTGTTCCTGACGCATGTTCTCTCAGGAAGTAATTAGCAAAAGCTAGAGGTTTTGATTATCCATCTCAGATTCCATAGAAGCTTGAAATGCATGACTTTATCCACATGCTGCTATAATCAACAACCAGCAATCAGGCATATGTGGCCACAAATAAGAAATGCCAATCAAAGGAAGCATGGAACTGTAAAGAGACCGTCATCAACGTTCAAATATTCTTGGAGGAGGCGTCAGGATTCAAGAACCAAGCTTAATGGTTAAATAGTGGCAAATCAAGTGATCCGGATCAATTTATATAACCAGAGACAAAAGCAGAGGTGCCCGTTCAGATCTCCAATCCCAACTGATCCTTCTTGTGTCATTTCCCTACTTAATTAGGATAATCCATTGACACCCCTTTTGTGAATAACTCTTTTGATGTTCAAAATTCAACACATTTGTAAATACAGTTTCACCAAGTAAACACCCCTAAAATTGTCAATAGGGTTTCTTAAGTAAAAATCATTCATTTGTTTTGAGAGTACAAACTCTCTCATACTTCAAAAATGCTGCATGCCTTTCTCCAAATGGATTTCTGCATGATGATTTTGTCTGTCTAAATCACTGATTCCATTGAGGATTACTAGAATAGACAGCTAAGTGAAGAATACAAGATTAGTTGAGCATTCTGGATGAGGCACATCAAGATGATGACAGGCAAGCCGTATCCTACACACAGTCCCTCATCTATACACTTGTAAGATGAGTGCAGAAAATTCCATGACTTCAGGGTAAAGAGTTCTCTCGCAAATGGTACGATAACCAAAATAGTGAGAGGCATTTCATTGCTCTCCCCCTTGAGCCCCATACACTGGTGAAGCTTCTCTCATTAAGAATCACCTCACACTGGAGCATGTCAAAGACAAGGCAAATCAGCATTACAAGGTGAGAAGAGGGATAGAAATTCTCTTGCTTGCACTTGCATCAATCTTTGAGTGTCTTTATTGTATATGAACACTCGCGTTAATTTAAGTGCCTTAGAATGACGAAGAGCAATTCATTTTCTATGCATTTGTATACATTGTACAACCCAAGTGAGTCTGTAATTTTACCCTCACATTGAGACAAAGCAGAAGTTATTGCCATAGCCTAGAGTGCTGGCTGAAGATGAAGACTCAAAGTCTAAATAATGGAGCTTCGATTGAACTCGCCTAGATCAATTCCTCAAGCAACAAAAATGAAAACGCAGGGGCATAAAAAAGCAGTGTACCTGGTAAAAGCAAGGTCAATGCCCATAAATGAGGAACTGGAATAAAAGCAGGGGCATAGAAAAGCAGTGTGCCTGGTAAAAGCAAGGCCAATGCCCCCCAGTCAAAAATACAGCCAAGAAAAGTTGTGGTTGTAAAATCTCCATTTGATAGTAAGAAGAAAGACCAGTGACGAATGCTAAGAAAGTCACCAACTCTCACCTTTCTACATGTGTTATATTCCCATTGTAAAAAGTCTCTTCATACTAGGGGCACTTCAATTAACGTAGGATTTCATATGTGCATAAATATCGCTCGAAGAAGTACGAGCAAGATTACTCTATCTCTTTTCGCAGGGTTCCTGACTTGTAAACCCGGAAAGGATCGTGCAACACTCTCGTCCATCGACTTCAACCTTGATGGTCCCCTTTGATGAGCTGCTAACCAAGTCTTCATCACAATTTCAACAAAGGCCTCTCACATTGGTAAAATCGTACCACTTGCGAGAATACTCGGACCCCTGCTGACATGATGACAGCAAGAAGTGTGATCCTTATAAATCCTGCATCAATGGTCAGGATAAAACAGCCTTTCCATGAGAGTGAGTGAAAAGTCCTTTCAGATTGAAAGTCCCTCATCTGGCATGCTCAAGACATCTACATTCTAAATAAGGGTTGTCTTTCAAAATCTTCCCCAGTGGAATTTGGATGATACAAAACTGACAAAAGTTGTCATGCATAAATCGCATTTGAACTTATGAGTTTACAGCATATACAATTGTTGTGTACATGTCTGCATATTGTGTAAATAGCAAGCATACTCTCAGTAATTAGAGATATTCCCAGGTAAGCATATCCCTATCCCCATTTGTTTTAAAGTACCTACCACTGTCCAGGTACTCTCTTCTTATCACTCGACCTATTCGAGTAATCCCCTGAGTTTGGGTGCTTGCAGCGGTCTGAGTATCCCCTTGTCTCTGAGTACCCACCATTTGCCTGGTACTCCCTCTTATCGACACTCGACCTGTTCGAGTTGTCCCTAGAATACTGATATTTGAGACTGTTCAGATATCCTCCTGTTTTCAAATGCATGCCATTTGTCGGGTGCTCCCTCTGTTGACACTCGACCCGTTCAAGTTGTCCTTAAAGTTTGGACGCTCGTGACTGTTCAAGTATCCTCTTGTCTTTGAGTACCGATCATCGTTTGGTACTCCCTTTCCGTGACACTCGACTTGTTCGAGTTGTCCTCCAAATTGTATCTTTGAATACTAGCAGCTACTCAAGTATTCCACCACATTATGCGTCTGCAATCACCCAGGTATGCTTTCTTACACTTGGACCAGTTAAGTGGTCCCTGATTATATCATTAAAGATTTGTGTTCACCCAAATATTCCTCTACTTTGTACACCTGTGTGCCTGTGGCCATCTAGGTAAGCCTCATACTACACTACCAGGAGGTGGGAGACCTCCACGAATATGCGGGGCATGTCCTCGATATTCCCAACTACCAGGAGGTGAGAGACCTTCACGAGTATGCGAGGTACGTCCTCGATATTCTCAACTACCAGGAGGTGAGAGACCTTCACGAATATCCAAGGTACGTCCTCGATATTCCCATTTTCCAGAAGGTGAGAGACCTTCACGAATATCCCAGGTACATCCTCGATATTCACAATTACCAGGAGGTGAGAGATCTTCACGAATATCCAAGGTACGTCCTCGATATTCCCATTTTCCAGAAGGTGAGAGACCTTCACGAATATCCCAGGTACATCCTCGATATTCACAATTACCAGGAGGTGAGAGACCTTCATGAATATCTCAGGTACGTCCTCGATATTCCCTAATTGTCAGGAGGTGGGAGACCTTCACGAATATCTCAGGTACGTCCTCGATATTCCCTAATTGCCAGGAGGTAGGAGACCTTCACGAATATCTCAGGTACGTCCTCGATATTCCCTAATTGCCAAGAGGTGGGAGACCTTCACGAATATCTCAGGTACGTCCTCGATATTCCCTAATTGCCAGGAGGTGGGAGACATTCACGAATATCTCAGGTACGTCCTCGATATTCCCTAATTGCCAGGAGGTGAGAGACCTTCACGAATATCCCAGGTACATCCTCGATATTCACAATTACCAGGAGGTGAGAGACCTTCACGAATATCTCAGGTACGTCCTTGATATTCCCTAATTGCCAGGAGGTGGGAGACCTTCACGAATATCTCAGGTACGTCCTCGATATTCCCTAATTGCCAGGAGGTGGGAGACCTTCACGAATATCTCAGGTACGTCCTCGGTATTCCTATTACCAGGAGGTGAGAGACCTTCATGAATATCTCAGGTACGTCCTCGGTATTCCTATTACCAGGAGGTGAGAGACCTTCATGAATATCTCAGGTACGTCCTCGATATTTCCCATTACCATGAGGTGAGAGACCTTCACTAATATCCCAGGTATATCCTCAATATTCCCTAATTGCCAAGAGGTGAGAGACCCCCACAAATATGCGAGACCCATCCTTGATTTTCCGTCTGTCGAGTATTCCTTAGAAATTCATACTTGTGATCATCCAAGTACCTCTTCAATGCCTGCGAACGTTCAGACATCGTTCAAAACCCGTACTTGGTAAACATCCCAGTACTCTTTTGATACTTGCAATCAATCAGGTATTTTCCAGCATCTAGTACTTGTGAGCATACAGGTACCCCTTCGATATCTTCAAACATCCAGGTATCCTCTAAGAGTTTGTACTTGTGATCATCCAAGTACCCCTTTGACGCCTGCAAAGGCCCAAATATCCTCCAGGTTAGTACTTGTGAATATCCAGGTACCCTTTCAATGCCTGTGAAATGCCCAGGTACCACCCACAAATTGATGCCCTAAGAAAGGTCGGCGCATCTCCCGAGAAAGGTCGGGTACCAACTGGTGTCTTTGACAGAGGTCAGACATCCCCACAAAATCGATGCCCTGAGAAAGGTCGGTGCATCCCCTGAGAAAGGTCGGGTTCCAACAGGTGTCCTTGACAGAGGTCAGACATCCCGCCAAAATCAATGCCCTGAGAAAGGTCAGTGCATCCCCTGAGAAAGGTCGGGTTCCAACAGGTGTCTTTGACAGGGTCAGACATCCCGCCAAAATCGATGCCCTGAGAAAGGTCAGTGCATCTCCCGAGAAAGGTCGGGTTCCAACAGGTGTCTTTGACAGAGGTCGGACATCCCCAACAAATCGATGCCCTGAGAAAGGTCGGCGCATCTCCCGAGAAAGGTCGGGTACCAACTGGTGTCCTCGAAACAAATCAGGCACTGACAAATAGATGCCCTGAGAAAGGTCAGTGCATCTCCTGTCACGGCGACCGAAGAAAGGTTGAAGTCCGAGGCAAACCACTTACTGCTCTGACAGGCGACCGAAAAATGGTTCGGGTCCTGGAAAGACAATTTCCTGTCAAGGCGACCGAAGAAAAGTTCGGGTCCTAGACAAATTATTGATTGTTTTAACAGGTGACTGAAGAATGGTTCGAGCCCTGAAAAAAGCAACCTCCTCATGTCACCAGGTAAGATGACGCCTTGATACTTGCCAAACTCGGGGTTCACGCCCTATCTCACTCAATCTCGGTAAGTAATTCCAGGTATCTTCTTATCTGTCTTAGTATATGTAATGTTATATTGCTCTTTTTGCATGAAATAATAGGTCCCAATTAAAATATAATCCGCTACGCGCGAATGGTTAAAATTTAGGCATCAGTTTGTCTTTGAATGTAACCTCTGCGAGCTCACCTTCAAAGAGGGGCAGCTGTTGACGCCTAAATTTCATTTTCTTAAATTAGGTTTTTTATTTTATTTTATTAAATATCTTTTTTTCCTTTTTTCGGATAATAAGTAATAAAAACAAGACAAAAACAGAAAAAAAAGAAAAAGAAGAAAGCAAAAAGCAGCAGCAGTAGCCCCCCCCTCTCCGCATGGCCCCCTGCGGCCCATCTTCCTCCAGCCCGGCCCACTTCGGGTCGTCTTCCTCCTCCGTCCGCCTCGCAGCGCACGCGCGGAGGGAGCACCTCCAGAGAGCAGGCGAGCGCGAGACGCACGTGGAGCGAGGGGAGCAAAGGCGACGGGGCGTGGAGCGGGGTGGTTGGCGTCGGATGGGACGCCGGTTCGGCCGGCGGAAGGCGTGGCAGCCCTCGGTCGAGCTCCGTCGACCGGCCATCCCTCGGCCTATAAATAGGCCCCCCCTTCTCCGTCGAAGCAGCAACACCACCAGAGGGAGGGAGAGCTAGATCTGGGGCTCGCCAACCTCGGACAACCCACTGAGAGACTTCAGGGGGGGTCCAAGGTTGAACGGCCACAGATCCGAGCTTCGCCGGAGGAAGAAGCAGAGAGAGAGAGAAAAGCCGAAGAGAAAGGGTTCGCGTGGGTCGCTGCCGTCGCTGCCGCTTGCCGTTCGACACCCCCGCCGCAAGTAGCCACTACCGCCGCCTTCACCCGCCCCCGTCGCCGCCGCCGCGCCATCGCCGCCGCGTCCGCCTCGGTCCTCCTCTCCCTCGGCGCCACGAATCGGGAACCCTAGGGTTCCCGATTCTTTCCGGTCGCGACCCGGTCGTTGGGTCGGACCCGGGTCGGGAACCGGGTAGGGTTCCCCCTCTCTTAAAACGACGCAACATCGTTTTTAAAAAAAAAAAAAAAAAAAAAAGGCGACCCGGGTCGTTGGGTCGGACCCGGGTAGGGTTTCGCCTTCCCCCCAAAACGGCGCCGTTTCATTTTTAATTTAAAAAAAAAAAAAAGGTCAAAATATTCAGAGTCGGGCTCGCAACGCGAGCCTCAGAGTGCGATCGGCCTTTTTTATTTTGTTTTAAACAATATTTTGATTAAATAAATAATTTATTTTCCAAAAAAAAACCAAAATCAAAAAAGATATTTTATTTTCGAAAATATTAAAAAATATTTTCCAAAAAAAAAACAGAAAATATTAAAAATGTTTTATTTTCCAGAAAAATCCAGAAAAGTCAAAAATACATTATTTTTCCAGAAAATGTAAAAAGAAAAATATTTTTTTTTATTTTCAAAAAAATAATCAAAAATATTCCATATTTTCCAAAAATGCCAAAAATCCAGAAAAAGCCAAAAAGACTTTTATTTTCCAAAAAATGCCAAAATCCAAAAAAAGTCCCTTTTATGTCAAAAAAAATTGGAAAAAGACTAAAAATGTTTTTCCCTCAAAAATGTATGGAAAATCCCCAAAACATCCAAAAGCCTCAGGGTTTAAACAAGATTAGGTACCGAAAGGGCATTAGTGATTAACTAGTGTAATCAAGTCCCCGATCCTAATTTCTCTGGTTGCGCAGAGCGAGTATTTCTCCCAATACTTCGCATGGGTTTCTAATCAACCCACCCTAAATTGATTAGTGGCGACTCCGTTTTAAAAATTAACTTACAGGTTAAAAACTTTGACCATTTAAGTCGTGAATTGGTGGACTTGGGAGAGTCCGGGCGTAATTAACGAGCTGAGCCATTAGCCTCCCGCAAAGAAAAAAAAAATGGAGGTCGTGACAACCAATTGTTGTATCCTCTAGAAAATACACGTGGGTGAAGAAATTGATCAAGCAGTTCACTGCTCACAAAGTATGAGCAATCTGCCTAATCGTCGGGACACTCCACTTGGAAAGACGTTGACTTGTTATGTGTGGTTGTGAATAAGGGAAGGTGGTGATACCGCATAGAGAGTCGGGGAGCTTCCTGTCCTTCATCGGCAACTTGGACAAGAGAGTGGAATTGGACAACCGCATCAGGCCTGGTGACGCCGAGTACCATGCGGCTCTCTCCATGATGGCTTCGAAAGCATCCTATGAGAACGAGGCCTACCTGAGAACGACGGTCACCCACCACCGGGCAGTCAAACGAGAGAGAGAGAGAGAGAGAGAGAGAGAGAGAGAGAGAGAGAGAGAGAGAGAATCTAAAGCGAAAATAATCTCGTACTCGTTTGAGGTTAATGTATAAATGAAAGCATGGTTGATGTTTGTGACCAAGTAAAAGTGATGACCAGAAACAAGAAATCGCTAGCCAATCCATTCAATGTACACTTTGTGTAGCTTAACAGTCCGCTAGAATTAAAGTCAAAAGGAGTGAAGCAATTAATCTTACTTCATACTAAAGAACTCAATTAACCAAGTTCCTAATACTGGCGCAATTAACAGTAGAATTACTCATTTATTAATAATTGTGTCCGAACTTTTGTGCAGATGGAATTTTTGGGGTTCTACAACTTTTGGAATGGTACGGACGTATATCGCCATCAATGCAACCATAACTTATAAACCAAAATATTACTTGCCAGATGCCTTATTCGTCCTTCTTTTGCAGATTATCGAGAGAAAGCAACCACACAAGCCTTCATTTTACGCGACCGTGACACCATCATGGTCGCCTTCAGAGGCACGGAATTTTTCGACGCAGATGCATGGTGCTTGGACGCTGACCTCTCGTGGTACGAGTTACCAGGCGTCGGGAAAGTACACGGTGGGTTCATGAAAGCCCTAGGGCTTCAAAAGAGCCTAGGTTGGCCGAAAGAGCTTGACCCGCATCTAAAAATGCCCGCGCCGTTGGCTTACTATGCCATAAGGGAGAAGCTAAGGGCACTGCTCGGTGAGAATGACAAAGCGAAGTACGTGTTGACAGGCCACAGCTTGGGAGGCGCCTTGGCAATCCTCTTCCCGGCGATCTTGGCCATGCACGGGGAGAAGTGGCTGATGGAGAGATTGAAGGGGGTCTACACGTTTGGTCAACCAAGGGTTGGAGATGAGAAGTTTGGGGAGTTCATGGAGATGGTCTTGAAGGAACATCAGATTGAGTACTTTAGATTCGTCTATGGGAATGACATTGTGCCCAGGTTGCCTTACGATGATTCAGCTTTCATGTTCAGGCATTTTGGGAGATGTTGCTACTTCGATAGCAAATATCAAGGGAAGGTGAGCATCTCTCTCTCTCTCTCTCTCTCTCTCTCTCTCTCTCTCTCTCTCTCTCTCTCTCTCCGTGGCTAGTTATATTAGTTGGTGGACAAAATGGTGCTGATAGTAGCTTTAGTTAAACGATAAATGTATGCATTGCATATTTTACCGAATTGAGAAGTGGATAAAGCATATATCATTGGATTAGCATCGCTTAAGAAAAAGAATTTGCCATCCAGAGCGTCTCAGCAATAAAATTCCTCCAAAGTAAGAAACATGGTCACGTCCATGAACTTCATCAATTGGAGCGCTAGGAAACAATTTGCGGTGTAGTAAAGGCGAAAAAGGAGGAAGAAAGAATGAATTAAACTCACATAGCATGTTGTGATTGGATTACATATTCAGTCTTCTTGTTTGCTAAATTTTTCGGGAAATTTGTCCAAAAATCCTAAACCTGTTGTACCGCAGGTAATTTATTTCTTAATCTTTTGCCAGGTTAGTTTTACAAATTTTGACAATTTGTTGATATAATCCTTTTGGCTAATTTTGATCGAAAATCACTAACTTGGTCACTGGTTATCCTACGTGATACAACAAGTAATTTCGGCCAAAATTAGTTAGAAAAGCTAAATTGAAAATTAAAAAATTTAGGATTGAATCAACTGTTACATAGCAAATTTAGAATTTTTTTTTGTTGGTAATTTTTCCAAAATTTTCATATGTAGATTGTCCAGGAAGAACCGAACAAGAATTACTTCTTGCCTCTACAGGTGATACCCATGATGATGATGAACGCGTGGTATGAGCTCCTGAGAAGCTTCATGATTGCTCATGAGAAGGGACCGGATTATAGAGAAGGATCGTTGTTGAGGATTTTAAGAGTGATCGGCCTCCTAATTCCAGGCATACCTGCTCATACTCCTCAAGACTATGTAAATAGTACGAGGTTAGGAGCGTCGCAATTATTCCTACACCAACAATGACTGTGAATAGTTATGGCATGTATAATGTAATATTGTCTCCTAAGATTGGATCACCAAGATAAATTGGTTGTATTGTAAGAAAAGATAGAAATTAAAACACATCTTCAATTGATCTCATTAGGAGCGTAAGTAGTGGTCTATCCCATTCTATATACTTATGTAATATGTTTGTGCATTCCTAATTGTTAAAAAACTAATGTGGAAAATATTTGATCTTACAATTAAATCAATGAGAAATTACCAGAGAAATAAATCAATGATAAGAAAGAACACTAGAGATTTACATGATTCGGTTTGAATCTATCAAAAGAGTCAGCATCGAATAACCCACTAATCACTATGAGAACTATAAAATAATAATCGCTCACATACTCAAGTATTTTTCAAATCTAAATCACTCTTGAACCCACGATATTTGCAAATAAAATAACTCAATTTGGATTCACAACTCACAAGCGCAAATCCATTCACGTTCGGAGAAACTTTTCATTTCTATTGAAGAAAGAACTCTCCACTTTAGGAAAAATCACCGTAGTTTTTAAAGAATGAAAGTTGACCTAAATAACAAAAGGAAATCTTTGACCGACATGAAACTTCCTCTTGTTATCCCCTAGAAGATCCCAGCTTCTCACAGACCAGAGATTAGGGGTAAGTATGGTCCGGGTTGGACCGATCCAGCACTTAACCAAGGAATGAACAACCAACTTGCACAATGTTGGTCTCCAATTTTTGGGACCGAGTACCAATCTTGTTGAGCTTTGGACCAAGGATTGGGCTGACTTTATGGGTCCGGTCCAATTCTAGAGTCAATTGCATTCCCTAAAATGACAAACATATTAGGTCAAATTATATGTCTATCAACAATGCAATATTGAGTAACTAAATTATGAACACAATACATATTAAGCATAAATATAAGATAAAGTAACAACATAAATTTACATTTCTTAGAAGCAACAACCATAAAAACAAACACGTGAGACGATGGAACAGAGGTGGGCAGTGAGGCAAGGGAATAGAGGCAAGCCGCAAGGTGAGCAGTGAATAACGCGAGCGAGGCGAGCAAGGCCGAGGTGAGTGAAGAAGATTTTTTTTTTTTTTTTTAGGTTGAATAAGGGTTGGGTTTCTTTCTACTTTTTAATTTACATGACAAATTGAATTGCGAAGATAACAGAGGAGGAGGCGCTAGAATTTATAGTAGACAAAAACATATAATATATAATATATTAGATAATATATATTTAATGTACAGGGTTGGTCCGAGTTGGACCAACCCAAAACTCCCAAGATCGGTGACAACTTGCATAGTACAGGGTTCAAGAGTCCCAAGACCAAAGATTGACCTAGTTTCCTTGGGAATCAGACTAGGATCGGGCGTTGACCTTGAATCAATGCTTACTCCTTCCAAGGATAACGGTAATCATTCAAAGTCTCATGATTAATGTTAGAACGGATTTTTGTTGAACAGTTCAAATTGGAGACTTAATGTAATAGTAATAATTTAAACTTTTTGGGAAACCACCTATTTGACATATACGATACTAAAGTACGTGTCAATGAGGTCAAATCCTAGCACTCCTCTTATCTTTATCCCAATAATATTAGGTAAGGAAAAGAGATGCGCCTTTGAAAATATTTTGTGTTGAAACCATGCAAAATCTCAAATTGGTATTTTTATAATAAATTTGTCTTAAACTAATTTTTTGATAATAAAAAACTTCAAACCTCTGCACTTGTGACAAAATACCTCAAATTAATTTTTTGACTTTTAAAAACTCAAAATTCGTACATTTATAACAAATTTACTTTATGTTAATTTTTGTTAAATTAGATTAATACTACAAAAAATCATAAACTTGTAAACTTGTGACATACATATGATAAAATCCCGAACTAGTACATATGTAAATTATCACATGTCATCAAACTCAGCAATTTAATGGAAACCAACCGATGGTAAATTTATTACATGCGTTTCAGTTTGGGTTTAATGGTGATTAAAAAATTAGTTTGTGGTGTATTTGTCACATGTGTATTAGCTTGTGGTTTTTTTTTTTTTTTTTTTATGGTATTAGTTTCAATATTTAACGTTAATAATATAAAAAAATTTGGACCTAGGTCTGCCACTGCTCCTTGTATTTGTCATGGCAGCAAGCATCGCTTGCTACATTGCATTTCTTCTTAAAGGTATTATGGATAGAAGGGAATCCTCACTTCAAGACGTATTCGGGCATCGCCATTTCGGCATTTAAGAGCAAGGGTAGAGCCGACCGAGGGCTTGAGGTGGTTGGAGCCTGGATAAGCATCCTCTTCACCTCGTCCATCGCTCCGAGATACCATGTTCTCGCCCGCCTATCGTGACCATCTTCCTACACATGAAGATCAAAACACATGTTAATTTTACTGTGATACTAAGTGCATGAGAGGTTCATTGGCACAAGACCTGTCCTTATAATCTTTTCTTTAGTTTATTTCTTTTTTCCTTTTTCTAATTATACAACTAATCCATTTTGTAATAACATTTTGAGGCGTGAAATTACACTGAAAAATTTGGAGCAACTTAAGTCTGGGGTGGAGGGAAAACCATTTTTCCGAGGTAATCACTCCCCCAAGAGCTCGGATGATAATTTACCGACCCGCGTTTAACAATTTGGCTTTTCTCTTTAGCAGGGAAGAGGATGATTTGCTGAAACTTATAAAAGACATTTTTGTTCCCCTTTGTAGACCAATACAAAATGAAGAACAAGAGAGCCATTTACTCGTGTCTTGCAAAAAAGTCAGTGGAAGGGAATTTTCAGACAAAACAAACACTCAATGATAAATGAAGGGTGAAGAAAAAAGAAAGAAAGGATCTTTCATCTGAAAATGAAAAGATTCGAGTGGTTGGGAGCAAGGAATGGATAGATATATTGAATCATTCTCTTTTGGTATAAAAAGATAATGATAATAAGGAAGTGTACTTTCACTTTATATATAATGCCTCTATAGGTAGTATAACTGGTGACTGCAACAAAAAATAATCAAAGTTTAGGGGGGTAATTTGTAACTTCACAAAATTTTTAGGGGTGATTATGCAATGGTTTTTGAAGTTGAGGTGGTTTTGAACAATTATCTCTTTTTTTTTTTTTGCCTTCTTCTTCTTTTGGTCAAATCTCATGTTACCGCTTCTATTTAACATGAAACGAGTTTTCCTACTTTAAAGTCTGACGAAGAAGTCCATAAACAACTTTTGCTTAAAAAGGCCAAGACAAACGCCCTCGCTATTATATTGGAAAAGGGGACAGCATAGATGGTGGAATAAGTGCTAAGCTTTTTTGCTTTGCGCATGCTATATTTGCTGAAACATTATATTTGTTTTCTCAAAACGACATCGGCCCGATTCTTGTTGTTTATGTGAATCCAACATGCTTTGCAGAGCCTTTCGCTGGACAAGCATAGTGGGAAGAAATTCATCATGCTATCTGCGAGGGCTCTGTCTATAACATGGGGTGATACTCCGAGATATTGGTCTTGGAATCACTCGCCCATCTCCAGGTAATACATTATTTCCTCCACTCTCTCTCACCTTCATGAAGAAAATGGGCGTAGCATTGATTCGTTTGTCTCGAGATAAACTTTCTTTTGTGTCTCCCTCAAAGGTGATGATTATATGGAATGTCCTTGTGAATCAACAGGTTTGCAGAAGTTGCTGAACTCATCAGGGTATGTTGGGTCGAAATCAGAGGCACCATTAGTTCTCGCATGCTGTCGCCGCGAACCCTTTATGCAGCGTATTTGGTATTCAATTCTAGCGCGTCTAAAGGATTTGCATCGTGGCGTATAGAGGTTGGAGCTGGATTTGCTGGTGCTGAAGTGGGCAAGCAGGAGCGCCCTGTTTATCTATCCAGAAGGAGGGCGGTGAATAGACAGCGGTTTAGGGTCAGGTATAGTTTTCTGGGCGGAGGGCTAGAGTTAGGTGAGAATGGGAATTATAATAAAGAGAGGCGAGATGGGTGGTCAGGGATAGAGTTAGGTGAGTTCCTGACGAAGGATGGAGAAGATGGGGAGGTTGAAATGCATTTCAAAGAGATGAAGGGTGGTAATTGGAAGTCTGGACTGGTTGTGGAAGGGATCGAAATTAGGCCCAAGGATGGGAAATAAAAGTGCCTTTGTGCAGGGCATGGGCAAGTTTGGATGTATTGTCCCTTGATTAATAGGTTTTTCTCTTCGTTTTGCTGTTGTTCTTTCGATGTTCTTTTATCAATTTTTAGTAGCTGTCTACCAAATCAGAAGGCGTGCTTGTGACCTAACGTAAGTGGGGAAAGCATATGTCATGGAGCGAATGGTTTTCGATCGGCTCCTTTTGAAACATCCGCAAAATGATTCCTCGTCTTCCCATTTCGACAACCAAGAATATTTTCGACAAATTAAAGCGAAGTTCAGTCTTTCCTTTTCAACGGCAAAAAATATTTTAGACTGATCCTAATAATCGATCGTGCTTCGTTTCAAACAAAAATAAGTTGTATATGGCCAAAAGAAAATGTAAGAAAAGAGAGTACTTGAATTTGACCTCTACCACTGAATAAAAACAAGCCAATAGGGAAAAAAAAAGGAATCTCATGGACTATTTTTTTCACTTTACAGTACAAAAACAATATGCATATTCAAAAACAGAAGCATCTCCAGATCGGATGGCAAATATTAAATACTAAACACAACTTAGAATCGCAAAAAACGAAAAGAAAGGGCGAGTATAGAGAGAATAACGTTTGTTCGAGGTCGTGGGGACTCGTGGCTGCTATTGGTGACTAGTGGAGTGACAATGGTGGCCGTTGCTTGTGAATAACGCCGGTGAAGAAGATGAAGATGGAAGAATAGAAAAACGATAGGCATTTAGGAAAGGATGAGAGAACAAGTGAGTGTGAGTTCGAAGGATGAAATAAACCCTAATTTTAGAAAAATAGATTCTTGTGGTGACCAGTAATAGAATGGTAATCTTTTAACTGTAGAAAGGATATTTTTTTTGGGTAAATTTGTTCAAAAAGTTCTATAACTATTGCATTTTTATTAATTCAGTTATAAACCTTTCAATTGTGTCAATTGAGTCCATCTGGTCAATTTTGGCCAAAAATTGCTAACGTGAATACCAATTGTGTTATGTGTCACGGTTGATATTGACGTGGACAATTTTCAATAATATATTAATATTTATCGATTTTTTTAATATTTCCTTTCATTTTTTTTCCTTTCCTTCTTCCTCCAGCGGATCGTCGGGCCTCGGGTGACTAACCAAAGACAAGGGCCAATGAGATCAACCTTGCCATCTCTAGGTGCAGTTGGCCTTGCTTAGCCATTTTCGAGGTCGAGCTCACCAACCTGACGATGACAAGCCTTGCTTGCCCTGGCGAGGTTGAGCCTTGCTAGAGATTGGTGAGTTGGGTTCAAGCCTCATCCAACGATCATGAGGTCAACCTCCCCTGCCCTTGCCTCTAAGAAGTAAAAGAAAAAAAAAATAAAAATCAATAAAAATCTAAAAATATTATTAAAAATTGTCAACATTAGTGATAGTCATGCCACATAAAATGGCTGGCGTCCATATAAGCGATTTTCAATCAAAATTGGTTGGATGGATTCAATTGGCAAAATATGAAAATGTTTAGAATTCAATTGATAAAATTTAAAGGTTGATGAGTGAATTGACAAAATTTAAAGGTCGGCATCCACGTCAGCAATTTTCAATCAAAATGGTTGGATGGACTTAATTAGTAAAACATGAAAATGTTTAGGATTCAATTGATAAAATTTAAAGGTTGATGAGTGAATTGGCAAAAGTACAATAGGTTTAAGAATTTTTGAATAATTTTTCCATATTTTTTCTATGCCAACATTTATATAAATCACGGGCGAGACGAGACGGTGTGAGATCTTATCTATTTGTATTCATGTCTTGTGCGGGACATGTAACAACCATTTCTTCCCCATCCCCATCCCTATCACACACCCAGCACCGAGCGGGGTGGGGTAGCCTAGGGCCCTAAATGAGGCCGGGCCCGACGAGGTTCCGGCATGATGGCAATATTTTACCATCCCTATCAACTATCAGTATCTTACATTTAAGTAATTCACGACACTCTTTGTTCGATCTCACGTTCATTACTTCATGTCATATTTGGGCCTCATATATACGTATTTAAGTCATCAATAACTTCTGCTATTACATCAATTTTAAATTCAGGTTGTGCTATGTATTTAATCCAATCAATTATTCCCTTTTCAAGTCATCTATGTTCTACTACATGATCATTACAATTCAAATAGGTAATAGTTAACCACTGGGGTTTACTCTAGTGTCTACCCTTCCAACTTGGAAGGGAGATGTGGGGAGTTTGAATCCTCACCTTCTCAGGGAGGGTTGGGGTTGGGACGAATTAGTTTCAGGAGTGGGTTTCGACTCCCACGCCCTACAAGGAGGCATGGCAAAAGTCTAAGAGTGAGAGTTAAAATAGGAGTAGAGTAGAACCGACCAAAAAAAAAAAAAAAAGTTGATATTTCATTGTTTCCCTTTACGTTACTATACAAAAACCATAACTAGACAATACAAAAAAATCCCCATAACTTTCGATAGACAATTTTCCGAGCACATTTTCAATTGCACATTTTCGATTAAAAGAAATGGGATGGCTACTAACAATGTGACGCTATCACTGTGTATAAGAAACTCTTCTTTCACCTTAACATATTTAAATGACGGCACTTCATCAAGCAGCTTTTAATAATTGTCATTTAGCTAGATTGGAAGAGGAATTTATTATCAAATTTCTACGGTTTTTTTTTTTGGTAAGGAAATTTCTACGGTTTTTTTCTAATAAGTAAACATAATATTCCATTATTTCTGTTCCTTGTAGGTTTTGAATCGTTTTGACTTATTGATTGACAAATTTGAAGTGTTTCAAGCACAAAACAACTTTTTCCTTTTAATCTGTTTTCACAAAAAATGATTTTAACATGATCGACAAATTTGAAGTCTTTTCATTGACGAATTGATTTTCACCTTTTAGTATGCCACATTAAACAAAAAGTTAGTTTCAGAATTTTTTTTATTTCATCACATTTTTCAAGCCGAAATTTGTTGATGAATCACCATATAGTCTGTACACATATTTTAAAACTATGAAAAACTACACAGAAAGTCCTAAATTTTATCACGTATTTCAATTGAGTCTTACACCTTTTGATTGGTTCAATTTAATCTTGAATTTTTCACTTATTGCAATCGTGTTCTTTCGATAAATAGTACGTTAAATTGACCACTGACACTCATTACTCACGTGGCATCCTTAAATTGCAATTTCTAATACAATTAAAGCACTTGATTGCATTTTTAGTGAAGATTCGGGGCTTAATCAAACTTATTTAAAGGTTTAGCACTTAATTGTATTTTTTGGTAAAGGTTTAGGTTTGATTAAATCAATTGAAAGTGTTAAGACTCAAATGTATTCCATACATAATATTTAGGATTTATTGCAATTTTTCTCATATACTCATGAAAGTACGATAAAATGATTTTCTCATGTTACTAATAGATGTTGCAATCTATTAGCGTATTGCAATTGAACTAGATTATCGTGTTTTACGGTTAGCATTTCGAATGAACAACTGAGTTTATTTAGGGTGTTAATTGAATCAATTTACTCTCTAGCTATTGAGGTTCACGGCTCCAATTCAAATTTAAAACGTCTATGCGGGCTGCATAATAAACTGTACACCTGATTTTTGACCAAATAATTGATGTTCGTTTTCTAAATGATTTTTGTACAAATTTGAAGTGAATGACTCATGTCATCTTTAATATAAAGAGCTCTGATACCATATCAAAAAGTTAAATTCAAAAGTTTAAATTAACAAGTGGAAGGAGGCGATGCGAATATGAAGAGCATATATAATCTGTTATCAAACGATGTTGGATAATATTTCAATAATAACAATTGTACTCAACATGATGGAGTGCAATTTACGAGCAATATGTCAACTCATCACATTTTGAAGGATGCATAATTTATCATAACTTTTCTTCTTTAACACTGCTCGAACAGTATGATTGATAGTAGGGCCGTGCACCTAGATCTCTCTAGTAGCTGCCGAAGACATGAAACGTGCAACATGAAAAGTGCAAGGAATGAATCACATCACCTAATATTAAATTGGATGGGATTGTGGTCTTAAATTAATAAAGGCATGTGTGTCGGAGAAAACCACTGAGAGAGACCCCACTTCCACGACGTGTTGGCTGATCAGCTTTTCATACCAAAAGGTAATGTGTTTCTCGTGCTTGGACTAATCTTAATTCAACTAAGGCTTGCCCGTAAATTGGTATAGTTAGCGGACGCTTACTACGACGCTTATCCAATACCTAATTGGGCTCATCTGTGCCCGTCTATTGATCAGTCCACACGAGAACAACTTCTTACGATTTAGTTTACCAACGAAGTTTTGGAAAACATACCTAAGGTGAAGATATTGATCAGCAGTGCACTGCTTAAAAAGCAGTAGATGCCTGTCTAATTGTTTTGACTTTGCACTTGGAATGATGTTGACTTATAATGTGGGGTTTTGAACAGGGAAGGTGGTGATGCCCCATAAAGAGTCGGAAAGCTTCATATCTTTCATTGGCAATTTGGACAAGAGAGTGGAATTGGACACCTGCCTCAGTCCTGGTGAGGAAGAGTACTATGCGGCTCTCTCCATGATGGCTTCCAAAGCATCCTACGAGAACGAGGCCTACCTCCGAACGACAGTCACCCAGCATTGGCAGGTCAAACCAGAGAGAGACAGAGAGAATCTAAGACACAAATAAACACACCTTAATTTACATTTGAAAGCATGGATCATTTCGCGACAACGTCAAAACATAAGAAGCTATGACCAGAAACAAGAAATCACGGTGTCAATCCGTCCGGAATACACAATGTGTGGCTTAATCAGTCCATGAGAAATAAATCTAACCAATCAATCATACTTTATGCTCAAGAACTTAATTGACTAAGTTCCTAATACAAGCTGAAAACAATGAATTTTGTTGATTATAATAATTATCTCTGTTGTTTCGTGCAGATGGAATTCTTGGGGTTCTACGACTTCTGGAATGGTATGGAGCCATACAACAATCTCTGCATCTGTAAATAGTATACCAAGATGATAAGTGCCATATGTCTTATTCGTTTTTCTTTTGCAGATTATCTAGATAAAATAACCACACAAGCCTTCATGCTACGTGACCGTGACACCATCGTGGTGGCCTTCCGAGGCACGGAACCTTTCAATGCGGACGATTGGTGCTCGGACTTTGACCTCTCGTGGTACGAGTTAGGACACACTGGGAAAATCCACGGAGGTTTCATGAAAGCCCTAGGGCTCCAAAAGAACGAAGGCTGGCCGAAAGAGTCTCCCAAAACGAAGCCGCTGGCTTACTATGAGGTAAGGGAGAAGCTAAAGTCACTGCTTGGCGAGAACGACAAAGTGAAGTACGTGTTGACCGGCCACAGTTTGGGAGGTGCGTTGGCGATCCTCTTCCCAGCGATCTTGGCCATGCACGGGGAGACAAAGCTGATGGAGAGACTGGAGGGGGTCTACACATTTGGCCAACCCAGGGTTGGAGACGATAAGTTCGGGAAGTATATGGAGGGGGTCTTGGAGGAACGTAAGATTAAGTACTTTAGATTCGTTTATGGATATGACATTGTGCCTAGGTTGCCTTACGATAATACAGCTTTCATGTTCAAGCATTTCGGGGATGTTGCCACTTCAATAGGAAATATGAAGGGAAGGTAAGGATCTCTCTCTCTCTCTCTCTCTCTCTCTCTCTCTCTCTCTCTCGTTGGTGGCTAAATTAGTTTTAGCGAGGTTAATTATATTAGTTGGCGGATAAAATTGTTCTAATAGTAGCTTTAGTTAGATGCTAAGTAAGTGCATTAAATATTTTGCTGAAATTCAGATTTGGATAAAGCATGTTCCATTGGATTAGCATTGCTTCAGAAAAGTTTGCGGGGTTTTAAAGGCGAGAAGACGAAAGAAATCATTAACCTCGCATAGCATGTTGTAATTGGATTAAACTATTCATTTGAATTTATTGTTTGCTTAATTTCTGATACGCAGATAGTCGAGGAAGAACCAAACAAGAATTATTTATCGCCTCTACATGTGATATCAATGATGACGGACGCGTGGCATGAGCTCATAAGAAGCTTCACCATTCATCGTAAGATTGGACCGGGCTACAAAGAAGGATTGTTGTTGAGGATTTTTAGAGTGATTGGCCTGTTAATTCCAGGCATACCAGCTCATTGTCCTCAGGATTATGTAAACGCTACGAGGCTAGGAGCGCCAAAATTATTCCGACACCAACAATGACTATGGATAGTTAAAGCTTTATACAATGGAAAATTATCTCCTAAGATTGGATCACCAAAATTAATCAGTTGTGTTGTAAGAAAATGAACAGCTAGGGTTTCGGTTCTAGCCAATTTAGGGATCCGATTGGTTTTGTGCTTCCATTCGTAGTTGTTTGCTATTAGTTTTAATTTTTTTCCTAGCATCTTAAATTGTATCTGAGTTCGTCAAAAAAAAAAAAAAAAAAAAGAAAGTTCTTCAAAAAAAAAAAAAAAAAAAAAGAAAGAAAACGCACAAAAAAAAAAAGTGCGCAAGAGAAAAAAAAAACAAATTCGGCAAAAAAAAAAAAAATATAGCCGAACAAAAAAAAATCAAGAAGACGACTCGTTTGCTAGTGGACCGAATTGAAACAAAATCAGTAGTGATTTGCGTTTCAATTGGAATTTCGAAAGTTGTACTTGTTGGTTTGAAATTGTTACTTGTTGAAACAAAATCAGCAGTAATCTAATCTTGTTTGATTAGTTTGATTGATTGTCGTGAGGGGGTTGAGAGATAGGTTTTGAGTCCAATAAAGAACTTGTGAAAAGAGAATACGAGAGGAAAAAGGCAAGAGTGTGTGAGTTTAATTGAGGGTAAAAAAAAAAGCCTAGACTTGAGTTAAACACAAGGGGAGTGACAAACACCTTGAGAGAAACATGTGAGGGAGTGACAAACACCTTGAGAGAAACACGTGAGGGAGTGACAAACACCTTGAGAGAAACACGTGAGGGAGCAATTGGTGAGGATTTTTTGTGACTAACGTTTATTTGCAGGTCTAAAATATGTTGCGTGAAGAAAGCGTGAATCAAAGGGAGGTTGACTCCATACGAAGGGATGAAGCGCTCGTGGAAAGCATCCAGCAATTGAGGGTCGTAGTGGAGGAGCTTAGTGGCCGAATGATGGGGAATGGCATGAGGGTTGATGGTAACCAAGAGATACCCCGGGGAAGGCAGCAACATCAGCGAGATGCCTCTAGAACACAACCTAGAAGGCAGCGACATTCTGATGATGATGAGGCTGACATGGAGGATGATCGAGATGCTCGATTTGGAAGGTGGAATGGAGCCCGAGGGTTTAGACACCGAGAAGATAATGAACTTGGCAATATCAAGATGAAGATTCCTTCTTTCCAAGGAAAGAATGATCCCGATGCGTATCTAGAGTGGGAGAAACGCATGGAGATGGTATTTGATTGCCAACGATACTCGAGCTCAAAAAGGTAAAAATTGCAGCTGTTAAATTTACTGATTATGCTATAATTTGGTGGGATCAACTTGTGACTAGTAGGAGGCGCAATGGTGAAAGACCGATAGAGACGTGGGATGAGATGAAAGCGGTGATGAGGAGGCGTTTTGTGCCAAGTCATTACCATCGAGATTTATTTCAAAAGTTACAAAATCTCACACAAGGCAATAAGAGCGTGGAAGAGTATCACAAGGAGATGGAGATTGCCATGATCCGTGCTAATGTGGTGGAGGATCGTGAGGCCACAATGTCAAGATTTTTGAGTGGTTTGAGCCGAGACATAGCCAGGGTGGTGGAGCTGCAACACTATGTTGAATTGGAGGAATTGGTGGACAAAGCCATCAAAGTTGAGCGGCAATTGAAGATGGACCGAAATCACAAAAGTGGAGGAGGTTCAAATCAAAATTGGAGATCCAATTGGAAGAGAGATGAAAAGCTGAATTGGAGAGGAAACAACACCAAAACCGAAATCTTAAAGGAGAAGGAGAGGGATGGTAAAGTTGGAACGAATTCGACTTCAGGTAAAACCGAAAACCCTAACACTAGAACTCGTGAGATTAAATGTTTTAAGTGTTTGGGCAGGGGTCATATGGCAAATCAATGCCCTAATAGGAGGGTGATGATCATGACTGGACATGGTGATGTTGAGTCCGAAAGTGAGAGGGAAGAAGAGGATGATGAGGTAGTTGTGCGAATGTGGCAAGTTGTACTATGGTGGATAAGTTGGGTTTGAAAACGACAAAGCACCCTAGGCCTTATAGACTTCAATGGTTAAATGATAGTGGTGAGGTGAAAGTATCGAAGCAAGTTCGAATTCCATTTGAGATAGGGAGATACAAGGACGAGGTAGAGTGTGATGTTGTACCTATGCAAGCGGGTCATGTCTTACTTGGAAGACCATGGCAATATGATCGAAAGGTACATCATGATGGATATACTAATCGTTATTCATTGGTGATGAATCAAAAAACTTATACCTTGGTACCAATGACACCTAGTGAGGTGTATCAAGATCAATTAAAGTTACAACGAGAAGCCGAGAGAGAGAGAAAATGTGAGAAATCCGAGGGCTTGCGTGGTGTGTCTGAGACGCAAGGAAAAGGAGAGGCCGAGAGAAAGATTGTGGTAAAAACCGAGGGAAAGGAAGAGAGGAAAGAAAAGAGGCAAAATATTTTTTATGCAAAATCAAGTGAAGTGAGGAGAGCCTTAGTTCTAGATCGACCAATGCTTGTACTTGTGTACAAGGAGGTTTTGTTTTCTACTAACGATCTTGACCCAAGTTTGCCTAGTCCTATTGTGTCTTTATTGCAGGAATTTGAAGACGTCTTTCCCGATGAACTTCCTGGAGGGATACCACCGATTCGAGGCATAGAACATCAAATTGACTTGATTCCTGTGCGCCATTACCTAACCGACCCGCATATCGAAGCAATCCCGAGGAGACAAAGGAACTTCAGCGGCAAGTTAGCGAACTATTGGAGCGAGGGCATGTGAGAGAGAGTCTTAGCTCGTGCGCCGTCCTTGTTTTGTTGGTGCCAAAGAAGGATGGAACTTGGCGAATGTGTATCGATTGCCGAGCAATCAATAACATTACGGTAAAGTATCGACATCCTATTCCTAGGTTAGATGACATGTTGGATGAGTTGCATGGTTCTTGCATTTTCACTAAGATCGATTTGAAAAGTGGCTATCATCAAATTAGGATGAAAGAAGGTGATGAATGGAAAACTGCATTTAAGACCAAGTATGGGTTATATGAGTGGTTAGTCATGCCATTTGGATTAACTAATGCACCGAGCACATTTATGCGACTTATGAATCATGTTTTGCGTGCTTTTATTGGTCGATTTGTGGTTGTCTATTTTGATGATATCTTGATATATAGTCAAAGCCCTGATGACCATATTAAGCATGTGCGAGCTGTCTTGCAGGTTTTAAGGACCGAACAATTATACGCTAATCTAAAGAAGTGCTCTTTTGTTACCAACAAATTAGTATTTCTAGGATTTGTTGTTAGTGCTGATGGTATACAGGTTGATGGAGAAAAAGTCAAAGCAATTCGTGAATGGCCAACGCCTAAGACAGTAGGAGAGGTGCGTAGCTTTCATGGATTGGCGAGTTTTTATCGGCGATTTGTGAGAAATTTTAGCACCATTGCCGCACCTTTAACTGAGGTTATCAAGAAGCACGTGGGTTTCACGTGGGGAGAAGAGCAAGAGAAAGCATTTAATCTTTTAAAAGATAAGTTGACTAATGCTCATTTGTTATCTTTGCCGAATTTCAGTGCTACTTTTGAGATAGAGTGCGATGCTTCTGGTACAGGAATTGGAGCCGTGTTGATGCAAGGAGGGCGTCCCGTAGCTTATTTCAGCGAGAAATTGAGTGGAGCAAAATTGAATTATCCTACCTATGATAAGGAGATGTATGCTTTAGTGCGAGCTTTGGAGACTTTGCAACATTATTTATGGCCAAAGGAGTTTGTGATCCACACCGATCATGAGACCTTGAAGTACTTGAAAGGGCAGCAAAAGTTGAATAAAAGACATGCCAAATGGATGGAGTTCATCGAGACTTTTCCATATGTGATCAAGTACAAGAAAGGTAAGGAGAATGTGGTAGCCGATGCACTTTCTCGAAGGTATGCGATTCTAACTATTTTAGAAGCAAAGTGTCTAGGTTTTGAGCATATCAAGGGCTTATATACTGATGATGATGACTTTGGAAGAGTGTATGAAGCATGTGAACACGCTGCATTTGATAAATTCTATAGACGTGAAGGTTATCTTTTCCGTGAAAACAAGTTATGTTTGCCTAGGTGTTCTTTGCGTGAATTGTTGGTGCGAGAAGCGCATAGTGGTGGTTTAATTGGGCATTTTGGTATTAATAAGACTTATGAAGTGCTGCATGAACATTTTTATTGACCACATATGAAGAGAGATGTTACACGTGTCTGTGAGAGATGCATTGCTTGTAAGCAATCGAAGTCTACAACTAAACCGCATGGCTTGTATACACCATTACCTATTCCAACGCATCCTTGGACTGATATTTCTATGGATTTTGTGTTAGGATTGCCTAGGTCTAAATATGATAGAGATTCTATTTATGTGGTTGTTGATCGATTTTCAAAGATGGCTCATTTTATACCTTGTCATAAAACTGATGATGCATCTCATGTTGCTGATTTGTTCTTTAGGGAGGTTGTACGTTTGCATGGCATGCCTAGATCGATTGTTTCAGATCGAGATTCTAAATTTCTTAGCTACTTTTGGAAAACATTGTGGAAAAGATTAGGAACACGGTTGTTATTTTCTACTACTTGTCATCCACAGACCGATGGTCAAACCGAGGTAGTTAATAGAATTTTAGGGGTATTGTTGCGAGCTATTATTAAAAAGAACATAAAATCTTGGGAAGATTGTCTACCACATGTTGAATTTGCATATAATAGGAGCATGCATTCTGCTACTAAATTTACACCATTTGAGGTTGTCTATGGTTTTAATCCGTTAACTCCGTTAGATTTAACCCCTTTACCTATTGATGAGCGTGTGGATTTAGATGGAGCAAAGAAAGCTGAATTTGTCAAGGTGTTGCATGAGAAGACGCGCGCAAATATTGAGCGCAAGACTGAGCAATATGCAAGGCAAGCCAACAAAGGGCGCAAGGAAGTGGTGTTTGAACCTGGCGATTGGGTTTGGGTTCATATGCGCAAAGAGATTTCTGAGCAGCGACATTCTAAGTTATTACCGCGAGGGGATGGACCTTTCATGGTTTTGGAAAGAGTTAACAATAATGCCTACAAGCTTGATCTTCCAGGTAAGTATGATGTTAGTGCCACATTTAATGTTTCGACTTAACTCTTTTCGATGCCGTGATGATTTGAGGGCAAATCCTTTGCACGGGGGAGGGAATGATGTGGACATCGAGCCATATCGAGGAGGAGGTGCTAAGGACCCATTGTCTATTCCTACTCGGTTCGATCACTCGAGCGCGGGCCAAGCAATTTAGGCAAGCTGTTGGTGTCATGGTTCGTGATCTTCAGCGTGGAGATAACCTTGGATCAAATCTTGAAGAATCTTAGAAATCTTGGTGCAATTTGATTATATGGACACCAAATATTTGACCAAGTCAAATATATATAGATATATATTTATATATATCTTCTTGTTTAGGAATATTCTAGAATATGACGCATTATATTTCTAGGATTGGTTTTAAGGTTTGTGTGGCGGCTAGAAAGCCTATATATAAGACTGACTGAATTTTTTTGGGGACAGTTATATTTTACTTTGAGAAATAATTGAGAGATTCTCTTTTACTGTTCTTTTGAGGACTTGACCTAATCAAGATTCCCTTGTGACGGTCGATTTGACTTATCGAGTGGGATAGCGAATTCTTTCGCTCGTGGCGTCTATAACGTTGGTTGGTTGACACGTGTTCGTCAACAGTCACGTTCATACCGAGGTTGCCAATCACGGTTTGATTGGAGGTCGAGGTTTGCAATTCGCACCATCTAGGCCTTCTTAGAACGATCCTTCCGCAGCGATTCACATCATAATCTTATTTAAACCCTAAGGCTTTTTGGATTTTCAAAGATTTTTCCATGCATAAAAACATATTTTTGGTCTTTTTCTATTTTTTTGATCATAAAAAGTCTTCAGATTTTTTGATTTTTTTTTTTGAAAATAGGAATCGTTTTTGACTTTTTTTTTCTGATTTTTGGAGAACATAGAATATTTTTTTGGATTTTTTTAATTTCTGAAAAATAAATTATTTTTATTATTTTTTGATTTTTTTATTAAAATATAATAATACATTTATTATTATAAAAAAATGACCCGGGTCGAATTCCCGGGTTGGTCATTGGCGGCTGGCTTGGATGGGCCTGAAGCACGGGCCCAGCCTGGAGCTCACTTTTAATTCAAAGAAAATGCCTGACCCAAGTTTTAAACCAGCCTAGACTTGGCCCAAGCATATCCGGCCTGAATTATTCAAAACCCTACCCGATTGTGATTCACACCCGACCCGGCTCTGACTCGACTTGTGCCTCTCTTCCTCACTGCTTCTTTGCGGCGCCGAGGAGGGTGGCTGCGACGAGCGGCGCTAGTAATTGCTAGGGGAGATGTCGCAGGTCAGCGACCAACCAAGAACTCCGGCGGTGGACTGCAACTCGGCGGGGACGGCATCTGGAGATGTAGCATGGTGGCAACAAGTAGTAAGCTGCTCGGCCAGCCGGGAATGAGATGTAGGGGACGGCGGTGGCTAGGGTTTTAGGGGCGACGTCGATGGAGGCGGGCAGTGACAGGGACGACTGCATTGGGGGATGGCAGTATGGCTCAAGGGACCAATAGCTTGGCACAGGGATGACGTCGGGAGATCAAAAGATGTGACAACGGGATGGGTAGCGAGTGTCGGGCCAAGAAGCCTAGCATAGTGAGGCTTGTGGCTGGTCGTTGGGGCGACGGTGGGTGACACCGCAGTGGCGATGGGTGGCCGGGATGAGTCCCGTGTCTCTCCTATAGCCTTCTCTGCAGGAGAAAATATTCAGTGGTTTGTTCTCGCCACGTCATTAGCTGACGTGGTGAGCTTTTTTTGCTTCCATCCAATTATAGCTTGACACATGGAATTAAAAAAGAAGAAGAAATTCTCTCATTCCACCACTTTCTCTCTCTTCCTCCTCTGTTCCTCCTCCGTCCACACCACCTCACACCTCCATCGTCGCCGGCGTCACTGCACATCCAAACCAAGTCACCTTTTCCGTCGTCTTCCTCAATCCGTCTTCGGCTTCGTCTTCTTCCTAGCAACTGCTCGTCTTCATCTTCGGGTCACCGGTCGGATCTGGTCGCTTCGTCTTCTGTGTGATGTGGCTAGGCCACCCGGGGTGTATTTTCTTTCTAATAGGGGTTTAAGGGGTTGAACTTGCTGAGACATTGTCTCATCCCGATTTGGGGATTAAAATTTCAGGTCCCTGGTGGATGGAGCGGCTAGATAGCTTTGGTTGGCTCTGAGGAGTTGCAGAGGTGAAGTCATAAGGATTGGAGAACGTGTCCGACTTGTAGGTCGTAGAGTTCCTTTTAAGAGCCGGTCTTTTGTAGACTTTTGGCTGTAGGCCTTTGTTTGTAATTCTGTTGAATTTATGAAAGTATTATGTTGGGGTTTTCCTTCCTGCTTTTCTATCCCGTATTTCATTGTCAGGGTTTTTATAATATGTTCCGCATGCGCATAATGAATTAATTGGGTAGGCGACACTACTTGGGAATGTCGCAATTGTATGACCATGGTGGGATGTTCATGTGTCTCGGTGTTCGGGGCGTGACATCCCCGTTTAAGTGGTATCAGAGCCTGGTCTGTGTATGGAGTGATAAGGTGCGATGAGTCATGGGATAGTTAGTAGGAAAAACTTTTATTATGCTGATGCATGTGGTTGATAGTTGTTTGGTAGTGTGTTTGTGGGGTCATTTAATTCTGTTAGAGTACCGTCGCAAGTCGGTACTGAGAGTGTAGCAGCACCGAGCGATCCTAGGTTTGTGGGGATCGTTCTGGCGCGATAGTCTTTAGGAAGCTTTTTGGGTCAGCAAGATCAAGATCGAGCCGCCACCGTTGCCGTTGTAACTGTTGTTGCTAGTGTCGTAACTGTTGTTGTTACTGCGCCTGTTGAGGCCCAAATTGGAGTTGTGACCAGAGAACAAGTCACTGTATCTAAGTCAAAGTTCAGTTTAAGCAAAGATGGAAATCAATTGGAGAAAAGGCCGATGTAAGAAGAAATGTGCCCCTTTCACCTAACCGGCAGAGTAGAATTGGAAAGTCAGTGCCTAACTCGATTGATATGTGTTGTGCCTGTAAGAAGAGACATGGATGTGTCCCGCGCTGTAAGAGGGAAAAGACTTGATACAAGGGTTGCCAACACGGCCATCTGATCAAAGGTTGTCCGTACAGATGGATGGAACTATAGTTGTTTCTGTCACCGCCGTCAATAGAACGGAACAAGGGAAGCATGCTTCGGGACATTTAGTGGGGTACTTGGAGCGGAACCCCAGTGCAAGGAAGGGTGCATGCTGTCACTCGACAAGAGGCAGAGGATTCACTGATCGTGTGTAGAGGTTGTGGAAGGAAACATAAATCAGCCAAGTGTCCTGGTTTAACGGGAGCATGCTTTGAATGTGGCTAGCATGGCCATTAAGTTAAGAATTGTCCACGTAAGTTTGGGAGAGCGTAAGCACCGTTACTGCAGATAGGACGCCATTAGGATGGCTAGGGGAGCATGAATGAGTCGATCATGCATCGATCAAGGGAGTGGTATTTTTGAGATGTTTTTATCAGAGTCGTACAACAGAATTTTTAGTGAAGGTTGTAGAATTTTCGTTGTGGTGATAAAGTAATAGAAAGATGAATCTCTGACTATAGTTGTACTTGAAGGGTTTGCTTAAGTATGACTTGGAAGTCATTTATAAAAAGGTTTGGCTCGAGGAATTTTCTAAGGTTATGAATTATAGTAGTGATATGATTCAGTTTGTTCAATTAGTGTGCAAAAGTTCAGAATTACCGAAAGTCGGAGAGGACCTGCACTCCTTGTCATTCATCACTAAAGGTGACCTGGTTCGGGTTGTTGGTTATCGAATCTACATGGCAACTGTAATGGATGCGTTAGTTAAGGAGCCAAATACGGAGAACATAATCGTGGTACTGAAGTTTTTTGGGGTAATTCCTAAAGAAGTGTCAAGTTTGTTGTTAGAAAGAGAAATAGAGTTTGTAATTGAATTAGCACCCGGAACAGAGGCAGTCTCTAAGACTCCATACTGGATGGCATTGTTAGGGTTGAAAGAATCGAAAGTGAAAGTGCAGCTACATGAATTGTTGGGAAGGGGATTCATACGCCCTAATGCACCACCTTGGAGAGCACCGGTCCTGTTCGTGAAGAGAGAAGATGGTTCGTTGCGCCTATGCATCGACTATCAATAACTCAATCAGGTGATGATCATGAACATGTATCTATTGCCAAGGATTGATGACTGGTTTGACCAGCTTCAAGGAGCATCGATATTTTCAAAGATCGACTTGAGGACAAGGTGTCATCAATTGGGAATTAGAAATGAGGTTATACCGAAGTTAGTGTTTTGCACTCAATACGGCCATTATGAGTTTATGGTAATGTCGTTTGGTTTGAAGAATGCTTCAATTGCTTTCATGGTTATGATGAACTGTAGGTTGAAGGAGTACTTGGATCAGTCCGTAATCGTGTTCATTGACGACATCCTAGTGTACTCGGGGAGTACTAAAGATCATGAAAAGCACCTAAGGATAGTGCTTCAGACTTTGAGAGATCACGAGCTGTATGCCAAGTTTAGTAAGTGCGAGTTTTGGTTAACTCGTGTGGCTTTCCTAAGTCATGTGATTTTAGGAGAAGGAATCTCCGTGGACCTCGTCCAAGATTGAAGCAGTGATAGTTGGCCAAGGTTGACTACAGTGACAGAGATCAGAAGTAGTAGAGTATTACAGATAGTTTATAGAAAAGTTTTCAGTGTTAGCATCGCCGTTAACAAGACCTCTGATGGAGGAAGAAAAGTTGTGTGGTAAGATAAGTACGAGAGTAGTTCCCAAAAGCTTAAGCAAAAGCTAACTACTGCACCTGTGTTTACTATTCCATCTGGTCCAGTAGGATTCAAGATCGACAGTGATGCGTCATTTAAAGGAGTGGGTTGAGTGGTGATGCAGCATGATAGGGTTGTTGCATACACATCCCGTTAGTTGAGACCTCATGAGCTGAATTACCCGATGCATGACTTAGAGTTCGCAACTTTAATCTTCGCACTGAATTTGGAGATGTTAGTTGTGTGGAGAAAGATTATGGATCTTCACTGATCAGCATAGCCTTCAGTATTCATTCTCTCAGAAAGGATTGAATATGAGACAGCGTCGCTAGTTGGAACTTTGAAAAAAAAAAAAAAAAAAACTAGAGTTGTGATCAGTAGTGCAAATGGTACTCAAGGAATGGGTTTTAATTGAGAAGGCACAAAACTCGGGTTTTAAAATTAAGGTAGGCTACCTTTAGACTCTTATGGCCATCCTCAAAATTAAGCTGGATGTGCAAATTAGAACCAGAACGCTTCAGTGGTCAGATTCAGAGATTCAGAAAGTCGTGCAAGCAAATACAGAAAAGAGAGAAGCCTCACTTCCAGATTTTTATAACGGAACACTAAAGTTTCGAGAGCGATGGTGTGTACCTGACAATGTAGCATCGAAAAGAGAGATCTTGTCAGAAGATCATCGTAATAGTTACAGCATTTATCCTGGTAGTACCAAGATGTATCTGAATTGGCATCAACACTTCTAGTGGTCTGGTATGAAGGTGGACATTGCCAAGCATGTCGCCAAGTGTTGGATGTGTCAGCAGGTCAAAACCCAGTACTATGAATCGGGAGGATGTTTATAACCTTTCGAGATTCCCGAGTGGAAATGGGAGCATATTGCGATGGACTTCGTGACTGGGTTGCCAAAGAGTCAAAAAGGAAATGATTCGATTTGGACAGTAGTCGATAGACTGGCAATGTCGACTCACTTCATTGCAGTACGAAAGAACCTTGATTTGGACAAGCACGTTGAGTTGTACGTGCGTCAAAGAGTTCGTCTATTTGGAGTGTCGGTAATGATTTCTTCAAACCGAGACCGAAATTCATGGCTATCTTTTGGAAGAGTTGCAAAGTGTTTTGGGAATGAAACTACAGTATAGTACGGATTATCATCTTCAGACGGATGACTAGTTTTAAAGGACGATTCAGATTTTTGAGGACAGGTTGAGAACATGTGGGTTAGTTTTTAAAGGAAGTGGAAAGGAACAACTTCTTCTCGTTGAGTTCACTTACAGCGACAGTTGCCAGCAGAGTTTTCAGTTAGTTCCCAGTTTCAATAGAACAATCAAATGGTTCTTTCGAAGTAGAGTAGAGCAGAGTGTTTAGAACTTCAGCTGGTCGTGGTGAGATCAGAGAACAGAAAATCGCAGGTCCAGAGTTGGTTCAGAATTCAGTGATTCAGTTGCAGTTATCAGAGACAGACTTGAGACCACTCAGAATCGCCAACTTAGCTTCGCAAATGAGTATCGCAGACCTTTGGAATTTCAAGTAGGGGAAATATTTTTTTTTCCTTAAATGTCGCCTATGGTGGGGACATCGTATTTTGTTAATGAATGGAAGATGAAAGAGAGTTTAAATCGGGATTCATCGAAATTTGGGTTCAAAGGGGGATTTTGATTTTAAATGGATAAAGAAAGCAATTCGAGACACTGTTGGTATGTTTAGCCGAGTGGTACCTGAGAATGAAGAAAGGGGTTTGAAGTCGGGAGTTCAGATCACCGATGCGGCAGTTAGCCGCTTAGTGGAAAAAGGGAAAAATAAAAAGATAAAAAGAATCAAATTTTTGCAGCTTTTATTTTCATAAAAGTAGACAAGTGTTCAGCATTTTGAATCCGCAATGGTTTGGACAAGTTGGGAAGTAATTTGGCAATACCGTAGTACAAAAAGTGCAACTGGGGAAAGAGAAGATTTGATGAGACGACAATACCCCCACCTTTGTATTTAAGAATTGGTAAATGTTTAAATTTCGAGGACGAAATTTTTATAAGAGGGGAAGAGTTGTGACATCCCGAATTTTCTAATTTTATTTTTAGTAAATTGAGACAGGCATTTCATCTGCACGCATATAGTTTCTTTCCTTGAGTTGGCCACTCATGTGAAAACCAGTCTATCAGGTGAAGCCGGTAAGAGATTCTAATGCATAAGACTCGAGAATTTGACTAGGAAACGACCTTTCGATCGAGCTAATCTGCAAGGGTCATCATGGCACAGTTAAAAATCGATTAGAAGCTGAAGATGGGTCGGCTCGACAGAGGCATGTGATCGAGTGTGGGTGATTCCACCCGATTACACTATTTTTTGTCGATCGGCACTGGACTGACTTTTCGGTCGATTGGGTCCCTGTGTCCGTATTTGAAACCTTGAGATTTCCACGATAACCGAGGGTCGCCAATGTGTCAAGGATGTACATTGTGGCTTGAGATTGATCAACCACAGGTCAAATGCATAAAAATTTCTAAAAGCTACCCGATAGGTTAGGACGCGCTAATATTGTGCAGAGTGAAATTAACCGTGAAATTGTGACTGAATTAAGAAATTGGAAGTCCTGGGGTGTCACATACCTTATGAGGATCATGTATTAATTTTATGGATTTTAATTGGGCTCAATTGGAAGAGAATTAATTGGATTTGAGAAATTAAATGTACGAGATTTCGTGCCCCGGCGGAAAATGAAATTAGACCCATTGGACTAAGGTTGTGGAGGGTTTGAACTTAGTGGAAGATGACATCACCCCATGTCATGGTTGTTGGCCAAATTGAAGGAGAGAGTGACAAGTGGAGGGTGGGGATTGAGCCCACTTCTTCTTCAACCTTTGGAAGAGAGAGAGAGGGAAGGAGGAGAGAAAGAGGAAGGGGAAGGGGCTGCTTGTGCAGACCAGCAACCGGCCAGCCGTCGTCCCTTGCCGTCCGCTCGTCGCCGTCGCCGGAGGAGGCCGTCGTCGCCGTCGTGTTGGACCGCCGTCGTCGCCCGTTGCCGCGCCACGACGCCCGCGCGCGCTCCGCCCGCCGGTTCGCGGCCCGTCGCCTCTCCGTCTGCCCAGCCGTCGCGCCCCGTTGCCTGCCCGACACCACTCCACCTCGCCGAAGGCCCGTTGAGCCGCTGCTAGCTCGCCGTCGCCCTCCTCCGCCGCCCCGTGCTCGGACTGCCGCCGGACCTCCCCCATTCGGCCATGGACAGGGCTTGAAGTTCCAGCCCAGATCTGGAACTTCGGGGCCCGCTTTGGTCGGCTTCCCGGCCCCGGTTGCTCGGCCCGCCTTGAGGAAAGTCGATCCTCGCGTCGGCCCCGTCGTTTTGGTGTGCTCGGCTCGCTAATCCGGTGAGTTTAGCTCACTAAATTTTGATTAGATGGTTAATGATGCCCTAAGTGTGCTTAGTCTAAGTTAAGTGAGTTTATGTGGGTTGATTAGTTTATTTGATTGAGGATTAGATTAATGTGTTTAATTAAGTTAAATTGTGTTTAGTTTAAAGTTAAGTAGGTTTATTTTTAATGTAAGCCTTGATGTGACATAATGGATTTTATTTTTGATTTATTTAATTGTTTCGAAATTCTGAAATTAAATAATATATTATATTCCGAAAATCATTAAAATATTATTTAAAAAAAAAAAAACTCGAAAAATATTTTTGACCCAAATTGCTTAGAATTTCGTGCCGATTGTCGCTGTGCTCTTAGAATTTGAATTTGATAAATGGATGTGGCAAATTGAGTGTCGATTATTATTATTATTAAAAAAAAAAAAAAAAAAAACTCGAAAAATTATTTTTTACCTCAATTGCTTAAAATTTCATGTTGATCGTTGCGGTGCAGTTAGAATTTGAATTTGATGAATGTATGTGGCAAATTGAGTGTTGATTGTGATAAATAGGGTTTTTGGCCATGAAAACCCAAGTGTTGGATTTCGATGCAGAAATTTAATTGTTAAGGTTTACTATTGAAATTGGAGTATGTGAATGAAATGTAGAATGTTCGGAAGTCAATAATGATTTGTCGTGTGCTGGTTGATAGACCGGGTCGCAGTAGTGGCTAGGCCGACTGGACCTGTATTCTTTGTGGATTGGTGATTGGCCGGGTCGGGTGTGGCTAGTGACGTGGTTTCTTTGTGGATTGCCGTCGGTGTAGTGACGTGGTTCGGATCGCAGTAGAGGCTAGGCCAACTGGATCCATGCTCCTTCGGGAATGCCGTCGACGTAGTAACGAAGCCGCGCTCCATGGGGGGGAGGCGATGCTCCTTTGGGAATGCCGTCGACGTAATGACGAAGCCGCGCTCCAAGGGGGGGAGGCGATGCCTGGCATTAATGTCAGAAGATAGCTGAATTGCGAGTAGGCTATGCCCTTGTGTGGCAGTGAATAACAATTGGAATGCGTGCCGAGTGCATCTATGGTTTCTATGAAAGTGTTAGTGTTCCAATTGTTTGAATTCTTATTACTATATGAGTTTGTGTAATATAAATTGTGCTAACATGCAGGAAGGAATTAAGACGGGGTAAGTCTTCTGTGTGATGTGTCTAGGCCACCCGGGGTGTATTTTCTTTCTAATAGGGGTTTAGGGGGTTGAACTTGCTGAGACATTGTCTCATCCCGGTTTGGGGATTAAAATTTCAGGTCCCTGGTGGATGGAGCGGCTAGATAGCTTTGGTTGGCTCTGAGGAGTTGCAGAGGTGAAGTCATAAGGATTGGAGAACGTGTCCGACTTGTAGGTCGTAGAGAGTTCCTTTTTAAGAGCCGGTCTTTTGTAGACTTTTGGCTGTAGGCCTTTGTTTGTAATTCTGTTGAATTTATGAAAGTATTATGTTGGGGTTTTGCTTCCTGCTTTTCTATCCCGTATTTCATTGTCAGGGTTTTTATAATATGTTCCGCATGCGCATAATGAATTAATTGGGTAGGCGACACTACTTGGGAATGTCGCAATTGTATGACCATGGTGGGATGTTCACGTGTCTCGGGGTTCGGGGCGTGACATTGCTTCCTTAGGTTATGAGATGTACAAGGGTTCCTTGTCAAGAAAATTTGAAGAATCACGTAATTGGCTAGATAATTGATGAATTTGTCACTACTACGAGTGTGAGCTCAATCAAGTCAATATCTCTGGATATGCACACATGACACGCCAAATCAGATGCGAATAATCAAGCCAATTACCATAAGTAGAAACGAGATATTTGGTCTTTTAGCAAGCCCTTTATTCTTCTTATAAAGTATAGTCTATATTTGCGGGGTCAAATTCAAGCGATCAATATATAAGACTCATTTTTTTTTGCCGGTAAATTTAAAAGGGTTAGAAGCTGATGTAATTAAAGGGTACGTCCATGATGGGGTGCGATTGGAACGCACCGTTTCAACTTGAAACGTTACGATGGAAAGACACATTTTCTGAATGGGTGTGATGGAGAAGTATAAAAGTCTTTGAGAGACAACCGTTGGAATGGTTGGCTGAATTACGCTCAGAAATTCCTCTCACTTTCCATCAAAGAAGAAGAAGGCATTCCATTTCAGTCTTCACAAGAACGGTTTGCATTTATGCCGTGGAAATCGGGTGTTTTCCTTGTGATTATATTCATACCAACGTGGGGTAATATTGTTCGTGATTCATCCGCAATTCTACGTTCGTTCCGAGGTTAATTGTTGCTTGCGCATTAGATAAAGGTAAGTCGTCTTCCGTCGACTTGAATTCCAACATTGGTATCAAAGCCCGATCATGATTTCTGCCTTGTTTTTCATCGAGTTTTCTCATTTACCATTTGATATTGAGATCAAGAGATTGTATTTTACACTGTTTTTGATGTTTATCGGTTGGAATTGCAATTTGAAAACTCGAATTTGAACCGAAGCGAAGAACGGGTTCGGGGTCACGTACACCCGTACGGTTTTGGCCAAAATTAATTTTTAAATATACAGGGTGAAAGAGCTCGTCGAGACGAGTTTGGCGATGGGTCGAGCGCCGCCGGACGACGTCGGACGCGCCCACACGCGCGGCCAGAAGCCGCTGCGCGTGGGTGCCACGCGCCTGAAGCGCTGGCAAAGCCAGCGCGTACACCACACGCGCCGTTCAGCAAACTGGCAAGTGCGCGTCACGTGCCGGTCGGCGAACCGGCGCGTGATGACGTCACAGTGACGTCACCCAACAGTTGGCAACCGTCGGGATGACGTCAGCGCTGATGGTAGTTGGCCGGTCGGCGACCCGACCCGACCCGACCCGTTGATCGGTCGACGGTCAACGGTTGGACCGGCCAGGAGCCTTTGGGCTCGCTGGTGCGTGCGCCACACGCGCCGCGCACTCAGGCGGCGCGTGGGGGCGCGTGCGAGCTCCGTTTGGAGCGTGGTTGATGGCGTTTGGTTCGTATGGGTGTCCTCCACACTGTGGTATAATTATTTTTCATTTTTGAATTTTATAAATGTATGAAAATGTGTAGGGAACCCTATGTATGCGTATTTTTTTTTGGGTTTAATGCATAGTTTATTCATTTGTAACTTGTATTTTCTTGTGGTTTAGGAAATACAGTAGCTAGCTTGTGTACAAATGATGTCATATATGCTGTGTAGAGCTTGGTTCGATGATATCATGTATATAGTTTAATATACCTGCAATTTTCAAGTTGCTAGAAAATTCGAACAATGGTAGGAAATCCATTACATGTTGAATTGTGGTTTTGATTGGAGTTGCTGCATGATTGTTATTTGTACGTTGGTTTATATCATGCTATGCTTTTGCGTTAATGGAAAAGTGTAGAAATTACATGAGGTCATATAATTATTTTTCCTAGTGGGAGTTCATAGGTTGGTAGAATTCGAAGGAGTTTTCACCTAGAACTTAAAATTTGTGCAAATTAAACTAATTAATGATAATAGAACAATCGTACATAGAAGTTGATTGGGAACATAGTGAACTTTTGTTTCTGTGTCTTTTTGTTGAATTATCATTATTTTAGTTTGTTTTTGCTGCAAATTAAATATGTGTGTTACTCTGAAAAATGTGCTAGTATTGATTCTGCGTTTATTATGTCAATGTGTTATAGCAATTGATTATGGCATCGGCATCCAAGACCATTGTGGCTGATCTCAATAAGGGTGATAAGTTGAACGATGACAATTATGATATTTGGCACCGAAAGGTTCAGTACATCCTTGAGGAGCAAGAGGTTTTGGAAACCCTCAACCACACCATGGATGAACCTGAGCATGGAACTTCAGCTCAACACAGGAGAGATCTAGAAGCTTATCAAGCTTAGAAAAAGAAGAATAGTATTGCTCGCATCACGTTGCTGAGCTGTATACAAGATGATCTCATATGTGAGTTTGAAAGTTATGATAAAGCTCAAACAATGTGGGTTGCCTTGAAAGATAAGTTTGGGGGTACATATGCCATTAAGTTGAAGAGACTCACCATCAAATTTGACACATATTGAAAGTGCCCAAATATAACGATGAAGCAGCACCTTCGGGAGATGTCAAAGATGATTCATGAGCTGAAGTCGGCAAGTCACTCCTTTACTGATGAACATCAAGTTCAGGCTGTTATAAGATCTCTTCCTAACAATTGGGAGCATATGAAGATTAATATGACGCATAATGAGAATATTGTCACTTTTGATGATATAGCGTATCATTTGGAATTAGAGGATGAGCGCCTAGAGGCTGTGAGATCCTCTACTCATGCTTATGTTGCTGAATCAAGTTTGCGCAAAGCTTCGGGCTTCAAGCGCAAAATGAATTCTCAATTCAACAACAAAGGGAAGAAGACTGATCAGGTACCTAAAAGGGCTAAGACCTTCCAACGCAAGAAGCATGGTGGGAAGAAGGACAATGCCAAGATGAAGTGCTACAATTGTGGTAAGATGGGTCACTTTGTTTGTGAATGCATTGAGCTGAAAGAGGTACCCTATTACTCAATTACTTTAAGTAATGCTTTTGTTTCTACTACTGTAATGCTTGCTGAATCTCATCTAATGTGAACTGTAGACTCAGGAGCAACAGACCACGTAGCTAGAGACCGAGAAGTATTTGTGGAGTATCGTCGGATACAGCCTGGAAGAAGATGGATATATGTTGGGAATAACTCAAGAGTTGAAGTGAAGGGTATCGGCACATGTAAATTAATTTTATGTAGTGGTCGAAGCCTATTCCTACATGATGTCCTCTATGCTTCGGATATTCGACGAAACTTGGTCTCCGTAGTTGTTCTTCTTAGCCTAGGTTATGTATTAAATTATCATGGTGATTGTGTTGACATTTTGTATGGAATAGTTTATTATGGTTCAGGTCATGTATTGAATGGTTTTATGGTGTTAGTCATTGACTATGATCAGTACAATGTTAATGTTAATGGTTGTTTTTATTTAATTGCATCTTCTAGTAATGTTGAGATTGATGCAAGTACTTGGCATGCTAGATTAGGTTACATTGGGTTGCAAAGAATGCATGGTAATTGTATTTAAGGAATATTTTTAATTACCTAAATTTGAAGTCCACATTTATTACGGTTCAGGTTCCTTCAATAAACGACGTTACTTTCTTAGAAAACATCCATCATACATGATGTAGAAGTGACTTCTGAACATTAATTGCTATTTCATTGCTAATGCAAGGAAAGATCAGCCCCAAAATATAAATATGATTTTTATGAGGTCCATTGCCACTGTAAAGAATTTTTTTCTTTTAAACATTGACCGTTGGATGGGTGACATTTGTATTTAAAGATTGCTGTGGAAATGAAATTTTCCAGACGTCACCCATCCGGCGATTAATGTATAAAAAAGGTTTTACATTGGTAGTCACCATAATAACTAAATAAAATGATAATACACGTACACATACAAAAGAGAGTTTTTTGTGCATTATTGATGTACAATTTTTTTTGGTCGAAAATATTTGGGTTTTTACATAAAAAAAATCATGTGAAGAGCCTTCGTGATGTATCGTATAGGGCCATTTCATTTTTATTTTCAAGCCATGCATTGTTGAGCTTTTTCATTGTATTAAAAGGTTCAGTGTTGCTATAAACGTATCATTATAACTAGAATGATGCAAGGTAATGGAAGTTCACATTTATATTTTGGATGATTCGCACGTTACAATTTGATTTGACTTACATACCCTAATAGGTATTGTCCAACTTTGGCTCATTTCATATCGGTCCTCACCAATTGTATTTTGGCATCAGTGATGTGATAGCAAGGACTTTCCCAAGAACTTATCCATTTTAACGCCGCTCGATTAGCATCGGTATTACAATTTTAGTCCAACTCCTTAGATTCACTTTCACATATGTGCTGCCAGTAACACTGTGTGGATGTCAAATATGCGATTTGACTTGTTCCTAGTCTCTCCACCATCCATGAAGGTATTGAAAGTCGTCCCAATTTTTCCGATCTCTCTAGCTGTGACAAACGAGTACCCTCTAAAGCTTGAAATAGGCTCAATTAAACAGACCAGGTGAAGGTCAATTAAACCCGTTAAGTTACGACCAAAAAAAAAAAAAAACCCGTTAAGTGGTCGGCCCGATCGTGCTGATCTTGCGTGGCCTCTAAAGCACGGATCATGAAAATGCCTTTGCATGGCCGGGCTTAGGTTGAGTCCATGAAAAGTTCAATTACAAGCCCAAGTTTGCTAAATGGTCTAACATATCATCCAATCTTATGGGCCAACCCTCTATATTCACTCATCCGCACAAGAATCTCCAAACTAAGACTTCTAATGGGTATTGATCTACATGGTCTAGGATGCATGTCTAGCAAAGTTGATCCCGTTTACTAAAAAGGGTGAGAGGATAGCCCCACCGTCAAACTTACAAGCAGCAATCGCATAGTCAATAAATGTTTGTCAAAGGGTTACACCTTGAGCGACCTCAATGACGGACTAGTTTGGGTACATTTTATCTATCTGAGGATGGAATAAAACACCATCTCTTCCATTTCTCTCTCTACTGGTTTTCTTCTTCTTTTGGTCATCTCCCTAGTCAACCATGGCCGCCGCGCCATCACAATGCTCCACCCCACCGTTGTGTCCATGTCGTCTCTAGCACTAGGGGTGATCGGGTCCAGGGTGGGTAGGGTCTAGACCTGGACCCTGTTCCCGACCCTGTTATAACTGGTTCTCTTTTTTTAGACCCTGTACCCGACCCTGTTTGCATTGGACCCTGTTCCCGACCCACCCTGTTTTTCCGATCCGGGAACAGGGTCAACCCTGTTTATATTGGAACCTGTTTTGCAAAAATTGATGTACAACACTCATATGTAAAATAAACCGTTTAACACTCATGTAAAATAAAGCGTTTACAATCTTGATCAGCATAAGCACATCACTGGATTTCAACTCTTATTTTGACCTACGCATGCCTGAACCGACTAGCAGGGAAATCGAAGCTAGCGTACACAAAGACACGCCTAAAATCGCGGCAATCGACGGAAATGAACGTCGGCAATAGCAATCTAGACTCTAGATTTCTTGGCCTCGATAAAGTACTAATCCCACTACTCAGCCTTGCAATCTCCTCGCCGATCTCCTTTCTCATGCGGTTCTAAACCATATCTATAGCATGCTTCGCATAGAACAAAGCGCCTTCAGCTGCACGTGGGATATCCAGCCCTTGTCAAAATGTTGGTTCAAAGGTGCCACATTCAGAGCTGCCGATGCTTCTTAGTACAATCCAACCTGTTTTGTATCGAAAAGGTATTATGTCCTAAGTTCACTAATTTCATCACAAAACCTAGATTATTATGCGCTTATTATAGCCATAAACCACCAGAAATGAAAGCCAGAAGTTAGCATTGTACAATCCAAACAATAGTCCTAACATCAATCATCAGTCACTGAACCCAAAACCAACTTTTCCGAGTTATCACATCCCTGATTCTGAAAGCAAAATTAATGGCAACGCACGAGCGAAGAGAAAATTGAATCCACAAATCAATACCAGTTTTATGTTCTAGATTCTAGAGCAATCGGACGGAACAAAAGATAAGCTGATCGACAGCTACTCTCAATAGCGAAACCCAACAGCAACGAGCCGCTGAAATGCGTGGCATTGACCACCGATCACAAGCCCCGATCCCTCGAAATCTTTGATCGAAGCGATGGAGTCGAGAAATAGAAACTCGAGCTGCGGTGTTTTCGCCAAACAAAAAAAAAAAAGAAAGAGAAAAGAAAGTAAGAAAGAAGCAGGGGTGGTCGGGGGAGCTCACCAGGATATGAGCGGCGAGGGAGTGAGAAGGGCCGCGGGAGGAGAGGGAGTTGAGGGCGACCTTGGCGGCGGAGTGCTCGGCCTAGCGGAGCGGCGGAGTGCTCGGCCTGGTGGAGCTGGGCTGTCGGTGGTAGGGGCACCGCTCGGGAGTAGGCTCGGAGTAGATCTGTTGGGCGTCGGAGCGATCCGTCGGGGTTGAGCGAGCGGACCCAAAGAGCGGGGGGGGGTGGTACATGGGGCTCGGACGGACGGGCTGAGGACGGAATCGCGGCAGGAACGGCGGCTTTTGGCGTCTGGTCGCAGCGGCGGTGGCACCAAGAGGTGGTGAGCGAACCAGCAGACGTTGGCAACGGGGCTCGAGCGGAGCAACGAGGCAGTGGCAGCTTCGCGAAGGGGGCGGCGGTAGATCGGCAGCAGGGGAGCTCGGGAAACAGCGCGCGGTGAGATCTGCGGGTCGGGCGTTGGCGAGGCAACGCGGCGGTGGAACGGCGAGATCGAACGGAGGCAGCGTCGGCGCTCGGGTGCGAGCTTGGGGGGGTCGGCAGCCGCGATTTCGGGAGGGGAACGGCGGCGGTGGGTGCGAGCGCGAGGGGTGCGACGAGAGCGGTAGAGGCGGCGTCGGCTTCGTGATTTCGGGAGAGGAGCTCAGGGAAGTCTCTGGTTCTCTGCGTCTATGGGTAAAGATAGAAAGTAAGAATAAAATTAGGGTTTTGCGTTTTGGGATGGCGTAAAAACCGGTTCTCCAACCGGTTCCCAAACCGGTCCGGTCGATCCGGTTCCCGGGTGGGTAATCCCTCGGAACCGGTTCCCGGACCGGTTTAAACAGGGTTTGAGTTTTGGGAACCGGTTCCCGAATCGGTTTTAACCGGAACCGGTTCCCGACCATGTTTTCTGGGTGGGCTGGACCGGGAACCGGGTAAACCCGGTCCGGTTGCACACCCTTATCTGGCACTTAGCTCTGTCATGCCGGTAGGCATCTCCGTTGTGGGTCCTTTTGATCTTAAGTGAAGCGACCTCATCGACATATGTGAGAAAAAAAACACACTTTTTATAGTAAAAAATGATTAGGGTTTTTTTGAGTGTGTTTTTCATTTGTGTAGGTGAAAGTCACTTAATGTTTGAAAAAAATGCACCAATTCGGTTTTTGGAGGAGGGAAGTTTCCACAAACTTGGATTGAAATATTGGGAGCACGTAGCTGAAGTCTAATATTTTCAGATAGGGAGATTTCTAAGAGGGAGTTTAAAGTCGACCCGGTTAGTATATCCAATTGGATTCATTTTTACTCAAAAGCTTAAGTAAATGGGTTATGAGCCAACTAAGATATATTAATTGCTCTGCATCACGTTAAATTTCCGATATGGGATTTCTTTAATACAACTCGCACATGTATCTTAATATAAAAAGGGCCCCAGTGGGATTAATCTATAGATACTCTTTTCTAATGAGCAAAACCACCACAGTTTTCTACATTAATGACTAATGATCACAACGCAAGTGATCGTTTATCACCTCCACATAGGATGGCCGGCCTTGACTCGACTACAATGTCAATGATTTTCGTCTAAAAATGACCGTACTGACTAAATTGACAAATCGTCAATACCTTTAAGATTAAATTGGCACATGAAGAATTTAGAACTAAATTGGCAAATTGTAAATTTTTTTTAGGACTAAATTAACCCAATCGAAATGTTTAAGACTAAATTGGCCGTCGTACAATAGTTTTAGGACTTTTTGAGCAATTTTCCCCTTTGCAAGGGATCGTGAGACTAAACATAGTGAGATTATTGCGTGTAATTGGAAACTTCGAAACACTGAAATTGTTTTAATGACTTGAGTGTAATTGTTATTTTTATTGTATTACTTGATATATAGTGGAATCTTGTGTTACTCTTCCACTGAAATAGGTCACGCCAATCGAATCACATAAATTTGGTATCGATTTATTATTGCACTCATTGCCTGTTTTCACCACACCGTACACGCTAAAAATATCTTTAAAAATATGAAATGTTCGGTTAAAAATTAAATTTAACCCACTAAAACCCCTCAGAACAATGACCCAAATACCAATTGCATACGTTGGATGCATAAGAGTTCATTCTCTATTTTGTAAATTGAATCGATCTAGTCACCAAAAAATGGGAAATGTAGCTGTATTTCAAATTTAAAACGTAAATGTGGGCCGCGTTCAACAAAAAGCTGTAGACCTAATTTTTAGCCGAATAATTGATGTTCATTTTCTAAAATGAAATTCGCACAAGTTCAAAGTGAATGATTCATACCGTCTTATATGTCAAAGTAGCAACTGTGTGCAACACGTTGGGGTACGGCAATTCATGACCGTCTTGTATGTCCAAGTAGCAATTTTGTGCAACGCGATGGGGCACAAAATTCACGAGCAGTATGTCAACTGGATCGCGTTATGAAGGATGCTGAATTTAGCACAACCTCATTTTCCAACCCCACTCGAACGGCATAGCTGATACTAGTAGGGTCCCACTTAGATCTTTCTAGTGCCCATCAATTAAATGATAGGGGTAACATAAAACGTGAAGGAATGAATCACATGGTCTCACGTTAAATCATGAAAATTTCCACAGACAAATCAAGACATGTTTTAACCGCCTTTCTTAAATATTAATTGCACTTGTCGTTACACCGTCGAAATGCAGAAATGCGCGTCATAGAGAAACTCGGAGAGAGTCCTCACCTTCTCCACAACGCCTTAGTTTCCCTTCACCAGCCCATCGAAAGTCGATCGGCTTTCATGCCAAAAACTTACGTTTTTCTTTCTTTGAGAAATGCTAAGTACACCGAGACTAAAGATTGATAGACAAACACCAAACCAGAAATTACGTCTATGATTATTCAATGACAAAGAACCTCTATAAATAAGCCTTTGAAGCCAAGTTCAAGAAGCAGTACAAGTCCCATCCAAGACAGCGAGCACACAGACCCTCTCAAATTGAGAAAGAACCCTAGCAATCACCTCTCTCTTCTTTGCCTCAAAGCCATGGCTTGTGACAAGAGTTTCCGCAGCAACTACTTGCTGTTGAGCCCAGAGAAAGCCGGTGTCATCGATCTCTTGCGCATTCTGATCTGCAGCGATGTGCACAAAAGGGAATTCATGGACTCCTCCGAGGAAGGAGAGGAGAGCTTTGAGCGGAGGTGGATCATGTTTGTATCCATTCTCGTGCAGAAGCTTCTGCTTCTTGTGGCCAAACCCCTGTCTTTGATTGGGTCGGCGATCACGTTTTGGTTGAATCTCTTGTCGAGCAATCGGAACTCTGGAAGGCTTCTTGTCAACTGCTTTCAAGGTCAGCCTGCATATTCAGTTATTGCAATATGGCACAATAAGGTTGTATTAAAACAACTCGAAATAAGTCTGATTGCGTTTGGATATATTTTATCCTTTTGGATCTAGTTCACTCAGATTCATCAATTTCCTAAAAGAAATTTAACTAAGAACGACTGGGCTTATCGGATACCTAACTAGACTCATCAACGCCTGTCTACTGATCATGTCTTCATGAGAACAGCTTATTCTGACTTAGATCACCAACCAATAGAAGTTTTAAATTCTCAGACCAATTGCTGTATTTTCTGGGAAACATATCTAGTTGAAGATATTGATCAAGTAGTGCCATGCTAAAAAGTTAGGATTAGTCTACCCAATCTGTTGACTTTACACTTAGAAAGATGTTGACTGTACTATCTGGGGCTGTGAACAGGGAAAGTAGTGATGCCGGACAGAGAGTCTGGGAGCTATATATCCATTGTTGGCAATGTGGACAAGAGAGTGGAACTGGACAACGGCATCAGGCCTGGGGACAGTGAGTACCATGCGGCTCTCTCCATGATGGCTTCGAAAGCATCTTATGAGAACAAGGCCTACCTTCAAACAACGATCACCCACCACTGGCAGGTGAAACGACAGAATCTAAATCGGAAATAAACACTAGGCTTGGGGTTAATCTATAAATGAAAGCATGGATCATGTTGTGACCACGTAAAGACATAAGAAGCGAGGACCAGAAACAAGAATCACAAAGCTGATCTGTTTGAAGCACGCTCTCTGTGCAACTTAATTAGTCAGGGACAATTAAACTTAAAAGGTATCAAAAATTGATCATAATTTATACTAAAGAGCTTAATTGACTAAGTTCCTAATACTAACTGAACCTGGCCATACCATCCTAAAAAGAGGCGACATACGTTGCTGAACAATAATCGAATTAGTCCTTTATAACAGTTATGTCCGCTCATTTGTGCAGATGGATTTCTTGGGGTCCTACAACTTTTGGAATGGTAAGGAGCTATGCTGCCATCTCTAAAGCTGTGGAAAATATACCAAGATAACAGTTGACAGATACCTGTTATTTTTCTTCTGCAGATTATCAAAGGAAAGAAACCACACATGCCTTCATGCTACGGGACCGTGACACCATCATGGTTGCCTTCCGAGGCACGGAACCTTTCAATGTGGCCGATTGGTGCTTGGGCTTTGACCTCTCACGGTACGAGTTACCAGGAGTTGGGAATATCCATGGCGGGTTCATGAAAGCTCTAGGCCTCCAGAAGACCCTAGGTTGGCCGAAAGAGCTTGACCCACTTCTCAAAACCCCCGCGCCGTTCGCTTACTATGCCATAAGGGAGAAACTAAGGTCACTGCTTGGCGAGAACGACAAAGTGAAGTATGTGTTGACCGGCCACAGCTTGGGAGGTGCGTTGGCGATACTCTTCCCAGCGATCTTGGCCATTCACGGGGAGACGTGGCTGATGGAGAGATTGGAGGGGGTCTACACCTTTGGTCAACCTAGGGTTGGAGATGACAAGTTTGGGGAGTTCATGGAGAGGGTCTTGAAAGAACATCGGATTGCGTACTTTCGATTCGTTTATGCCAATGACATTGTGCCTAAATGCTATGTATATCCATTTCATATCAAACGAAATTGTGATGTGGATAAATCATATACCATTGGATTGAAATTGCACAAGAGAAGGAGTTTGCCATTCAGACTGTCTTTGCAATAAAATTCCTCCAAAGCAAAAAAACATTGTCACGTCCATGAACTTCAGGAATTGGCTTTGCAGGGCTCAAAAGGCGAAAGAACAGAAGAAAGAAGAAAGAGTTAACCGTGCATGACATGTTGTAATTGGATAAGACTACTCATTCAATTTTCTTGGTTGCTTAATTTTTTATATGTAGGTCATCCCGGAAGAACCGAACAAGAACTACTTCTCGCCTCTACATGTGATACCGATGATGATGAATGCGTGGTATGAGCTCATGAGAAGCTGTACGATTACTTGGGAGAAGGGACCAAGCTACAGAGAAGGATTGTTGTTGAGGATTTGTAGAGTGATTGGCCTGCTGATTCCAGGGATACCTGCTCATGTTCCTCAGGATTATGTAAATTCTACAAGATTAGGAGGGTCGCAGCTATTCCTACACCAACAGTGACTAAGAATAGTTATAGCTTTATACAATATGATATTGCCTCCTAAGATTGGATCACCAAGATTCAATAGTGTTGTAAGAAAATGATAGAAATTAAAACGCAACTATGCGGCCGAGAGTCGATCCCACTCCACATGTATGTTGTTTCTGCATTTCCTAATAGTTTAATCTTCTAGAGAAAATCACCTATTTGGCAATATACGGTATTGAATTATGGGTCCACGAGGTCATATTGTAGCATGACATCTCATTTTTATCCAATTGCATATTGGGTGAGGGAAAGAGATGTCACCTATATATAATTTATTTAGAAAATTTTCGACTTTTAGTAATATAAAAATATTTTGAACCAAGGGGGCTGAGCCCCCAGTAGCCTCCGTCAGGTGTGCCATTGCTCCTTGTACTTGTTTGATGAGCAAGACTTGCTACACCACAATTCTTCTTAAAGGTATTATGGATGGATGGGAATCCACATATCTAGACTCGTTTGAATGTCGCCACCTCCACATTCAAGAGTAGAGAGTGTGTCTTTTGTAATCACTCTTGATAGTCTTTCCACTGTCAATTTTGAAACATGGGTTGGGGTAGTCGGGAGGTTTCTTCCGTGATATCTCTGACCTAAGCAATAGGAATTGAAGTAAATCAAAAAGCAAAAAATCAAGCGCAGTGTTAAAATATGTCTCGAGTTTGAGTCCAATATGAAATTCAGAATATTCCGAATTGGATATGTTGCGGACGTTCGAAATTGATAAAGAATATCCGAAGATCAACTTCCCAAAGTTTGAATCTGCGTTGGAGAAATTGGCCGCTGAAATAGGAAAATTCAACTTTGACTTGGATTTGGATTTTGTTTAAAATATATAGAGATATGTTTTGGATAAAATCGTTTTAGATAGGAATCAGAATCTTATTAGAAGTTGGCAAAAGAATAAGGGTTTTACTTATATATAGATTTGTGGCCGTGGGTGGTAAGTGTGGATCACAAATTGTCTTGAAGCGCCGCGTGAGTGCTTGGTGTTCCGCCGTTGATCATGAAGAGTTGGTCTTGAAGCGCCGTCAAGTTGTCGAGTGCTTGTGAGGGATTTTTGTCGTTCTTACTCGTGAATTACATCCAAGAAGTTTAGTGTTTGTAGCCGATTAAATCTTGAGGTAAGATTTGCGTGTAATTCCTTCGTGAGATTGAGAGATTATTTTCTTAAAGAATTTTCGGGGCTGAACACTGTGTGAGTTATTGGTTGTAATTGGGGCTTGGGAAACACCGAGAGAGTGTTTGAGTGACTTGAGTGTGTAATCTCCTTGTATCGCTTGATCTATAGTGAAATTCGCTGCTGCTCTCCCCGTGGACGTAGGTCTTTACGACTGAACCACGTAAATCTGGTGTTCGATTTATTTTCTTCATCTGTCTATATTATTGTTCGATCGCTCGCCCTATCGCAACACGCAGTATCCACAAGGTAATCATTTAGAAATTTTTTTCTTTAAGAAGAAAAGATCATTTTGTCCTTGTGTAACTCTGATACATAAAGAAAAAAAAAAATTGAGTCGATGAAGTGGTGTCGCAACCTCCTTTTCAGCGCCCGATTACGCGGGCGCATACGGAGGCTAATGGCTTTCTAAGTCTATTAGACTTAACCTGGGCTCTCTAAAGCCCACAAATTCACAACTTATGGTCCAAGTTTTTAATGTACAAGTTAATTTTAAATAAGAATCACCACTAATCAATTTGGGATGGGTTGTTTAGAAACTCAAACGAAATACTAGGAGAAATATTTCATTCCTGCGCAACTAGAGAAACTAAGATTGGGGATTTGGTTATATTAATTAATCATTTATACCATTCCGGTACCTAATAAGGCTTTTTGGATTTTCAAAGATTTTTCCATGCATAAAAACATATATTTGGTCTTTTTCTATTTTTTTTTATCATAAAAAGTCTTTTCAGATTTTTTGATTTATTTTTTGAAAATATGGATCGTTTTTGACTTTTTTTCTATTTTTTTGGGAAAACATAGAATATTTTTGGATTTTTTTTTAAAATTTCTGAAAAATAAATTATTTTTATTATTTTTTGATTTTTTTATTAAAATATAATAATACATTTATTATTATAAAAAAAACGACCTGGATCGGATTCCCGGGTTGGGACTGACCTGGGTCACTAGCGGCTGGCCTGGATGGGCCTGAAGCACGAGCTTAGCCCGGAGCTCACTTTTAATTCAAAGAAAATGCCCGACCCAAGTTTTAAACCAGCCTAGACCTAGCCCAAACATATCCGGCCTGAATCATCCAAAACCCTACCCGATTGTGATTCACACTCGACCCGGCTCTGACTCGACTTGTGCCTCTCTTCCTCTCTGCTTCTTTGTGGCGCCGAGGAGGGCGGTTGCGACGAGCGGCACTAGTAGTCGCTGGGGGAGATGCTGCAGGTCAGCAACCAACCAAGAACTCCGGCGGTGGACTGCAGCTCGGCGGGGACGACATCTGGAGATGTAGCATGGTGGCAGCAAGCAGTAAGCTGCTCGGCCAGCCGGGAATGAGATGTAGGGGACGGCGGCGGCTAGGGTTTCGGGGGCGATGCCGATGGAGGCGGGCAGCGACAGGGACGATTACATCGGGGGATGGCAGTATGGCTCGAGGGACCAACAGATTGACACAGGGATGGCGTCGGGAGATCAGAAGATGTGACGACGGGATGGGCAGCGAGTGTCGGGCCAGCGAGCCCAGCATAATGAGGCTCGTGGCTGGTCGTTGGGGCGACGGCGGGTGACGCCGCAGTGGCGATGGGTTGCCGGGATGAGTCCCGCGTCTCTCCTGCAGCCTTCTCTGCAGGAGAAAATATTCAGTGGTTTGTTCTTGCCACGTCATCAGATAACGTGGTGAGCTTTTTTTTGCTTCCATCCAATTACAGCTTGACACATGGAATTAAAAAAAGAAGAAGAAATTCTCTCATTCCACCACTTTCTCTCTCTCCTCTGTTCCTCCTCCGTCCACACCACCTCCACACCTCCGTCGTCGCCGGCGTCACTGCACATCCAAACCAAGTCACCTTTTCCGTCGTCTTCCTCAATCCGTCTTCGGCTTCGTCTTCTTCCTAGCAACTGCTCATCTTCATCTTCGGGTCACCGGTCGGATCTGGTCGCTTTGTCTTCCTGCTTTCACCATGGCTCTAGATCTGGTCGCTTTGGCTACTACTGTCACTGTGGCTCCAGATCTGATCTTCAGCTTCGTCTTCCTCTGTTTGTCTTTGGCTTTGCCTTCCTTTGTTCGTCCGTTTGTCTTCAACTTCGTCTTCCACTGTTCGTATTCCTCGATGCCCGAATGCGTTTGGCCATGAATGGCTAGATTTGGAGATTTGGAGAACGAGGCCAGCGAAAGTGATGACAGCCATGGACGAAGGACGTGGTCCCAGATATGGAGGTTGGAGAAAAATAAAAAAAGATGGAGCTGGAGGGGTTGCTCGAGCCGACCGCGAGCGACGCTGGAAGGGCTCCTCCATCATCCATGGCCACAAGCTTGGCTTGTCCATGGCTCCAAGGCTCCTCATTCATAGGTCTGGTGATAGCGAATCGTCCATGGCCGGGAACCTTGACGGCAAGGGTGCGACAGCCACGACGATGTGGAGGGCTTGAGGATGGAGGTTGCAGTGGCTTGGGCGGCGACGACGATCACGCTGGGGCGGTGGCCGCCATGTTAGAGGAAGAGAGAAATGAAGTTTTCAATTTTTGTGATTAATTCCACATCATCATACACGTGTCGAGCTGCTATTGGATGAAAGCAAAAAATGCTCGCCATGTCAATTGATGACGTGGTGAGAACAAACCACTGAATACTTTCTCAATCCGAGAAAAACTTGGGAACAATATTACTTCCAGGACGAAATTATTGAGGTTTGAAGTTCACGAAATAAACATAAAGAATACACACAAATGCCAACAATTGCTAGGATTATTATGGTTGTCGCTGTCCTGCTTCAATAATTGTGTAGCGCAAGGGTCCGACACTAAAAAACACATATACTCGGAGTGATATTCCCGTGGATATGGTCGGAGAAACAGTAAATATAACAGCAACCCTTTAACACATGACATTCACGTTGACGAAAAATGGACAAAAATCGCGTGAAATCGTTTTTCTTTCTGTGGGAAAAAAAGGGCCATTTTTGTCGGTGGTCTGCCAAATGCAAGTATGAATTATGATTGGCTATATGGTACGCATGCAGATTGTCTTAGATTTTGTCGGTTACCTATCAAGACCCATTTGATCACGCTAATCTACATCTAAAATGCCCCAAGTGTGAAAATCTTTGGCTGTGGATGAGTCCTCTCGTCTCAGTATTTCCATCAATGAAGTTTTGAAGCTCTCTTTCAACACGAGTTTCTGCACGTGTGGCAGTCTTCCTATCTCGACGTGTAGCCCCATTAAATTTCGTTAATTTGTAAGTATGGTAAGAAAGTTTATATATATATATCAGTTCAAACACCAGTGCCATGGGACGTCTTCCTTGTGAAGACTTGAATGTTTCAAGCTGCGAAGTAATAGTTCGCGATCTATTTTATCGAGCAACTACGTGAGAATTTCATCCTCCTCTCGGTTGACTTGGATTGCAAGTTGTGAGTTTCTGCATTATTAACAACAGATTAGGTGGGTCGAATTCAAGCCACTGTATATGTATGACTTTCTTGTTGTACGGCAAACCGAAAGGGCAAGAAACCATAAAAATGACAGCTGAGATTTGACCTCACCATTCAAACTTTGTCTTGGAAACACACGGTTTTACTTAATCGACGACCGACTGAAAAATGGATCTCTCGAACTAGTGAATCTCAATCGAAGCTTATGAAGATCGTGTTGGGGAAACCTTGTAAATTGCACACCTCTTCTTTGACTTAGAGGCAAAACCACATTTTAGTGATTTCCAGGGAAAATAAATCTATGTTAGGAAAGTCCGAACTGGACTCTTGCCAATAGAATCCCGAATGATGCAAAAATGAAAATTAATTTCCCCCAAAGCTTCTTATCCCCATTGGAGTTGAAGTCCATTTCGACGTCCGATAATGGCCTTTTTTTTTTCCTATAAAAATATTCTTTTTGTTGGATTGTGGGTTCGGTCTCTTCAGCATAATGAGTACGATTTATAGCTGTTAATGTGCAAGAGTGCCATGGCTTGTGCTGTTCGCTAATTACATTCAATTGTCATAATTTCTCTGTGGTCTTATTGTTTGATATCTAGTGAAATCACGTGCTATTCTTTCCTTGGAGTAATTGGAAAACTAAAAATTATTGAGAGTATTTACATAATTTGAGTGTGGTCGTAATATCTATTGTATCGCTTGATCTATAGTGAAATTTTGTATTGCTTTTTCTATAGGGTATGTTATACTGACTAGATCATGTAAATTTAATGTCTTTTTTGTGTTTTTGTTTTAGTTTATTATCGTGTGTTCAGTATCTTGATTCTACTCTACCATACATGCTGAAAATATCTAGAAACAATGAAAATAGAAAGTTGGGTTGTATATCAAATTCAACCCACTGAAATTCCTCGGAACAATGATCCAAATAGCAATTGCATACTTTGGACACGCGACATTTGATTCTCTATTGTGTAAATTGAATTAATTTTCTCCCTAAATATTGAGATATATATATCCTATTTGAAATTTAAAACTTATATGTGGGCACATCACAAAAACCTGCACACCTGATTTTTTTTGCAAAGTATAAATGAATGATTCCTACCGTCTTTAGTGCAATGAATGATGGTAGGGCCTGCTTAGGTCTCTCTAGTCGCTACCATCCATATGACATGTGCAACATTAAAAGTGAAGGAAATGAATCTCATGGCACCGACCAAAAAAAATAAAAATAAAAATCTCATGGCATAATATCAAATTTGAATGTGAATGTTTTCTTAAATAAATTAAGACATGTTGTAGCCAAGGCCACCGAATGGGTAGGTTTTGGTTTGGGTTGGCTCGAAAATGGTCTAATTCAAATTGATCCATTTAACATGTTTTGACTCATTTATATGCAATACAAAGTTAGTGATCCATACCCGACTCGGTTTATTTATTAAAATACTTCCATATTTAATCCAATTTATGAAAATTTGCATCCACTAAGTTAGACCGCTTTGATCTTTCTATGTGTATGTGTTATTTAGATATAGAATTGCGTAGAATTTTTAATTTTTGTATTGATTCACAATGAAGAATGAGAGGAAGTTAACTTGGTAGTGAATTTATAAAATCACAGCGGCAAATAATGTAGAGGAATTGAAATTTTAATTAAATGGAATATAAGATATTGAAAAAGATGATTTATGTTGACTACGGAATGCAATGACAAGAACTAAGATTATAATATTTCCTAAAAAATAACAACGCCAAATGCAACCAAGGAAATGTGTATTCTAATAACTAACATATGAAACTTACAAGATTAGTAAAAATAATAAATAATGGGGTAAAAAAAAACCATCTTGAAATTTTTAATAAGGGTGGAGTCGGACTCATCTTGCAGGCTAATCAATATTTCTTTGAACTTAGAACAATCTGAAAAGTCCATTATTCAACGCGTTAGCTTCCCTTCACAAGCCCATCAAAGTTGATCAGCTTTCATAACAAAGAATTATATATTTTTTTTTCCTTTGAGTAATCTCAAATACAGGTGGACAGCGCAAGAATTGGACCATGTACAATCAACACCAAATCAAAATTTGCTTCTATGATTAATATATCAGTTTAATTGTCGACTTTAATACGCCTATCACTTATTTATTTACTAACAAGGAAGAACAAGAAACAGAGCTTTGTTAATCAGCCAAGGAGCCCTCTATAAATAACCCTTTGAAGCTAAGTTCAAGAAGCAGCACAAGTCTCATCCAAAACAACAAGTACTCAGACCCTCAAAAACCAAAAAGAAACGTAGCTGTCTTCTCTCTCTTCTTTGCCTCAAAGCCATGGCCTCCGACAAGAGTTTCTCCAGCAGCCACATGCTGTTGAGCCCAGAGAAAGCCGGTGTCCTTGATCTCTTTCGCATTTTGATCCACAGTGATGTGCACAAGAGAGAATTCGTGGACTCCTCCGAGGAAGGAGATGAGAGCTTCGAGTGGAGAAAGATCATGTTTGTATCCACTCTCGCACAGAAGCTTCTGCTTCTCGTGGCCAAACCAATGGCTTGGAGCGGGTTGGTGATCGAGTTTTGGTTGAACCTTGTGTCAAGCAATCAGAGCTGCGGAAGGCTTCTTGTTAACTCCTTTCGAGGTCAGTCTGCATGATGATCTATAACCAATATGCAACAGCAATGCTTTATCAAAACAATTTGAAATGAGTCTATGTAGTTATGTTGTTGCTTCACTAGTAAAAAGTTCATTGCTGAGCGAGGTGAATCAGTTGGTAAATGTGTGTGTGTTTCTGCGTCAGTCACTACCTTGTGCTTTACTCAGCCTGTGTTTGGTATGAAGATTCATTTCATTTCACTCTGGCGTATCGCCGATACAGCATGATCCCACATTCCAGCGTTTTTATTTTTTCTTCAAAGGGACAAAAGCAATAATGGCACATTATTAAAAATAAAATGCGCGGTTAGACAAATGATTCCATTTCAACAGTGGTGCATGATCATTTAACGTACCTTTCACCCATCAATACCGACATGTTCATTAATGAATCATTTAAAGTCCCTTGGTTTAGAGTTTTCCATGACTACTTAAGATAAAATTAGCTTATATAAGGTGAAAAAAAATCCTTTGGTTTAAGTGAAAACAAAGCAACATTGCATATTTTTTTTTTAACCCGAGACTCAATTTCATTGGCATAGAAGGCAAGGCAAGTTCATCGAGCTTCGATAAACTTCTTCAAGCTTCCCAACACAAAAAGCACTTCGGCGACTTCATTGTTAGTTCCGAGATAGAGTTGATCATGTATCTATTGGTCTACAGAGTTCATTACGCTCAAAGTATAAATGGCTGAGCTTGCAAATATTATACTTTTTTTCGGATCCGGCTCGCTCAGATCCAAACATTTCCAGTAAGAATACATTATAGTAAGAATGGCTGAGCTTATTTAGTACCTAATAAGGCTCATCTGCGCCTGTTGATCATGCCTACGCGAGAACAACTTCTTATGATTTAGTTTACCAACCATCAGAAGTTTCTACTGACTGACCAATTGCTGTATCCTCTAGAAAATACATGTGGATAAAGAAATTGATCAAGCAGTTCACTGCTCACAAAGTATGAGCAATCTGCCTAATCGTCGGGACACTCCACTTGGAAAGACGTTGACTTGTTATGTGTGGTTGTGAATAGGGAAGGTGGTGATACCGCATAGAGAGTCGGGGAGCTTCCTGTCCTTCATCGGCAACTTGGACAAGAGAGTGGAATTGGACAACCGCATCAGGCCTGGTGACGCCCAGTACCATGCGGCTCTCTCCATGATGGCTTCGAAAGCATCCTATGAGAACGAGGCCTACCTGAGAACGACGGTCACCCACCACTGGCAGGTCAAACGTCAGAGAGAGAGAGAGAGAATCTAAAGCAAAATTAATCTTTAAAGCAAAAATAAACTCGTACCCAATTTGAGGTTAATATATAAATGAAAGCATGGTTGATGTTTGTGACCAAGTCAAAACGACGACCAGAAACAAGAAATCACGAGCCAATCCATTCAATGTAAACTTTGCGTAGCTTAACAGTCCGCTAGAATTAAAATCAAAAGGAGTAAAGAAATTAATCAAACTTCATACGAAAGAACTCAATTAACTGTGTTTGTTCCTAATACGTGCTCAATTAACAGTAGAATTACTCATTTATTAATAATAGTGTCCGTACTTTTGTGCAGATGGAATTTTTGGGGTTCTACAACTTTTGGAATGGTACGGACGTATACCGCCATCACTGTAGGCATACATTATACGCCAAGATATTAGTTGCCAGTTGCCTTATTCGTCCTTCTTTTGCAGATTATCAAGGGAAAGCATCCACACAAGCCTTCATGCTTCGTGACCACGACACCATCGTCGTTGCCTTCCGAGGCACGGAATTTTTTGATGCGGATGCGTGGTGCTCGGATGTCGACCTCTCATGGTACGAGTTACCGGGCGTTGGAAAAATACACGGCGGGTTCATGAAAACCCTAGGGCTTCAAAAGAGCCTGGGTTGGCCGAAAGAGCTCGACCCGCATCTAAAAACGCCCGCGCCATTGGCTTACTATGCCATAAGGGAGAAGCTAAGGGCACTGCTCGGTGACAATGACAAAGCGAAGTACATGGTGACGGGCCACAGCTTGGGAGGCGCGTTGGCAATCCTCTTCCCGGCGATCCTGGCCATGCACGGGGAGAAGCGGCTGATGGAGAGATTGGAGGGGGTCTACACGTTTGGTCAACCAAGGGTTGGAGATGAGAAGTTTGGGGAGTTCATGGGGATGGTCTTGAAGGAACATCAGTACTTTAGATTCGTCTATGGGAATGACATTGTGCCTAGGTTGCCTTACAATGATTCAGCTTTCATGTTCAAGCATTTTGGGAGATGTTGCTACTTCGATAGCAAATATCAAGGAAAGGTGAGGATCTCTCTCTCTCCATGGCTAGTTATATTAGTTGGGGACAAAATGGTGCTTAGAGTATCTTAAGTTATACGATAAATATATGCATTGCATATTTTGCCGAATTGAGATGGGGATAATTAATGTTAGTGCCGGTCATGCCACGTAGGATGATCGACATTCACTTTATTGATTCCGGCCGAAATTAGTTAAAAAGACTAAATTGCAAATTAATCACTACATAACAAATTTAGCATTTTTTTTTGATAATTTTCCCAAAATTTTCATACACAGATTGTCCTGGAAGAACCGAACAAGAACTACTTCTCGCCTCGACAAGCGATACCAATGATGATGAATGCGTGGTATGAGCTCCTGAGAAGTTTCATGATTGCTCATGAGAAGGGACCGGACTATAGAGAAGGATCATTGTTGAGGATTTTCAGAGTGATTGGCCTACTAATTCCAGGCATACCTGCTCATGCTCCTCAAGACTATGTAAACAGTACGAGGTTAGGAGCGTCGCAGTTGTTCCTACACCAACGATGACTATGAAAAGTAATGACATATACAATGCACTTTTGTCTCTTAAGATTGGATTACCAAGATCAAGCCGTTGTATTGTGAGAAAAGAAAGAAATTAAAACACAAGTCTGGTTGATTTCATTAGGAGCGTAAGTAGCAGTCTATCCCATTCCGTATACTTATGTAATATGTTCGTGCATTTCCTAATTGTTAGAAAATTAATGCGGACATGAGAAATAATCAATAACAAGAAAGAACATTAGGGATTTTCATGATTCGGTTTGAGTGTTGGTGACCTACTTCATCAAGAGAGTTAGCGGTCAATAATTTACTAATCACTATGAGAATTATAAAATAATAATTGCTTATACAATCCAGTGTTTTTCCAATCTAAATCACACTTGAATCCACAGTATTTGCAAATAAAACAACTCAATTTAAATTCACAACTCACAAGCGCAAATCCACCCACGTTGAGAGAAATCTCTCGTTTCCGTTGAAGAAAGAAATCTCCACTCTGGGAAAAACCGCTCTAGTTTTTAAAGAACGAAAGTTGACCAAAATAACAAAAGGAAAGCTTCGACTGACAGGAAACTTCTGCTCGTTATTCCCTAGAAAATTCTAGCTTCTCACAGACCAAACATTAGGGGGTGAGTATGGTTCGGGTTAAATTGGTCCAACACCTAACTCAGGGACCAACCTGTACAGTACATTGGTGGTTCTTAATTTGGGAACAATATTACTTCCAGGACGAAATTATTGAGCTTTGAAGTTCAGGAAATAAACATAAAGAATGCATACAAATGCCAACAATTGTTAGGATTATTTTGGCTGTCGCTGCCCTACTTTAATAATTGTGCAGCACAAGGGTCCGACACTGAAAACACATGAACTCACAGTGATATTCCTGTGTATACGGTCAGAGGAACAGTAAACATAACAGTAACCCTTTAACACATGATATTCACGTTGACGAACAATGGACAAAAATCGTGTGAAATCGTTGTCGTGACCTCCTTTTTTCGTCGCCCGATCGGGGCGGGCGCCTTGCGGAGGCTAATGGCTCGGCTAGGTTTATTAAGCCCGGACTCTCCCAAGTCCACCAATTCACGACTTTGATAGTATAAGTTTTTAACCTGTAAGTTAATTTTTAAAACGGCGTCGCCACTAATCAATTTGGGGTGGGTTGATTAGAAACCCATGCGAAGTATTGGGAGAAATATTCGATCCTGCGCAACCAGAGAAATTAAGATCGGGGACTTGATTACACTAGTTAATCACTAATGCCCTTTCGGTACCTAATCTTGTTTAAACCCTGAGGTTTTTTTTTTTTTTTTTTTTTTGATGTTTTAGGGATTTTCCATGCATTTTTGGGAGGAAAAACATTTTTGAGCCTTTTTCTAATTTTTTGGACATAAAAAGGATTTTTTTGGATTTTTGGCATTTTTTGGAAAATAAAAGTCTATTTGGCTTTTTCTGGATTTTTTGGAAAATATGGAATATTTTTGATATTTTTGATTTTTGATTTTTGATTTTTTTCGGAAAATAAAATATTTTTTTAAAATAATTTTGGAAAATAAAGTATTTTTGATTTTTCTGGATTTTTCTGGAAAATAAAATATTTTTATATATTTTTAGTATTTTCTGTTTTTTTTTTTTTGGAAATTAAAATATTTTTCGAAAATAAATTATATATATTTTTATTTAATTAAAATATTATTTAAAATAAAATAAATAAAAAAGCAGACCGTAGACGCAGGCCCAACTCGGATTTTTTTAGACTTTTTTTTTTTTTTTTTTTTTACCTTGCGAAACGGCGCCGTTTGGAGGGGGAACCGACGAAACCCTACCCGGTTCCCCAACCCGGATCCGGCTCGCGACCCGGTTCCTTTGGAACCCTACCCAACCCGGCTCCGACTCGCGACTCGGTTCCTTTGGAACCCTACCCGACCCGGCTCCGACTCGTGACCCGGAAAATCGCAAACCCTAGGGTTTGCGAATCTGCGGCGCGGAGGATGGGATCCGAGGCGTTGCGACGGCGACGGTGACTATGACGGCGACGGTGAAGGCTACGATGATGGCGACGGCAGCTAGGTTCTTTACCTTTTCTCGAACAAGGGCAGCGACGGCGACGATGCTAGATCGAAGGCGGCCACGGCAGAGGCGAACGGTGGCAGCGGTGGATCTCGGACGGTCGGATCTGGCCAGATCTGGCACCAAGCTACCCTCTCTCTCCCTCGGGCTCGCCCTTCGAGCTCCCCGAAATCTCTCGGGGACCCCTTCGAGCTCACCACGCCTTGGCCGGCCCTACGCTCGAGCTCCCCGAAGTCTCTCAAGGGACCTCGAGCTTCAGCCTCTCTCTCTCTCTCTCTCTCTGTGATTTCTTCTCTCTGGTTCGCCTCCTCCTTTCGTCGACAGTGGCCCCCCTCTATTTATAGGCGAGGGGGGTGGCTGGTCGGCGAGGGTCGACCCACCGGTTAGACCGCCGTCCCATCCGCCATCTGCTCCTCCTCCGGTCACGTCCTGTCGATGCCAACTGCCCTCTGCTTCACGTGCGTCTCCGTCCATCGCCCATCCGGCGTCGCGCCCTCTACGCGTGCGCTGCAGAGGCGGACGGAGGAAGGAGACGACCAAAGCGGGCTGGGCTGGGAGGTGGAGGAGAATGGGCTGTAAGGGCCCATGCGGAGGGGGGATGGGCTGCTCTTTCTTTTTGCTTTACTTTTGTTGTTTTTTTGTTTTGTTTTCCGTTTTTATTGTTTTGTTTTTATTATTTATTATCCGAAAAAAGAAAAAAAGATAATTAATAAAAAAAGCCTAATTTAAGAAAACGAAATTTAGGCGTCAACAATCGTTCTTCCTTCTGTGAAAAAAAAGGCCATTTTTGTCGGTGGCTTGTCAAATGCAAGTATGAACTATGATTAGCTTTGATGGTACGCATGCAGATTATCTTGGATTTGGTCGGTTATCTGTCAAGACCCATTTGATCACGCGAATGTACATATAAAATGCCCCAAGAGTCAAAATCTTTGGCTGTAGATAAGTCCTCTCGTCTCAGTATTTCCATCAATGAAGTATCGAAGCTCTCTCTCAATACGAGTTTCTGCACGTGTGGCAGTCTTCCTATCTCGACGTGTAGCCCCATTTAATTTCGTTAATTTGCAACTATGGTAACATTATATATGTGGCACCCCCAAAACCCGGTAGGGTCGCCACAGAAACCGCAAGCGAAAGAAAACAAGTCGAATACAAATTATACAACGATAAAAGAAAGATTCAAGCCAACGCTTAGGCGTAAAAATTTTTCTTTTCTTTTCCTTAAAAAAGGTTTCAAGGATTTTGCGCAGCTCATAGCGGAAATTTAAGAGGCGAGTCTCACCAACACTTCACTTCCCTCACGACAACACAATACACACCAACTATCTTTGATTAAATGAAAGCACGAGGCCGAACCACTTTTATTTACATATATAATTACGAAGGGCAACACGGGTCGGTACAAAAGGGTAGGCCAAGACTCATCTATGCTCGGCCTTCAACCTCAAAAAGAGACGCACGACCCTCAAAAATGCGACGTGTAACGATCTCCCTTCGGACTACTCGTGGCGGCCATCCAAAAAGTTGCTAACCCCCACTCCACGTGCGCAGGCCGTCACACCCATCCCGGTGCGTCAGGCGGTGGAGGTGGCAGCATCCCCATCGGGACACCGTCACGGCGGATGTGGACGGAGACGTACTCCTGGATGACTGGGCCTCCAGATAAGCCCACGTCATAAGATACGATCGCTCGCACACGCAGAAAGGTCAGTCCCGGCAGGGTGGGACAGTCTATCTCGGTCACCTCGACCTCCACGTCAGATGGAAGGCCATAGAACACTCCCCGTGTAACAACAGGGAGAGGCATCGTACTAATCTGAAATGTTGGTCCCCAAAGGGGTGAGTACAACCACTCAACAAGTAAAGAGATCCAATCAACACTCAATGCATTTAAACAATACAATAGTTCCAATACACATGTCATACAAACATTGTAATGTATTTACCTCGAAGCCATGTACGTGCCATCATACCTCATCATCACAATCATAGTATATACATAGCATCAATCACAAATGATCATCATCATCATCATCATACCATAGTACACATGCATGTCATCATCATACCATAGTACACATGCATGTCATCATCATACCATAGTACACATGCATGTCATCATCATACCATAGTACACATGCATGTCATCATCATACCATAGTACACATGCATGTCATCATCATGCCATCATGTCACTATATCATAAGCGATTATCATCACATCATATCACGTGTGCATGATTTAATTTCCACTTTAGTTCTCAATTGATCAACACATCACCCTTCCTCGGGATCATCCATCCCATACTTTACACTCGCACCCTCACTCGGGTCTCACGAGAAAAACCTCTGGAATTATGCCAATCATGGCCACCAGGCATCCGGCATCCCCAACGCTTCGGGCGTCTCGCATCCCAACTGGCATCACGAGGTATCCCCTCGGGCAAAGACCTCCGAGGCTTCCGGCACCCATCTCATTCCAGGCATCCTGACACTCCCAAGGACATCCGGTCATGTATCTCTCTATACATTTCCAGGCATCCGGCACCCATCTCATCCCGGGCATCCTGACACTTCAGGGCATAATCATCCGCCACGAACAACTTTCCCATTTAACATTACACATGTTTGCCAATTTAGGTCTCAATATTCCATACACATGATGCAATGACAAAACAAGCTCACCTTTGTTCTTGCACATGCATCATCAAACATTTGCATACATAGAGTAATTGCAAACACCCATAGTAATTAGGTCCATATGCCATTCAAAACAATGTACTTGCCAATTGCAATTAGCATTTATTTAAATCCTAATTTAATTTTCACCTTGCAATTAATTAATTAAATAATCAATTAATAATCACAAAAATCATTTATTCATGAAATCAAAGCACATAATATTGTAATGCCATAAAACAGTGATTTCACCACAGAAAAGCATAGCCAATCAAATTTCTGCACAAAAACAATATTTTCACAATTTCGTACACATTTTCGGACAAGGGCAGAACGCACGATTTTCTTGGTAAGTCAATTAAAATACTCATATGACCTCAGAAAATTATGAAATTTTACCAGGATGTAGTTAAGACATTAAAATATACTTTTCATGAAGGAACCTAAGTCAAATTAATTTTATATAAATTATTAAAGACCCACGAAGCTCCTGGTCAAGTCACCGAAATACACAGAGCACTATGTCCGAAATATGTATATTTGACCCACCTATACTTCTTCGTTTTCTCTGATTTTTGGATATGTTATACTCCTAAGGATCCTCTACAACTTTCATGAAAAGACTTGGGCCAAAATACCAAAGAAAGTCCTCCAAAAGGTTCCATGAAGTCTCGGATATCACACATCGCACTCCAGTTTCAAACGTTTTCAAGATCGGGTTGGTTACCTAGTCTAAACTTGTTATTTTTGCATGAAATTTGAGTATGTTCATCCTCAAGATGTTATCTACAAGTTTCATGAAGAAGTCGAAGAGATATTCTTAGTAAAAACCAACATGAAAACCACAAATCCACCACAAGGTCAGAAAAACAACTCCAGATCTAGGGTCTCCGAAATACGAGGCTTAGACCCCTCAAATCTCCATCATTTTCCACGAAATTTCAGTATGTTATAGTTCAAGATGTTAGCTACAACTTTCATGAATATATCCAAGTCAAAATCGAACTCCAAACATACATGCAAGCCCTCACAAGTTTCTGACTTCACTGGTTCATGCGAAAACAGCATGCATTTTCAACAACCAAGCATCCTAGCTTCGGTTTTCTAGCTTTCAAACATCCAAACAAACCAAACATCCATACAAAACACACATGCAAAGAGAGAAGATGGATCCTAACTTGCCTCTAGCCAAGAAAACAACGACGAACGGCGGCGGTGGACGGTGGCGTGCGGCGGACGGCGGCGGTTCTCCCTCCCCCTCTCGCGCGACACCCCTTCCTCCTTCTCCTTTCTCTCTTCCTCTCTTTCTCTCTTTCTCTCCCTCTCTCTCCTTTCTCTCGCACGGCACCCTCTCTCTCTTCCTCTCCCTTTCTTTTCTCTTTTCTTCTTCTCCCCTAATCATTTCTAAGAAGACTCCAAGCATGCATGCCAAGTGGCACACACACTTGGACACTTGGGGAGGGGCATGCAAACCCTCCCCCCTCTCCTTCCTTCGCACGGTCACAAGGCCCATTGGGCCTTATGGGCTTGGCCCACACGGCCCACCCTTAGGCCCTCCAACCATGGGCCTAAGTCCATGCTATTGGGCCTAAGGCCCAATCCAACTCCCTTCTCTAATTTAAATTAAAACTAACAATTAATTATACCTAATTGAATTCTATAACAAATTAATTTATAACAAGCATATCAACACAAAATGTCATCTTCAATAATTAACTTAGCTTAAATTTAAATTAAAAACAACAAAGCACAAGGCACAAAGTCCTAAAAGAACTAAGGCTAAAACACGAACAAATAGGTAAATTCATTACCTATTCAAAAAGGCTATAGGGCACCTTAAGGCTTGCCCTTGATTCCTAGGATGCCACAATATATATATAATATCAGTTCAAATACCAGTGCCAGGGGACAGCATACACGTGAAGATTGCCGCGTGATATTATTCCCTTAGCTCAAAGATTTTAGATTTTATATCTTAAAATCGTAAGTGATGTTTATAACTTTAACCCATCAGAGATTTTTGAGGGTTTGTGAAGCATTAAACCGACGACAAGGACAAGCCTTTCGGCAACACTAGGCTTGTCACGCAAAGCGATGAAGTCAGTACGTTTACGTATTTAAGAGGTTGCTTCCTTAGGTTACGATATGTACAAGGGTTCCCTTGTCCAGAAAAATTGAAGAATCACGTAATTGGCTCCATAATTGACCAATTTGTTTGGGTGTGAGCTGGATCAAGTCAATATCTCTGGATATGCACACAAGACACACCAAATCAGATACGAATAATCAAGCCAACCGCCATAAGTAGAAATGAGATCTTCGGTCTTTTAGCAAGTTCTTTATCCTTCTTATAAAGTATAGTCTATATTTGCAGGGTCAAGTTCAAGCGATCAATACATACAGACTCATTTTTTTCCCCGTAAATTAAAAAGGGTTAGAAGCCATAAAAGTCACAAAACTGAGATCGGACCTCTGTCACTCATACTAATGACCTAATAAAACTCGATTTAACTTAAATAGCAACTCACTAAAAACTTGGATATTAAGTCGATGGAGCGTGAAACTCTTGCAATATCTTGAACTAGTGAATTTCAATTGAAGTTCATGAAGATCGTATTGTGGAAGTCTTCGTTTTTTATATTGGCACAACTCTTCTTAGGCTCAGAGCTAAAATCATATATTAGTCAACTAAATGCTCTTGTACACAAATTCTTAGAAATCTGATCCAGGCATCGAAGTGACCGAGGGACTTTTTTTCTTGGTTGATTGGGTAATTCAATCGATTTAGGTAACTAAATTGACATCAAGGATGTTGGGATGGCGCAATAAAATTCCAATATTTTCATCCAAGGAGATTGCCAAGCGGAAGTTCAAGTCCGAACTTATCAATATATCAAGTTGGATCAATTTTACTCCAAAACTTAAGCCAATTGGTTATGAGCCAATTAAGATACATTAACTACTCTGAATCACACCAATTTTCACATGTGAATCTCAACAATCACCCCTTATATGTGAAATCAGTGTTAGGTTTACTCTCCCTTAATTCAGGTATCATTCTATATTAATATATCTTGAATTGAATCTCCAGCGCCTATCTTCATCAATGGTCTCTTTCCCCTGACCAAACCATGAAGGCTACTATGGGGGACCATGTTGCAATCCCATAATGCCCACTACCTGGATCACGAGATTTCTTCATTGATATAACAAATACCTAAACAGATTGAGAGACTTGCCAATCTACTATCGGTTTTGATGCCACTTTTTGGAAGCGTGCAACAGAGGTACGATAATTCAATTAAGGGTATCACCAAGAGCGCCCTGATTTGTGTAATTCGTGAATTACATCCCATTGTCGTAATTTCTCTTTGTGGATTTGATCCGAGAGAAAGTTTATTGGTGTCTGAAGCCGTGAGAAAATCTTATGGTGAGCTTTGTGTACTCCTCTCTTCATCTCATTGCTTGATTTATAATGAAATCCTGTGCTACTCTTCCCATGGACTAATTAGAAATTGAGAAACACTAAGAGTGTTTATGTATTGCTCTTCCCATAGAGTAGGTCAAACCAGCAAACCCTTTATTTCTTTCTTTTAGTTTATCATAGTGTTTGATCGCTTATTTTTACAACACTGTGCATGTTAAAAATATCTAGAAAACAGAGAATAAGTCGGTTAAAAATCACATTTAATCCGCTAAAACCCCTCATAACAAAGATCCAAGTACCAATTGAAGACTTATTATTAGCTCATTGTTCTTGAACTTGGAGAAAAATTGTATCATTCCCTAATTTGTGATGTCCCTTGCTAGAAAGACCTTTTTCTTCTGTCAGCTTTTTAATCTATAGTATGGCTACTAGGAATCATTACTGTTAAGTGAGTCTTCAATGTTTGTTTATGATGTATTTGTAACATCATTTCTAAAACTCCTCCTTCATGTATTTTCTTTTTGCTCCCGAATGAATCACATGACCTAATATTTAATTGAAAGGTGAATGTTTTCTTACATAAATCAAGATATGTCATTATTGCGTTTCTTAAAATAATTAAATCATGTCGTTATCTACCACCTTCGAAATGCAGAAATGTGGGTCGGAGAAAACCCCAGAGAGGGACCCCACCTCCACAACGCCTTGGCTTCCCTTCACGCCATCAAAAGTCGATCAGCTTTCGTACCAAAAGGTAATGTTTTAGCTTTCTTTGAGTAACCTTAAGTACACCAAGACTAATCTACAAACCGACATAGTTAATGGGTACTTACCATGACGGTATGTAGGTGGACATTTAAGCAATTGGACCAGACTATCAACACTTAATCAGAATTTGCGTGTACGATTTTTAGTAAATTAATCAAACTGTAGATCGACTTCAGTACACCCAGTATTTATTTATTTTTCGAGTAGGAAGAAAACGAAGCCTTTCAAGAAGCCTCTATAGATAACCCTTTGAAGACAAGTCTAGGAAGCAGTACGAGTCTCATCCAGGACAGTAGGAGCACAGACCCTCAAAACAAAAAAAGGAAACCCTCTCTTCTTTGCCTCAAAGCCATGGCTTGTGACAAGAGTTTCTCCAGCAGTTACATGCTGTTGAGCCCAGAGAAAGTCGGCGTCATCGATCTCTTTCGCATTTTGATGTACAGTGATGTGCACAAAAGAGAATGCGTGGACTCCTCCAAGGAAGGGGAGGAGAGCTTCGAGCGAAGGTGGATCATGTTTGTATCAATTCTCGTGCAGAAGCTTCTGCTTCTTGTGGCCAAACCCATGTCTTGGAGCGGGTTGGCTATCGAGTTTTGGTTGAATCTCGTGTCGAGCAATCGGAGCTTTGGAAGGCTTCTCGTCAACTGCTTTCGAGGTCAGTGTGCATAACTATTTATTACTAATATGCAACAACAATGCTCTATCAAAACAGTTTGAAACGAGTCTATCTGGTTATGTTGTTGCTTCATTAGTAGAAATGTTCATTACTGAGCGAGGTGAATCAATTGCTAAATGTGTGTTATGGTTTCTGCGTCAGAAGTCCCACTACCTCGTGCTTTACACTGCCTGTGTTTGGTATGAAGAATCATTTCATTTCACACTGGCGTATTTGCAAAGCTGATGTGATATGACCAATAAAGCATGACCCCACATTTTAATTTTTTATTTCTTTTTGGAAATGGGACAAAAGCAATAATGGCATCTGATCAGAAATAAGATGTGTGGTTAGATTCATGATACCATTTTAAATAGGGTGCATGATCATTTAGAGTACATGTCGCTCACCAATACTGGTATTGATCAAGCACTGCACTGCTCAAAAAGTGGGACTGTCTACCTAATGGTTTTGACTTTTCACTTGGAAAAATGATGAGTCATAACGTGGGGTTGTCGACAGGGAAGGTGGTGATGCCGGATAGAGAGTCAGGGAGCTTCCTATCCTGCCCTGGCAATTGGGACAAGAGAGTGGAATTGGACAAAAGCATCGGGCCTGGTGACAGCGAGTACTACGCGGCTCTCTGCATTATGGCTTCCAAAGCATCCTACGAGAACGAGGCCTACCTCCAAACCACGGTCACCCGCCACTGGCAGGTCAAACTAGGAGAGAGAGAGAGAGAGAGAGAGAGAGAGACTGTACATAGTTTGAAATTAATCTATGAAAGCATGGATCAGATCGGGACCAGTTCAAGACAACCAAGCATAATTTGTACTAAACAACAAAATTAACTAAGTTCCTAATACTGGCTGAACTTGGCCATGCCATCCAAAAATAACTTTGTCCGTTCTTATGTGCAGATGAAATTCTTGGGGTTCTACAACTTTTGGAATGGTACGGAGCTACACCGACATCTCTTTAGCTGTAAATAATACCAAGATAATGACTGCCATATGTCGTATTCGTTTTCCTTTTGCAGATTATCAAGGGAAAGCAACCACTCAAGCCTTCATGCTACGTGACCGCGACACTATCGTAGTGGCCTTTCGAGGCACAGAACCTTTCGACGCGGATGCGTGGTGCTCGGACCTCGACCTCTCGTGGTACGAGTTCCTAGGGTTTGGCAAAATCCACGGTGGGTTCATGAAAGCCCTCGGGCTCCAAAAGACCCTGGGTTGGCCGAAAGAGCTCGACCCGTGTCTAAAAACGCCTGCGCCGTTGGCTTACTATGCCATAAGGGAGAAGCTAAGGGCACTGCTCGGCGACAACGACAAAGCGAAGTACATATTGACGGGCCACAGCCTGGGAGGCGCGTTGGCGATCCTCTTCACAGCGATCTTGGCCATGCATGGGGAGGCGTGGCTTCTGAAGAAATTGGAGGCAGTCTACACATATGGTCAACCTAGGGTTGGAGATGAGAAGTTTGGGGAGTTCATGGAGATGGTCTTGAACAAACATAAAATTGAGTACTTCAGATTCGTTTATGGGAATGATATTGTGCCTCGGTTGCCTTACGACGATTCAGCTTTTATGTTCAAGCATTTTGGGAGATGTTGCTACTTCAATAGCAAATATGAAGGGAAGGTGAGGATCTCTCTCTCTCTCTCTCACATCATGCTGTGATTAAATTAGACTACTCATTCAATTTTCTTATTTGCTTAAATTTTTATATACAGATCGTCTGGGAAGAACCGAATAAAAACTACTTCTCGCTTCGACAGACGATACCGATGATGTTGAACGCTTGGCATGAGCTCATGAGAAGCTTCACGATTTCTCGTGAGAAGGGACCAGATTACAAAGAAGGATCATTCCTAAGGATTTTTAGAGTGATTGGTCTGCTAATTCCAGGCATACCTGCTCATACTCCGTATGATTATGTAAATGCTATGAGGTTAGGAGCGTCTCAGTTATTCCGACATCGACAATGACTATGAATAGTTATAGTTTTGTACAATGTAAGATTGGCTTTTCGGATTAAATTGAAATACAACTTCGTGGCCGATTACATTAGGACTGTAATTAGCGGTCTATCTCACTCCATATACTTTTTTGTAATATGTTATACAGGTATTGTCTGTGCATTTTCTAATAACTTAAATTTTTAGATAAAAAGACCTATAAAATAAATGTGGTTGCAAAATACGTGTCAATGAGGTCAAATCTATATGTTGGGTGGGCGAAAGAGATGTAGCCTGTATATGGAATTGATTTTTGTGGAAATTTTTTAAGAAATTGTTTGGACCTAGCGGGGCAAGGGCCACCACTAGCCCACCCTTAGGTCCGCCACTGCCTCCTTGTACTGTCGTGGTGGCGAGCATCACTTGCTAAACCGCATTTCTTCTTAAAGGCATTATGGATGGATCAGAATCCACACCTCTAGACTTATTTGGATATCGCCACCTCGGCATTCGAAGAGCAAGAGTAGGGCCTTACTAGGCATGTTTCCGAGACAAAACGATCTGTCTTATAAGAGTTTTCTAGCTTAGCTTTCGTGTGATCAGAACAAACTACGTCATCGCAGCTGTTATAGATAACTTAATGTAAAAAATCACCTGGAGTCTCAATTGATATTAAACTTTCCAAGTAAACAAATCTATATAAAGGTAGCCATCTGTACTACCTTAGCAAACACGCTAACTAGATAGGCACCCTTTCACAGCCTGCAGGCAATAGCCCTCGAGATGGTTTTTCAAACTGGCGACGAGAGGTTTGTTAGTATTTTCGAGAGGACGGTTCTTGTTCTGAGCATTGTGGTGACGGCAACTGCAGTTGGGTTGTTTGGATAGGTTATGGCATTTACCGGCGCTCTTGCTACCGTCTTGATATATCTCATCGTTCCATTTGCATGTTTTTTGAAGATTGAAGGTGCCATGTTGATTAGTAAGGAGTAGCTTGTGGCAAAAAAAGGAACCAACTGATGAGGGCTAGAGGTTACATGGATCGAATCACGTAAACCCGATATCCGATTTATTTTGTTAAATTATTTATTTTATTGTTTGATCGCTTGAATTTCACAATAGCTATTGTTAATAGATGCTCCTGATTCATTAGCAAGCTGGATCATGAATTTTTTCGTCCTATTATCATGTATTGAGTTGGTATAAATTCCGTAGCGTGGTTTGCATTAAGACAAGCGATCAATTTCGAGAATAGTTATGCGGATGTTTCGCCTTTTGCTGCTATTGGTGTATGGATGCCTTGTTAATGTATGTGAACGAGTTGATTTCGCAAGATCTATCTTCCTTGGGCCTCGTGTTCCTTACATGACAAGTCATGAAAACGATTGGGTTAAAGATAGAGAAGGCCTTCCGTTATTGATTGTATAGTTTTGGGCGTACAATCATTGGATGATACACGTTGAATTTGGCCATTGCTGAGCCAACCACAGGCGAGAAAGAATTTAAAAGGAAAGGAAAATAAACAAAAGATAGAAAAAAAATAAAAGGAAAAAAATAGTAAAATATTTAGAAAATTTTTAAAAAGTTTCCAAAGTTGTCCAGGTCAGTATTGACTGTACCATGTAGGATGACCGGTGTTCACATCCATGTCCAAGTCGACCCTTACATGACAAGTCATGAAAACGATTGGGTTAAAGATAGAGAAGGCCTTCCGTCATTGATTGTATAGTTTTGGGTGTACAATCATTGGATGATACACGTTGAATTTGGCCATTGCTGAGCCAACCACAGGTGAGAAAAGAATTTAAAAGGAAAGGAAAATAAACAAAAGAAAAAAAAAAAAAAAAAAAAAATAGTAAAATATTTAGAATTTTTTTTTTAAAAGTTCCGAAAGTTATCCAGGTCAGTATTGACTGTACCATGTAGAACGACCGGTGTTCACATCCATGTCCAAGTCGACAATATCATGTCAAAATTAACTGGATTGATTCGATTGGCAAATTGTTACGAAGTCTATGATTGATTTGGTCAAATTAAAAGGTTTATGATTAAGCTGGTCACTAACTTTTTTAACTATCTTCCCCAACCTAATTTCCTGCATTCTTTTGGCCGTACCATTTGAAATGGGAGAACAAAACCCGACCTGAAATTAATTAAGAAAGCCTGGATCATTGAGAGGGAAACAAGGAAGTAAACGCCCTTGCATCAGTCGGCGATTGACAAGGAAGTTTCCTCGACTGGTTTCCAAGGAAGAGAAAGACTCCCGAAGGGGCACACTTATTGCGGTTCGTATGTTTATTGTTGCTGTTCAAAAGAAGAAAATAACAATTTACTCGTGTTTTCTGAACTTTATTTTTCAGGGCCACAGGTGAGCTCTGAAAACAAGCCGCGCATGGTGATTTGTGCAGGGAGTTTATGTCCAATTGAGAAGTCTTCTTTGCGAAGACGTGAATGTTTCAAGCCGCGATGTAATACTTCGCGATCTATTTTATCGAGCAATTACGTGAGAATTTCATTCTCCTCTCGCTTGACTTAGATTGCAAGTTGTGAGTTTCTGCATTATTTAACAACACATCAGGTGGGTCAAATTCAAGCCACTGTAGTGTTCGAGTTTTCTTCTTGTTTGGTAAACGGAATGGGCAAGAAACCATAACAATAACAAAACTGGGATTTGAACTCACCATTCAAACTTTGACTTGGAAACATGGTTTTACTTAATCGACGACCGACTAAAAAAATGGATATCTCGAACTAGTGAATCTCAATCGAAGCTTATGAAGATTGTATTGTGGAAACCTACATATTATTAAGCTCGTTTTTAAGTAAAATTGGCACACCTCTTCTTTGACTCAAAGGCAAAACCACATTTTAGTGATTTTCAGAGAAAACAAGTCCATGTTAGGAAAGTCCGAACTGGGCTCTTGCCAACAGAATCCCGAGTGATGCAAAAATGAAAATTAATTTCCCTCAAGACTTCCTATCCCTATTGGAGTTGAAGTCCATTTCGACCGCAGATAACGGTTTTTTGTTTTTTTTTTTTTTTTTTTTGTATAAAAAAATATTTTTTTTTTGTTGGATTGTGAGTTTGGTCTCTTCAGCATAATGAGTACGATTTATATTTGCTGTTAATGTGCAAGAGTGCCATGGCTTGTGCTGTTCGTGAATTACATCCCATTGTCATAATTTTTTTTTTGTGGTCTTATCGTTTGATATATAGTGAAATCATGTCCTGTTCTTTCCTTGGAGTAATTGGGAAACTAAAAATACTGAGAGTATTTACGTGATTCGAGTGTGGTTGTAATATCTATTTTATCGTTTGAATTGCTCTTTCTATAGGGTATGTTATACCGACTAGATCATGTAAATTTGATGTCTTTTGTTTTTGTTTATTACGTGTGTTCGATAGCTTGATTCTACTCTACCATACGTGCTCAAAACATCTAGAAACAACGAAAATAGAAAGTTAGGTTGTATATCAAATTCAACCCATTGAAATCCCCCAGAACAATGATCCAAATGGCAATTGCATACTTTGGACGCATGACATTTGATTCTCTATTGTGTAAATTGAATCAATTTTCTCCCTAAATATTGGGATATATATCTCCTATTTTAATTTAAAACTTATATGTGGGCCACATAACAAAAAACTGCAGGCCTGATTTTTTTGCAAAGTTTAAAGCGAATGATTCCTACCGTCTTTAGTGCAACGACTGATGGTAGGGCCTGCTTAGATCTCTCTAGTTGCTACCATTTACATGACTTGTGCAACACAAAAAGTGAAGGAATTGAATCTCATGGCATAACATCAAATTGGAATGTGAATGTTTTCTTAAATAGATTAAGACATGTTGTAGCTAGGGCCGTCAAATGAGTGGGTTCAGGTTTGAGTTGGGTTGAAAATGGTCTAACTCAAATTGACCCATTTAACCCGTTTTGACTCATTTATATACATTACAAAGTTAGTGATCCATACCCGACTCGATTTATTTACTAAAATACTTCAATATTTAATCCAATCTATGAAAATCCGTATCTCTAAGTTAGACCGCTTTAGACTCTTTATCTATATATGCTATTTAGATAAAATCGATACTTTGACTATGAGATGTTAAAGAATTGGCTTTTAGAATTGCATAGAATTTTTAATTTTTGTATTGATTCACAATGAAGAATGAGAGAAAGATAGTTGGTAGTGAATTTATAAAATTATAACAGCAAATAACGTGGAGGAATTGAAATTTTAATTGAATGGAATATAGGATATTGAAAAAGATGATTTATGTTGACTATGGAATGGAATGACAAGAACTAAGAGTAGAATATTTCGTAACAATAACAATGCTGAATGCAACCAATGAAATGTATACTGTAATAACTAACATATGAAACTTACAAGATTAATAAAAATAATAAATAATGGGGAAAAATGAAACCGTCTTGAAATTTTTAATAAGGGTGAAGTCGGACTCATCTTACAGGCTAATCAAGATTTCTCTGAACTTAGAACAATGTGAGAAGTCCATTATTTTCTCATAAAGGCTGAAGAGAAAGTCACGAATGTGGGTTGTGTTTGGGTAAACTATAAACCCATCTAACGACCATATATTTTTGGGCTTTGCAATTCTTTATCCATTTATGAACATAACTAATCCATTAAAAACGACTTAAAAATGAGTGTAGAATCTATTTTGACAAGTCTAGTCGTCACCCCTTTTCCTGAATAAATTAAATCGTGTCGTTACCACCTTCGAAATGCAGAAATGAGGGTCGGAGATAACCACAGAAAGAGACCCCACCTCCTCAAGGCGTTAGCTTCCCTTCACGTGCCCATCAAAGTTGATCGGCTTTCATAACAAAGAATTATAATTTTTTTTCCCTCGAGTAATCTTAAATACAGGTGGACAGCTAAAAAATTGGACCATATACAATCAACAGCTATCAAAAATTACTTATTTATTTTCTAACCAGGAAGAACAAGAAACCGAGCTTTGTTAATCAGCCAAGGAGCACTCTATAAAGAACCCTTTGAAGCTAAGTTCAAGACGCCACACAAGTCTCATCCAAAACGACAAGTACTCAGACCCTCAAAAACCAAAAAGAAACCTAGCTATCGTCTCTCTCTTCTTTACCTCAAAGCCATGGCTTGTGACAAGAGTTTCTCCAGCAGTTACATGCTGTTGAGCCCAGAAAAAGCCGGTGTCGTTGATCTCTTTCGCATTTTGATCCACAGTGATGTGCACAAGAGAGAATTCGTGGACTCTTCCGAGGAAGGAGAAGAGAGAATCGAGGGGAGGCACATCATGTTTGTATCCACTCTCGCGCAGAAGCTTCTGCTTCTCGTGGCCAAACCCCTGTCTTGGAGCGGGTCCGCGATCGAGTTTTGGCTGAATCTCGTGTCAAGCAACCGGAGCTTTGGAAGGCTTCTCGTCAACTGCTTTCGAGGTCAGTCTGCATGATTATTTATTACCAATATGCAACAGAAATGCTTTTATTAAAACAATTTGAAATGAGTTTATGTAGTTATGTTGTTGCTTCATTAGTAAAAAGTTCATTGCTGAGCGAGGTGAATCGATTGGTTGTTGCGTCAGTCAAATACCTTGTGCTTTACTCAGCCTGGGTTTATTACCAATGTGCCATTATTTTGAGGGAAAATTACCAAAAAAGTCCGAAACCTTTTGTAATTGTATCAATTCAATCATAAACTTATTTTTTTGACCAATTGAGTTCTAAACCTTTTACAATTATTCCCGATCAGTCCATTTGGCCAAAATTGGTTGGCTAGCGCTGACGTGGCAGCTAGCTGGCGTTGGCGGGTTTTTTTTGATAATATTTTATTTTTTGAAATATTTTATTAATTTTTTTATTTTTTGTCCTTTTTCCTTTTTTTTTTTTTCCCTCCTCCCTCCTCCTCCTCCTTTGGCTTTGGCTTTGCAACCCGGGTCGCCGAACCGAGGCGATCCGACGGGCTCGCCTCGCCAGTCGGCGAGCTCGTGCCAAGCGATGGCGGGGCGAGCCCCCGTCGGATTTGGCGAGGGGACCGCACCTCAGTTCGGCGACCGGCCAGCCTAGCCGGTCACCGGAGCCAAAGGAAGGAGGAGGGAGGAGGGAGAAGGGAAAAAAAAAGGAAAAAGAAAAAAAATATAAAAAAATAAATAAAATATTTCAAAAAATAAAATATTATTAGAAAAAGCTCGCCGGCGCTGGCCGGCCAATTTTAACTGGATGGACTGATTGGGAATAATTGTAAAAGGTTTAGGATTCAATTGGTCAAAAAAATAAGTTTATGATTGAATTGGCACAATTGTAATAGGTTTATGATTTTTTTGGTAATTTTTCCTTATTTCAAGGTCGGGCCTGCATGATTATTTATTACCAATGTGCCATTATTTCGAGGTCAGTCTGCATGATTATTTATTACCAGTAGTTATGTTGTTGCGTCAGTCAATACCTTGTGCTTTACTCATCCTAGGTTTCGTATGAATATTCATTTCATTTCACACTGGCGTATCACCAAGACAGCATGATCCCACATTTTCAGCGTTTTGTTTTTGTTTTTTTTTTTTTTGAGTGGGACAAAAGCAATAATGGCACATGGTTAAAAATAAAATGCGTGGTTAGAAAAATGATTACATTTCAATAGTGGTGCACGATCATTTAGAGTACTTTTCGCCCGTCAATACTGACATGTTCATTCATGAATCATCTAAAGTCCCTTGGTTTAGAGTTTTCCCCAACTACTTAAGATAAAATTAGCTCAAATAAAAAAATTTCATTTGGTCTGAGTGAAAACAAGGGGACGTTGCATATTTGTTTTCAAACCGAGATTTGATTTCATAGGCATAGAACAAGTTCAACGAGCTTCAATAAACTCCTTCAAGTTTTCCCACACAAAAAGCACTTCCCCGACTTCATCGTTAGTTCGTTAGGCTCGAAGTATAAATGGCTGAGCTTGTAAATATTATATCATTTTTGGATCCGGCTCACTCAGATCCAAACATTTCCAGTAAGAATACATTATACTAAGGATGGCCGAGCTTATCCAGTACCTAATTAGGCTCATCTGCGCCTGTTGATAATTCCTATACGAGAACAACTTCTTATGATTTAGTTTACCAACCATCAGAAGTTTCTACAGACTGACCAATTGCTGTATCCTCTAGAAAATACATGTGGGTGAAGAAATTGATCAAGCAGTTCACTGCTCACAAAGTATGAGCAATCTGCCTAATCGTTGGGACACTCCACTTGGAAAGACGTTGACTTGTTATGTGTGGTTGTGAATAGGGAAGGTGGTGATACCGCATAGAGAGTCGGGGAGCTTCCTGTCCTTCATCGGCAACTTGGACAAGAGAGTGGAATTGGACAACCGCATCAGGCCTGGTGACGCCGAGTACCATGCGGCTCTCTCCATGATGGCTTCGAAAGCATCCTATGAGAACGAGGCCTACCTTCGAACGACGGTCACCCACCACTGGCAGGTCAAACGAGAGAGAGAGAGAGAGAGAGAATCTAAAGCGAAAATAAACTCGTACTTGTTTGAGGTTAATGTATAAATGAAAGCATGGTTGATGTTTGTGACCAAGTAAAAGTGATGACCAGAAACAAGAAATCGCTAGCCAATCCATTCAATGTACACTTTGTGTAGCTTAACAGTCCGCTAGAATTAAAGTCAAAAGGAGTGAAGCAATTAATCTTACTTCATACTAAAGAACTCAATTAATCAAGTTCCTAATACTTGCGCAATTAACAGTAGAATTACTCATTTATTAATAATTGTGTCCGAACTTTTGTGCAGATGGAATTTTTGGGGTTCTACAACTTTTGGAATGGTACGGACGTATATCGCCATCAATGCAACCATAACTTATAAACCAAAATATTACTTGCCAGATGCCTTATTCGTCCTTCTTTTGCAGATTATCAAGAGAAAGCAACCACACAAGCCTTCATTTTACGCGACCGTGACACCATCATGGTCGCCTTCAGAGGCACGGAATTTTTCGACGCGGATGCATGGTGCTTGGACGCTGACCTCTCGTGGTACGAGTTACCAGGCGTCGGGAAAGTACACGGTGGGTTCATGAAAGCCCTAGGGCTTCAAAAGAGCCTAGGTTGGCCGAAAGAGCTCGACCCGCATCTAAAAACGCCCGCGCCGTTGGCTTACTATGCCATAAGGGAGAAGCTAAGGGCACTGCTCGGTGAGAATGACAAAGCGAAGTACGTGTTGACAGGCCACAGCTTGGGAGGCGCCTTGGCAATCCTCTTCCCGGCGATCTTGGCCATGCACGGGGAGAAGTGGCTGATGGAGAGATTGAAGGGGGTCTACACGTTTGGTCAACCAAGGGTTGTTGGGGAGATGAGAAGTTTGGGGTGTGAGCATCTCTCTCTCTCTCTTCTCTCTCTCCATTCTCTTACCTTAAGCGTTGCCACTCTGATTCTTGGACAAGGCTAATGTCTGCTAGCCTTCAGGCATCTCTCTCTCTCATCTCTCTCTCTCCCTCTCTCTCTCTCTCTCTCTCCGTAGTTATATTAGTTGGTGGACAAAATGGTGCTCATAGTAGCTTTAGTTAAATGATAAATATGTGCATTGCATGATTTACTGAAATTGAGATGAGGCTAAAGCAGATATCATTAAATTAGCATTGCTTAAGAAAAAGAATTTGCCATCCGTAAACCAATGTCAGCGTCTCAACCTTGGTGTATATACATGAATAAAATAACAATGCTATGAAACTTCAAATACCACTGTCTAGAAGCTTGTTTAAGGCCATAAATAGACTTTTGCAATTTACAAACAAGCTTACACGAGTCTATAAAACCTCATTAAGGTCTCCATTTAAGCTTCAGTCTTAACATCCATCGGGTGCAACTCCATATCAAAATGAGCTACCAATGCCAGGAATCTTTAGAAGAAACTGGAGAAAATGTTGCTTCATAATCAATTCCTTCTATTTGAGTAAAACCCTTAGCTACCAATCTGGCTTTAAATTTGTCAATCTTCCATTTGGAATCATTTTTAGTTTTGTAAACCCATTTGCAGCCAATAGGTTTAGTTCATGGAGATGGTCTTGAAGGAACATCAGATTGAGTACTTTAGATTCGTCTATGGGAATGACATTGTGCCCAGGTTGCCTTACGATGATTCAGCTTTCATGTTCAGGCATTTTGGGAGATGTTGCTACTTCGATAGCAAATATCAAGGGAAGGTGAGCATCTCTCTCTCTCTCTCTCTCTCTCCGTGGCTAGTTATATTAGTTGGTGGACAAAATGGTGCTCATAGTAGCTTTAGTTAAACGATAAATATATGCATTGCATATTTTACCGAATTGAGAAGTGGATAAAGCATATATCATTGGATTAGCATCGCTTAAGAAAAAGAATTTGCCATCCAGAGCGTCTCAGCAATAAAATTCCTCCAAAGTAAGAAACATGGTCACGTCCATGAACTTCATCAATTGGAGCGCTAGGAAACAATTTGCGGTGTAGTAAAGGCGAAAAAAGGAGGAAGAAAGAATGAATTAACCTCACATAGCATGTTGTGATTGGATTACATATTCAGTCTTCTTGTTTGCTAAATTTTTCGGGAAATTTGTCCAAAAATCCTAAACCTATTGTACCACGGGTAATTTATTTCTTAATCTTTTGCCAAGTTAGTTTTACAAATTTTGGCAATTTGTTGATATAATCATTTCGGCTAATTTTGATCGAAAATCACTAACTTGGTCACTGGTTATCCTACGTGGTACAACAAGCGCTGATGTGGACAACTGTTGCTATTTTTTTTTTAATTCCGTTATTTATTTATTTTCTTTCCTTCTTTTTCTTGCTTTGGGCCGGTGAGGTTGAACCTCGCTTGGTGTGGGCAAGGGTGTTGCAGCCCTCACTTAGATCCAAGCAAGGGTCGGCCAGTGACCTTGCTTAGCCCAAAGCTGAAGAAAAAAAAAAGAAAGAAATGAAGAAAAAAAAATTAGGAAAAATTAGAAAAATACAAAAATACAAAAATAATCAAACTTAGTCAAAGTTAGCGCCGGTCATGCCATGTAGTATAGCCAACGCCCACTTTAGTAATTTCGGCCAAAATTGGTTAGATAAGCTAAATTGCAAATGAAAAGGTTTAGGATTGAATCAACTTTCTACATTGCAAATTTAGAATTTTTTTTTTTGTTGGTAATTTTTCCAAAATTTTCATATGCAGATTGTCCAGGAAGAATCGAACAAGAATTACTTCTTGCCTCTACAGGTGATACCGATGATGATGATGAACGCGTGGTATGAGCTCCTGAGAAGCTTCATGATTGCTCATGAGAAGGGACCGGATTATAGAGAAGGATCGTTGTTGAGGATTTTAAGAGTGATTGGCCTACTAATTCCAGGCATACCCGCTCATACTCCTCAAGACTATGTAAATAGTACGAGGTTAGGAGCGTCGCAATTATTCCTACACCAACAATGACTGTGAATAGTTATGGCATATGTAATATTGTCTCCTAAGATTGGATCACCAAGATAAATTGGTTGTATTGTAAGAAAAGATAGAAATTAAAACACATCTTCAATTGATCTCATTAGGAGCGTAAGTAGTGGTCTATCCCATTATGTATACTTATGTAATATGTTTGTGCATTCCTAATTGTTAAAAAACTAATGTGGAAAATATCAGATCTTACAATTAAATCAATGAGAAATTACTAGAGAAATAAATCAATGATAAGAAAGAACACTAGAGATTTACATGATTCGGTTTGAATCTATCAAAAAAGTCAGTAGCGAATAACCCACTAATCACTATGAGAATTATAAAATAATAATCGCTTACATACTTGAGTATTTTTCAAATCTAAATCATTCTTGAACCCACGGTATTTGCAAATAAAACAACTCAATTTGGATTCACAACTCACAAGCACAAATCCACCCACGTTCGGAGAAATTTTTCATTTCTATTGAAGAAAGAACTCTCCACTCTAGGAAAAATCACCGTAGTTTTTAAAGAATGAAAGTTGACCTAAATAACAAAAGGAAATCTTTGACTGACATGAAACTTCCTCTTGTTATCCCCTGGAAGATTCCAGCTTCTCATAGACCAGAGATTAGGGGTAAGTATGGTCTGGGTTGGACCGATCCAACACTTAACCAAGGAACGAACAACCAACCTGCACAGTGTTGGTCTCCGATTTTTGGGACCGAGTATCGATCTTGTTGAGCTTAGGACCAAGGATCGGGCTGACTTTATGGGTCCGGTCTGATTCTAGAGTCAATCTAGGATCAACTGATTTTTTTTTTTCATTTTTTTGCATTCCCTAAAATGACAAACATGTTATTTCAAATTACATATCTATCAACAATGCAATATTGAGTAACTAAATTATGAATACAATTCATATTAAACATAAATATAAGATAAAGTAACAACATAAATTTACATTTCCTAGAAGCAACAAACCATAAAAACAAACACGTGAGATGATGGAATAGAGGCGGGTGGTGAGGCAAGGGAATAGAGGCGGGCGGCGAGGCAAGGGAATAGAGGCAAGCCGCAAGGTGAGCATGAATAAGGCGAGCGAGGCGAGCAAGGCCGAGGCGAGTGAAGAAGATTTTTTTTTTTTTTTTTAGGTCGAATAAGGGTTGGGTTTCTTTCTACTTTCTAATTTACATGACAAATTGAATTGTGAAGATAATAGAGGAGGAGGCGCTAGAATTGTATAATATATAATATATTATGTTACACATATCAATGCCAAATTACTCCTTCCTTGCAAGGAAACGGTAATCATTCAAATAACGGTAATCATTCAAAGTCTCATGATTAATGTCATATCGGATTTTTGTTGAACAGTTCAAATTGGAGACTTAATGTAATAGTAATAATTTAAACTTTTTGGGAAACCACCTATTTGACATATATGATACTAAAGCACGTGTCAATGAGGTCAAATCCTAGCACTCCTCTTATCTTTATCCCAATAATATTAGGTAAGGAAAAGAGATGCGCCCTTGAAAATATTTTGTGTTGAAACCAAGAAAAATCTCAAATTGGTATTTTTATAATAAATTTGTCTTAAACTAATTTTTTGATAATCAAAAACTTCAAACCTCTGCACCTGTGACAAATTACCTCAAATTAATTTTTTGACTTTTAAAAACTCAAAATTCGTGCATTTATAACAAATTTACTTTATGTTAATTTTTGTTAAATTAGATTAATACTACAAAAAATCATAAACTAGTAAACTTGTGACATACATATGATAAAATCCCGAACTAGTACATATGTAAATTATCACATGTCATCAAACTCAGCAATTTAATGGAAACCAACCGATGGTAAATTTATTACATGCGTTTCAGTTTGGGTTTAATGGTGATTAAAAAATTAGTTTGTGGTGTATTTGTCACATGTGTATTAGTTTGTGGTTTTTTTTTATGGTATTAGTTTAAATATTTAACGTTAATAATATAAAAAAATTTGGACCTAGGTCTGCCACTTGCTCCTTGTATTTGTCATGGCAGCAAGCATCACTTGCTACATTGCATTTCTTCTTAAAGGTATTATGGATAGAAGGGAATCCTCACTTCAAGACGTATTCGGGCATCGCCACTTCGGCATTTAAGAGCAAGGGTAGAGCCGACCGAGGGCTTGAGGTGGTTGGAGCCTGGATAAGCATCCTCTTCACCTCGTCCATCAGCTTCGAGATACCATGTTCTGCCCTGCCTATCGTGACCATCTTCCTACACATGAAGATCAAAACACATGTTAATTTTACTGTGATACTAAGTGCATGAGAGGTTCATTGGCACAAGACCTGTCCTTATAATCTTTTCTTTAGTTTATTTCTTTTTTCCTTTTTCTAATTTAAGCAACTAATCCATTTTGTAATAACATTTTGCGACGTGAAATTACACTGAAAAAATTTGGAGCAACTTAAGTCTGGGGTGGAGGGAGAACCATTTTTCCGAGGTAATCACTCCCCCAAGAGCTCGGATGATAATTTACCGACCCGCGTTTAACAATTTGGCTTTTCTCTTTAGCAGGGAAGAGGATGATTTGCTGAAACTTATAAAAGACATTTTTGTTCCCCTTTGTAGACCAATACAAAATGAAGAACAAGAGAGCCATTTACTCGTGTCTTGCAAAAAGTCAGTGGAAGGGAAATTTTCAGACAAAACAAACACTCAATGATGCTAGAAATGAAGTAGAGCAAAGCTTAAAAAGCTCCGGTTCTTCAAATGTGTTACCGACATCAATGGATTATACTGATGTAAAAGTACACTGCTTTCACTTTTATCAACATTTTTCTACACTTGAACAAATTTTTCATGAAGTTGTACTCTTTGAAATTAAGTAGCAGCCTTCAACATTTTTCTACACCCTGAACAAATTTTGTGACATTGACCGTCTGTGCATTAAATCGAGTGCTTTTGTGCGGTCCTTGAAGAAGAGATGAACTTTTTTTTTTTGGCTAGAAACTAGAGATGAACTCGTTGTACACACAAACTTAACTCTTGGAAGGAAAACTAAACAGCATCACAACCATATTTTTTTCTTAAGGTATTATAGATGGAGCAATGCATACGTCTTGACCAATACATAGCTTAATTTCACAATGCCTATTTTCCGATTTGCTTATATTGCTCTTTTCGACATATGAGATTCTTCCCTTTGAAATTGACATTTCCGAAATACTATGAACATAGACAGATTTGTGTTTTCCACTCATGAAAATCCAGCCTTAAATGATTAATGCAAAACTGTACTTTTTGACAGGTACAATACTTCATCGATGGTCCAATACAACCGCATATAAAATGTTTCATAGTTGAACATTGAAAATCTTTTAGTTTTGAATCAAGGGAAAAAGGTCCGAGTCAAGATTTTATCTTTTCGTCCTACTATCATGTCGAGTCCTATATCTTTTGTGGCGTAGTTTTCATTAAGATGAGTAATCGGTATCTACATTACTTATGTGGGTGTTTTGCCTTATTGGCTCTTGATGTATGGATGCGTTGATAACGTAAGTAGATCAATTTATATCAATGAATCTGTTTTCATAGGGCCTGAAGTTGCTCTCGTTGAAGGTCCTATTGCATAGAGAACCTAACATAGGGCGACTCACGGCATTTGTCTTCACTAGAGGGAATTTTGCGGTAGTGTTGGACCATCGATGAAGTGTTGTACTTGTCAAAAAGTGCAGTCTTGCATCAATCATTTAAGGCTGGACTTTCGTAAACGGAAAACATAAATCTGTCTACATTCATGGTATCTCGAAAATGCCAATTTCAAAGGGAAGAATCTCATATGTTGAAAGAGCGATATAAGCAAATCGGAAAATAGGCGATGTGAAATTAAGCTATTTATATAAATAAAAATATTTGTTTCGCCAAAAATGAATGATTTGAAATTATTTTCTTAAATAATAATCGATTGTGGTATCGAAGATAACTTTTCAAGGTAATAAGATAAACTTAATATCAAATATAATTAATCAAAGATATGCAAGATATATGCATATACTCATCTTCATTATTGAAAGGGAACAAAATAGAGGGCCACAATAAAAAAAGAAAAAAAAGAATGAGTATCAAACTAAACCGCACTGATGAATTAGATAAAAGCCATCTTCCCTTCCTAAGTATCTGCGCATAATCCTCCTCCACACTGCTTTGCTCATCTTCCTTGTCACTGTTCACCTCAGACATAGACTTCTCAGACTCCTCTTCATCTGCATTGGTACCTTCAGCCTGTCTTTCGATGTAAGCTTTCATGTTCTTCTCATACTTAACCTTCCTTTCATCAGCCTTGGCTTTATAAGGAGCCTTCTCAGCATCGGATAACGACAACCACTTGTCTCCCCCAGCTTTGCCAACAGCAGCAACGGATTTATTATTAGGGTGTTTCTCCTTATACTGCTTTCTGAACTCTTCCATGAAGACGAAGAAGGCACCGGCAGGCCTTTTAGGCTTGTTAGGATTCTTCACCTTCTTCATAATGCAGAAAAGAGAATTGAGAATTTCTGTATATTTCGATGTATGTAGAAAGAAAAAAAGTACATAAAACCTATTTATAGACTTTATTAGATGACTATTGGGAAAATTATCAAAACAGTCTTAAATCTATTGCAATTTTTCCAATTAAGTCCTAAATACTTTTTTTTGGCTAATTTAATCCTAATTTTTTTTTGTAATTGTACCAATTCAGTTTATTCGACCAAATTTGGCTAGTTAGTGTTAACGCGAATGTTTTTTTTTTTTTTTTTTTTTTTTGATGACCCAGGGAAGCCCCATACGACGCGGGTTGCTGGAGTAAACCCTGGGGCCCCACGGGAGGACCCACCACCCCCGTGGAACGGGTAAGACGCCAAACGTCTCCGCGGTGAGTCAAACCCTCGCCCTCTGAGAAAGGGTCAGTGGGTCCCTCCACGATGGGGAAGACTTACCAACGGAGCCACCGCGGTTGGTAATTTTTTTTTTTTATAATATTTTATTTTTTTGAATTTATTTATTTATTTTTTCTTCTTCTTTTGGCGGGCGAGGGGCAAGGCCTCGCTGTTGTGGGTGAGCTTGCCCTCACCATTTCTGGGTGAGGTCGACTCGTCCAGCCATGGCGAGGGTAAGACCTTTTGTCATAGTGGTGGGCTTTTGTTTTCATTTTTAGTCACAAGAGATGTTCATTCTTGAGTTTACGCAGCCCATCATAAATCATGCCTGTTGATTTCTTTTTGTCTTGATGGAGGGATTGTCAACACAGCAATCAATTTTATTAATACTTTAACACTCTCGTTTTGAATATCTCCACGGCATTTTAATAATCTAACATTTCTATCATTAGTAAAAAAAAAATTATTAATGAGTGCCTTGAGGGTAATTGTGAAAAAAGAAAAACCCATTAAAAGAAAAATCGTAATTTGCAATACTCTACGTCTCTCTTGAGTTACGTGTGATTAATGCATCGAAAAAATTAGAATGTTTTGTTATGAAATATATATATGACAAAGTCCCCAGACACTCGTTAACAATGACCGTTATTAACACGACCTAGCAATTTCACTAGTTTTTAAGCCTATGGAAGCGCGGAGTTACCCTTTCATTTACTTCTCTGATAAGAAATGATTTGCTGTGCAAACACAATGCAATCTTGGTCAACCTCTATTTGGAAATATATCCATCTAAAATACAATATTGATCCCTTGTTTAAATTTTTTCCTATTTCTATATCTTTTCCACTTCGAGGGTGTCCTATTCCGGCATGTGCTGATTCGGAGACCCTCACTCACCCAGAGCCTTAACCACGAAGGACTTCACCGTCCATTGACACCCACCTACCCCCTCTCTCTCTCTCGCTCGCGCGCGCTATATAAGCGCACCGAATCAAGCTCTGAATCATCATCGTCTCTCCGAAAGGCGTCAACTTCAAGCCGTTTTAGCTACACCCATTTCTTTCAGTTCTTCTAATGGCGGTGACCGAAGCAACGGGTCGAGACGGTCCCGACTTCTCCGCGTTGCCCGAAGGGTGCATCGCCAACGTTGTCTCCTTCACGAGCCCACCCGATGCGTGCAGGATCGCGTCAGTCTCGCCAGTTTTCAAGTTGGCATGTGATTCCGACGTGGTCTGGGGGTCGTTCTTGCCGCCGGAATGCCGTTCGATGGCCTCCCAGAGCGCTTCGTCGATGAAGGAGCTCTACTTCAGTCTCTGCGACCACCCGGTTCTCATCTGCGATGGCAAAATGGTAAGTCTTCCCCCCGTCTTGCCGCCTCAAACCGCCTCTTCCTATTCTTTTTCTATTGTTATTATTGTTTTGCGGATTGAAGGGGTGATATGCGATAACTGTCCTTCATGTTTGATATTATAGAATATCGAAATGTGATTCATGTGATGTGCTATAGCCTGCACGTTTTGAAACACTGCGAGTTTGGCTTGGCAAAAATAAAAAAAAAAAATGTTCTTTCATTGTCGAGTAGTTGAATTGAAAGGCAGTGTCTTCAGCACATGTTTCTTGGCCTCTTCCCGCCTGAACCGAATGAGTGTATTTTGTTTCTTCAAGGAGAAGCCTTTGCCATATTATAATCATGCTGCGGCTTCCCTGGACATTTTTATTTTGCACACAGCCACGATCTGAATGTGAAAGGTTGATTGAGTTGTATGAATCAACTCAGGGTTTACGTCGGCAAGATAGAGAATGATAAATGAAGGGTGAAGAAAAAAGAAAGAAAGGATCTTTCATCTGAAAATGAAAAGATTCGAGTGGTTGGGAGCAAGGAATGGATAGATATATTGAATCATTCTCTTTTGGTATAAAAAGATAATGATAATAAGGAAGTGTACTTTCACTTTATATATAATGCCTCTATAGGTAGTATAACTGGTGACTGCAACAAAAAATAATCAAAGTTTAGGGGGGTAATTTGTAACTTCACAAAATTTTTAGGGGTGATTATGCAATGGTTTTGAAGTTGAGGTGGTTTTGAACAATTATCTTTTTTTTTTTTTTTTTTTTCCTTCTTCTTCTTTTGGTCAAATCTCATGTTACCGCTTCTATTTAACATGAAACGAGTTTTCCTACTTTAAAGTCTGACGAAGAAGTCCATAAACAACTTTTGCTTAAAAAGGCCAAGACAAACGCCCTCGCTATTATATTGGAAAAGGGGACAGCATAGATGGTGGAATAAGTGCTAAGCTTTTTTGCTTTGCGCATGCTATATTTGCTGAAACATTATATTTGTTTTCTCAAAACGACATCGGCCCGATTCTTGTTGTTTATGTGAATCCAACATGCTTTGCAGAGCCTTTCGCTGGACAGGCATAGTGGGAAGAAATTCATCATGCTATCTGCGAGGGCTCTGTCTATAACATGGGGTGATACTCCGAGATATTGGTCTTGGAATCACTCGCCCATCTCCAGGTAATACATTATTTCCTCCACTCTCTCTCACCTTCATGAAGAAAATGGGCGTAGCATTGATTCGTTTGTCTCGAGATAAACTTTCTTTTGTGTCTCCCTCAAAGGTGATGATTATATGGAATGTCCTTGTGAATCAACAGGTTTGCAGAAGTTGCTGAACTCATCACGGTATGTTGGCTCGAAATCAGAGGCACCATTAGTTCTTGCATGCTGTCGCCGCGAACCCTTTATGCAGCGTATTTGGTATTCAATTCCAGCGCGTCTAAAGGATTTGAATCGCGGCCTATAGAGGTTGGAGCTGGATTTGCTGGTGCTGAAGTGGGCAAGCAGGAGCGCTCTGTTTATGTATCCAGAACGAGGGCGGTGCATAGACAGCGGTTTAGGGCCGGGTTTGGTTTTCAGGGCTGGTCGCCAAGATTGGTATAGGGCTAGAGTTAGGTGAGAATGGGAATTATCCTAAAGAGAGGCGAGATGGGTGGTCAGAGATAGAGTTAGGTGAGTTCCTGACGAAGGATGGAGAAGATGGGGAGGTTGAAATGCATTTCAAAGAGACGAAGGGTGGTAATTGGAAGTCTGGACTGGTTGTGGAAGGGATCGAAATTAGGCCCAAGGATGGGAAATAAAAGTGCCTTTATGCAGGGCATGGGCAAGTTTGGATGTATTGTCCCTTGATTAATAGGTTTTTCTCTTCGTTTTGCTGTTGTTCTTTCGATGTTCTTTTATCAATTTTTAGTAGCTGTCTACCAAATCAGAAGGCGTGCTTGTGACCTAACGTAAGTGGGGAAAGCATATGTCATGGAGCGAATGGTTTTCGATCGGCTCCTTTTGAAACATCCGCAAAATGATTCCTCGTCTTCCCATTTCGACAACCAAGAATATTTTCGACAAATTAAAGCGAAGTTCAGGCTTTCCTTTTCAACGGCAAAAATATTTTAGACTGATCCTAATAATCGATCGTGCTTCGTTTCAAACAAAAATAAGTTGTATATGGCCAAAAGAAAATGTAAGAAAAGAGAGTACTTGAATTTGACCTCTACCACTGAATAAAAACAAGCCAATAGGGAAAAAAAAAGGAATCTCATGGACTATTTTTTTCACTTTACAGTACAAAAACAATATGCACATTCAAAAACAGAAGCATCTCCAGATCGGATGGCAAATATTAAATACTAAACACAACTTAGAATCGCAAAAAAAGAAAAGAAAAGGCGAGTATAGAGAGAATAACGTTTGTTCGAGGTCGTGGGGACTCGTGGCTGCTATTGGTGACTAGTGGAGTGACAATGGTGGCCGTTGCTTGTGAATAACGCCGGTGAAGAAGATGAAGATGGAAGAATAGAAAAACGATAGGCATTTAGGAAAGGATGAGAGAACAAGTGAGTGTGAGTTCGAAGGATGAAATAAACCCTAATTTTAGAAAGATAAGATTCTTGTTGTGACCGAGTAATAGAATGGTAATCTTTTAAATGTAGAAAGGATATTTTTTCGGGTAAATTTGTTCAAAAAGTTCTATAACTATTGCATTTTTACCAATTCAGTTATAAACTTTTTAATTGTGTCAATTGAGTCCATCTGGTTAATTTTAGCCAAAAATTGCTAACGTGAATACCAATTGTGTTATGTGTCACGGTTGATATTGATGTGGACAATTTTCAATAATATTTTAAACTTTATCGATTTTTTTTTTTTAATATTTCCTTTCCTTTTTTTTTTTTTTCCCTTCCCTTCTTCCTCCAAAGACAAGGGCCAATGAGATCGCCATCTCTAGGGCCTCGGGTGACTAACCAAAGACAAGGGCCAATGAGATCAACCTTGCCATCACGAGGTCTAGGTGCTCCCGTTGGCCTTGCTTAGCCATTGTTCGAGGTCGAGCTCACCAACTAATGCATCGACGATGACAAGCCTTGCTTGCCCAATGGCAAGGTTGAGCCTTGCTAGAGGTTGGTGAGTGTGGGTTCAAGCCTTCTTCCCAACAATCACGAGGTCAACCTCCCCAATTTCTAAAAGCTAACCGGTGGATCATGACGCGCTAATATCGTGCCAGAGTAAAATTAACCGCGAAATTTGAGATCGAATTTAGAAATTGGAAGTCATGGTATGTCACAAATCATTTTAGGAGCATTGATTCATCTTCGAAAGATTTTTCATGCAAACCGAGTTTTTCGGCAAAATAATTAAAGTATGACTAATTTAGTTCGAGAAATTAGTAGGCCCGCCTTTGGTCGCGCTTTTGGGACTTAAGTTGGTTCTACGGATAAGTGAAGATGTGAATTGAAGTGTGGTGATATTGGATTAATTTTATGGACTTCAATTGGACTCAATTAGAAGAGAATTGAAGGGAATAGAAGAAATTAATGTACAAGAATTCATGCCCCGGCGGAAAATGAAATTGAACCTATTGGAATAAAGTTGTGGAAGGTTTGGAGATAGTGGAGTATGACATCATTGATGATGTCGTGGTGAAATTTTTTTGTTGGATTAAAGAAAGAGAAAAAGAAAAAAAAAGTGGTCCCCTCTCTCTTTCTCTCTTCTCCCTCTTCCTTGCATGCGACCACCCCCCTCTTCTTCTTCTTCTTCTTCTTCTTCTTCAAAAGAAAATGCAGCAACCAAAGATCACCGGACCACCCTCGTCGCTCGCCGTTCGCCGCCGCCGCACGCCGCCGCCACCGCCGCCGCGCGTCCGCGCGCGCGAAGCCCCGCGCCCACTCGCCGTGGCCGCTCGTTACCTCCACCTCGTCCACGTGCAGCTGCGTTCCAGCAGCTCGAGCCTTCGCCGGAGCTCCCTCCGGCCACCATTCGGCCCCGCCTTGGTCCGGTTCGACTCCCCGACCTTCCCTCGACCCATCCTCGCCTCAACCCAAGCTTATTTTCTCATTTTTCAGCCATGGACAGCACCTAAAAGAAATGGGTATGGCAGCTCAGTCTTGGCCCGTTTTGGCCGGCTTCCCGAGCCCGATGCTTGGCCCGCTTTGAGGAAAGTCGATCCTCGCGTCGGCCCCGTCGTTTTGGCGTGCTCGGCTCGCTAATCCGGTGAGTTTAGCTCACTAAATCTTGATTAAACGGTTAATGATGCCCTAAGTGTGTTTAGTCTAAGTTAAGTGAGTTTATATGGGTTGATTAGTTTATTTGATTGATGATTTGATTAGTGTGTTTAATTAAGTTAAATGGTGTTTAGTTTAAAGTTAAGTAGGTTTATTTTTAATATAAGCCTTGATGTGACATAATGGGTTTTATTTTTGATTTATTTAATTGTTTCGAAATTCTGGAATTAAATAATATATTATATTCCGAAAATCATTAAAATATTATTTATTTACAAAAAAAAAAAAAACTCAAAAAAATATTTTTGGCCTCAATTGCTTAGAATTTCGGGCCGATCATCGCTATTCTCTTAGAATTTGAATTTGATGAACGGAAGTGGCAAAATTGAGTGTCGACTATTATTATTATTATTATTAAAAAAAAGAAAAAAAAACTCGAAAATTTATTTTTGACCTCAATTGCTTAGAATTTCGTGCTGATCGCTGCTGTGCATTCAGAATTTGAATTTGATGAATGGATGTGACAAATTGAGTGTTGATTGTGATAAATAGGGTTTTTAGCTATAAAAACTCAAGTGTTGGATCTTGATGCAGAAATTTGATTGTTATGGTTTACTATTGAAATTGAAGTGTGTGGATGAAATGTGGAATGTCCGAAAGTCAATAATGATTTGTCGTGTGCTGGTTGATAGACCCGGTCGCAGTAGTGGCTAAGCCGACTGGACCTGTGTTCTTTGTGAATTGCCACATTTTAAAGGTCGCGCCCAGTGGGGCCGTAATTTGCCACCTGATAAAGGTCGCGCCCAGTGGGGCCGTAATTCGCCACCTTTTAAAGGTCGCGCCCAGTGGGGCCGTAATTTGCCACCTGATAAAGGTCGCGCCCGGTGGGGCCGTAATCGCCACCTTTTAAGGTCGCGCCCGGTGGGGCCGTAATGCCATTGATTCTAATTGTGCTGAGTGGGATCGTGCTTGCCACTAGTCGTTAAACCTTCCTATAGGGTTGTGATTGGAAGTAGTGATTGATTTGCTAGAATGATATGTAATCGGCCGAGTCGATTGATCGCTGAGACGATCTAAGTGATTGAATTGTCCTGATAAGGTGATTGTGCCACAGTTGTTTGGTTATGAGAATTGCGAGTGGTTGAATTACATAAACTGTGCTAACCTGCAGATGAAGACTAATGTGAGGTAAGTCTTCTTGATGTTGTGGCTAGGTCACTCTGGGGTGTATTTTCTTTCTAATAGGGGTTTAGGGGGTTGAACTTGCTGAGACATTGTCTCATCCCGGTTTGGGGACAACAATTTCAGGTCCCTGGTGGATGGAGCGGCTGGATAGCTTTGGTTGGCTCTGAGAAGTTGCAGAGGTGAAGTCATAAGGATTGGAGAACGTGTCCGACTTGTAGGTTGTAGGACAGTTCCTTTTTAAGAGCCAATCTTTTGTAGACTTTTGGCTATAGGCCTTTGTTTGTAATTCTGTTGAATTATGAAAGTATTATGTTGGGGTTTTGCTTCCTGCTTTTCTATCCCGTATTTCATTGTCAGGGTTTTTATAATATGCTTCCGCGTGTGCATTAAAGTACTGAATGGGGTCGGCGACACTACCTGGGAATGTCGCATTTGCATGACCATGGTGGGATGTTGGCGCGCTCGAGGTTCGGGGCGTGACATTGTTGCTGTTCAAAAGAAGAAAATAACAATTTACTCGTGTTTTCTGAACTTTATTTTTCAGGGCCACAGGTGAGCTCTGAAAACAAGCCGCGCATGGTGATTTGTGCGGGAGTTTATGTCCAATTGAGAAGTCTTCTTTGCGAAGACGTGAATGTTTCAAGCCGCGACGTAATACTTCGCGATCTATTTTATGGAGCAATTACGTGAGAATTTCATTCTCCTCTCGCTTGACTTAGATTGCAAGTTGTGAGTTTCTGCATTATTTAACAACACATCAGGTGGGTCAAATTTAAGCCACTGTAATGTTCGAGTTTTCTTCTTGTTTGGTAAACGGAATGGGCAAGAAACCATGACAATAACAAAACTGGGATTTGAACTCACCATTCAAACTTTGACTTGGAAACATGGTTTTACTTAATCGACGACCGACTAAATAAATGGATATCTCGAACTAGTGAATCTCAATCGAAGCTTATGATGATTGTATTGTGGAAACCTACATATTATTAAGCTCATTTTGTAAATTGGCACACACCTCTTCTTTGACTCAGAGGCAAAACCACATTTTAGTGATTTTCAGAGAAAACAAGTCCATGTTAGGAAAGTCCGAACTGGGCTCTTGCCAATAGAATCCCGAGTGATGCAAAAATGAAAATTAATTTCCCTCAAGACTTCCTATCCCTATTGGAGTTGAAGTCCATTTCGACCGCAGATAACGGTTTTTTGTTTTTTTTGTTGGATTGTGAGTTTGGTCTCTTCAGCATAATGAGTACGATTTATATTTGCTGTTAATGTGCAAGAGCGCCATGGCTTGTGCTGTTTGTCAATTACATCCAATTGTCATAATTTTTTTTTGTGGTCTTCTCGTTCGATATATAGTGAAATCATGTCCTGTGGAGTAATTGGGAAAGTAAAAATACTGAGAATATTTACGTGATTCGAGTGTGGTTGTAATATCTTATTTATTGTTTGATTTATAGTGAAATTTGAATTGCTCTTTCTATAGGGTATGTTATACCGACTAGATCATGTGAATTTGATGTCTTTTGTTTTTGTTTTAGTTTATTACGTGTGTTCGATAGCTTGATTCTACTCTACCATACGTGCTCAAAACATCTAGAAACAATGAAAATAGAAAGTTAGGTTGTATATCAAATTCAACCCGTTGATATCCCCCAGAACAATGATCTAAATGACAATTGCATACTTTGGACGCATGACATTTGATTCTCAATTGTGTAAATTGAATCAATTTTCTCCCTAAATATTGAGATATATATCTCCTATTTGAATTTAAAACTTATATGTGGGCCACATAACAAAAAACTGCAAGCCTGATTTTTTTGCAAAGTTTAAAGCGAATGATTCCTACCGTCTTTAGTGCAACGACTGATGGTAGGGCCTGCTTAAATCTCTCTAGTTGCTACCATTTACTTGACTTGTGCAACACAAAAAGTGAAGGAATTGAATCTCATGGCATAACATCAAATTGGAATGTGAATGTTTTCTTAAATAGGTTAAGACATGTTGTAGCTAGGGCCGTCAAATGGGTGGGTTCAGGTTTGGGCTAGGTTGAAAATGGTCTAACTCAAATTGACCCATTTAACCCGTTTTGACTTATTTATATACATTACAAAGTTAGTGATCCACACCCGACTCGATATATTTACTAAAATACTTCAATATTTAATCCAATCTATGAAAATCCGTATCTCTAAGTTAGACCGCTTTAGACTCTTTATCTATATATGCTATTTAGATAAAATTGATACTTTGACTATGAGATGTTAAAGAATTGGCTTTTAGAATTGCATAGAATTTTTAATTTTTGTATTGATTCACAATGAATAATGAGAGAAAGATAGTTGGTAGTGAATTTATAAAATTATAACAGCAAATAACGTGGAGGAATTGAAATTTTAATTGAATGGAATATAGGATATTGAAAAAGATGATTTTTGTTGACTATGGAATGGAATGACAAGAACTAAGAGTAGAATATTTCGTAACAATAACAATGCCGAATGCAACCAATGAAATGTATACTGTAATAACTAACATATGAAACTTAAAAGATTAATAAAATAAATAAATAATGGGGAAAAATGAAACCATCTTGAAATTTTTAATAAGGGTGAAATCGGACTCATCTTACAGGCTAATCAAGATTTCTCGGAACGTAGAACAACGTGAGAAGTCCATTATTTTCTCATAAAGGCTGAAGAGAAAGTCACGTATGTGGGTTGTGTTTGGGTAAACTATAAACCCATCTAACGACCATATATTTTTGGGCTTTGCAATTCTTAATCCATTTATGAACATAACTAATCCATTAAAAATGAGTTAAAAATGAGTGTAGAATCTATTTTGACAAGTCTAGTCGTCACCCCTTTTCCTGAATAAATTAAATCGTGTCGTTACCACCTTCGAAATGCAGAAATGAGGGTCGGAGATAACCACAGAAAGAGACCCCACCTCCTCAAGGCGTTATCTTCCCTTCACGTGCCCATCAAAGTTGATCGGCTTTCATAACAAAGAATTATAATTTTTTTTCCCTCGAGTAATCTTAAATACAGGTGGACAGCTAAAAAATTGGACCATATACAATCAACAGCTATAAAAAATTACTTATTTATTTCTAACCAGGAAGAACAAGAAACCGAGCTTTGTTAATCAGCCAAGGAGGCCTCTATAAATAACCCTTGGAAGCTAAGTTCAAGACGCCACACAAGTCTCATCCAAAACGACAAGTACTCAGACCCTCAAAAACCAAAAAGAAACCTAGCTATCGTCTCTCTCTTCTTTACCTCAAAGCCATGGCTTGTGACAAGAGTTTCTCCAGCAGGTACATGCTGTTGAGCCCAGAAAAAGCCGGTGTCGTCGATCTCTTTCGCATTTTGATCCCCAGTGATGTGCACAAGAGAGAATTCGTGGACTCTTCCGAGGAAGGAGAAGAGAGCATCGAGGGGAGGCACATCATGTTTGTATCCACTCTTGCGCAGAAGCTTCTGCTTCTCGTGGCCAAACCCCTGTCTTGGAGCGGGTCCGCGATCGAGTTTTGGCTGAATCTCGTGTGAAGCAACTGGAGCTTTGGAAGGCTTCTCGTCAACTGCTTTCGAGGTTAGTCTGCATGATTATTTATTACCAATATGCAACAGAAATGCTTTTATTAAAACAATTTGAAATGAGTTTATGTAGTTAGGTTGTTGCTTCATTAGTAAAAAGTTCATTGCTGAGCGAGGTGAATCGATTGGTTGTTGCGTCAGTCAAATACCTTGTGCTTTACTCAGCCTGGGTTTATTACCAATGTGCCATTATTTTGTGGGGGAAAAATTACCAAAAAAATCCTAAACCTTTTGCAATTGTGTCAATTCAATCATAAACTTATTTTTTTGACCAATTGAGTTCTAAACCTTTTACAATTATTCCCGATCAGTCCATCCGTTCAAAATTGTCTAGCTAGCGCTGACGTGGTAGCTAGCTAGCATCGGCGAGTTTTTTTTTTATAATATTTTATTTTTTGAAATATTTTATTAATTTTTTTTTTGTCCATTTTCCTTTTTTTTCCCTCCTCCTTCCTTTGGCTCTAGCAACCCGGTCGTCGAACTGAGGCGATCCGACGCGCTCGCCTCCCCAGTCGGCGAGTCGTGCCAAGCGATGGCGGGGCGAGCCCCTGTCGGATTTGGCGAGGGGACCGCACCTCAGTTCGGCGACCGGCCAGCCTAGCCGGTCATCGGAGCCGAAGGAGGAGGGAGGAGGGAGAAGGGAAAAAAAAGGAAAAAGGAAAAAATAAATATAAAAAATAAATAAAATATTTCAAAAAATAAAATATTATTAGAAAAAGCTCGCCGGCGCTGGCCGGCCAATTTTAACTGGATGGACTGATTGGGAATAATTGTAAAAGGTTTAGGATTCAATTGGTCAAAAAAATAAGTTTATGATTGAATTGTCACAATTGTAATAGGTTTATGATATTTTTGGTAATTTTTCCTTATTTCAAGGTCAGTCTGCATGATTATTTATTACCAATGTGCCATTATTTCGAGGTCAGTCTGCATGATTATTTATTACCAGTAGTTATGTTGTTGCATCAGTCAATACCTTGTGCTTTACTCATCCTAGGTTTCGTATGAATATTCATTTCATTTCACACTGGCGTATCACCAAGACAGCATGATCCCACATTTTCAGCGTTTTGTTTTTGTTTTTTTTTTGGGACAAAAGCAATAATGGCACATGGTTAAAAATAAAATGCGTGGTTAGAAAAATGATTACATTTCAATAGTGGTGCACGATCATTTAGAGTACTTTTCGCCCGTCAATACTGACATGTTCATTCATGAATCATCTAAAGTCCCTTGGTTTAGAGTTTTCCCCAACTACTTAAGATAAAATTAGCTCAAGTAAAAAAATTTCATTTGGTCTGAGTGAAAACAAGGGGACGTTGCATATTTGTTTTCAAACCGAGATTTGATTTCATAGGCATAGAACAAGTTCAACGAGCTTCAATAAACTCCTTCAAGTTTTCCCACACAAAAAGCACTTCCCCGACTTCATCGTTAGTTCGTTAGGCTCGAAGTATAAATGGCTGAGCTTGTAAATATTATATCATTTTTGGATCCGGCTCACTCAGATCCAAACATTTCCAGTAAGAATACATTATACTAAGGATGGCCGAGCTTATCCAGTACCTAATCAGGCTCATCTGCGCCTGTTGATAATTCCTATACGAGAACAACTTCTTATGATTTAGTTTACCAACCGTCAGAAGTTTCTACAGACTGACCAATTGCTGTATCCTCTAGAAAATACACATGGGTGAAGAAATTGATCAAGCAGTTCACTGGTCACAAAGAATGAGCAATCTGCCTAATCGTTGGGACACTCCACTTGGAAAGACGTTGACTTGTTATGTGTGGTTGTGAATAGGGAAGGTGGTGATACCGCATAGAGAGTCGGGGAGCTTCCTGTCCTTCATCGGCAACTTGGACAAGAGAGTGGAATTGGACAACCGCATCAGGCCTGGTGACGCCGAGTACCATGCGGCTCTCTCCATGATGGCTTCGAAAGCATCCTATGAGAACGAGGCCTACCTTCGAACGACAGTCACCCACCACTGGCAGGTCAAACGAGAGAGAGAGAGAGAGAGAATCTAAAGCGAAAATAATCTCGTACTTGTTTGAGGTTAATGTATAAATGAAAGCATGGTTGATGTTTGTGACCAAGTAAAAGTGATGACCAGAAACAAGAAATCGCTAGCCAATCCATTCAATGTACACTTTGTGTAGCTTAACAGTCTGCTAGAATTAAAGTCGAAAGGAGTGAAGCAATTAATCTTACTTCATACTAAAGAACTCATTTATTAATAACTGTGTCCGAACTTTTGTGCAGATGGAATTTTTGGGGTTCTACAACTTTTGGAATGGTACGGACGTATATCGCCATCAATGCAACCATAACTTATAAACGAAAATATTACTTGCCAGATGCCTTATTCGTCCTTCTTTTGCAGATTATCGAGAGAAAGCAACCACACAAGCCTTCATTTTACGCGACCGTGACACCATCATGGTCGCCTTCAGAGGCACGGAATTTTTCGACGCGGATGCATGGTGCTTGGACGCTGACCTCTCGTGGTACGAGTTACCAGGCGTCGGGAAAGTACACGGTGGGTTCATGAAAGCCCTAGGGCTTCAAAAGAGCCTAGGTTGGCCGAAAGAGCTCGACCCGCATCTAAAAACGCCCGCGCCGTTGGCTTACTATGCCATAAGGGAGAAGCTAAGGGCACTGCTCGGTGAGAATGACAAAGCGAAGTACGTGTTGACAGGCCACAGCTTGGGAGGCGCCTTGGCAATCCTCTTCCCGGCGATCTTGGCCATGCACAGAGAGAAGTGGCTGATGGAGAGATTGAAGGGGGTCTACACGTTTGGTCAACCAAGGGTTGGAGATGAGAAGTTTGGGGAGTTCATGGAGATGGTCTTGAAGGAACATCAGATTGAGTACTTTAGATTCGTCTATGGGAATGACATTGTGCCCAGGTTGCCTTACGATGATTCAGCTTTCATGTTCAGGCATTTTGGGAGATGTTGCTACTTCGATAGCAAATATCAAGGCAAGGTGAGCATCTCTCTCCATTGAGAAGTGGATAAAGCATATATCATCGGATTAGCATCGCTTAAGAAAAAGAATTTGCCATCTAGAGCGTCTCAGCAATAAAATTCCTCCAAAGTAAGAAACATGGTCACGTCCATGAACTTCATCAATTGGAGCGCTAGGAAACAATTTGCGGTGTAGTAAAGGCGAAAAAAAGGAGGAAGAAAGAATGAATTAACCTCAAATAGCATGTTGTGATCGGATTACATATTCAGTCTTCTTGTTTGTTAAATTTTTCGGGAAATTTGTCCAAAAATCCTAAACCTGTTGTACCACGGGTAATTTATTTCTTAATCTTTTGCCAAGTTAGTTTTACAAATTTTGGCAATTTGTTGATATAATCATTTCGGCTAATTTTGATCGAAAATCACTAACTTGGTTAGTGGTTATCCTATGTGGTACAACAAGAGCTGATGTGGACAACTGTTGCTATTTTTTTTTTTTTTAAATTATGTTATTTATTTATTTATTTATTTTTTTCTTGCTTTGGGCCGGTGAGGTTTCACCTCGCTTGGTGTAGGCAAGGGTGTCGCAGCCCTCACTTAGATCCAGGCAAGGGTCGGCCAGTAACCTTGCTCAGCCCAAAGCTGAAGAAAAAAAGAAAGAAAGGAAGAAAAATAAAAGAAAAAGAAAAATTAGGAAAAATTAGAAAAATACCAAAATACCAAAATACCAGAATAATCAAACTTAGTCAAAGTTAGCGCCAGTCATGCCATGTAGTATAGCCAACGTCCACTTTAGTAATTTCGGCCAAAATTGGTCAGAAAAGCTAAATTGCAAATTAAAAGGTTTAGGATTGAATCAACTGCTACACAACAAATTTAGAATTTTTTTTTGTTGGTAATTTTTCCAAAATTTTCATATGCAGATTGTCCAGGAAGAACCGAACAAGAATTACTTTTTGCCTCTACAGGTGATACCCATGATGATGATGAACGCGTGGTATGAGCTCCTGAGAAGCTTCATGATTGCTCATGAGAAGGGACCGGATTATAGAGAAGGATCGTTGTTGAGGATTTTAAGAGTGATTGGCCTACTAATTCCAGGCATACCCGCTCATACTCCTCAAGACTATGTAAATAGTACGAGGTTAGGAGCGTCGCAATTATTCCAACACCAACAATGACTGTGAATAGTTATGGCATATGTAATATTGTCTCCTCAGATTGGATCACCAAGATAAATTGGTTGTATTGTAAGAAAAGATAGAAATTAAAACACATCTTCAATTGATCTCATTAGGAGCGTAAGTAGTGGTCTATCCCATTTTGTATACTTATGTAATATGTTTGTGCATTCCTAATTGTTAAAAAACTAATGTGGAAAATATCAGATCTTACAATTAAATCAATGAGAAATCACTAGAGAAATAAATCAATGATAAGAAAGAATACTAGAGATTTACATGATTCGGTTTGAATCTATTAAAAGAGTCAGCAGCGAATATCCCACTAATCACTATGAGAACTATAAAATAATAATCGCTTACATACTCAAGTATTTTTCAAATCTAAATCACTCCTGAACCCACGATATTTGCAAATAAAATAACTCAATTTGGATTCACAACTCACAAGCGCAAATCCACCCACGTTCAAAGAAACTTTTCATTTCTATGGAAGAAAGAACTCTCCACTTTAGGAAAAATCACCGTAGTTTTCAACGAATGAAAGTTGACCTAACTAACAAAAGGAAATCTTTGACTAACATGAAACTTCCTCTTGTTATCCCTTAGAAGATTCCAGCTTCTCACAAACCAAAGATTAGGGGTAAGTATGGTCCGGGTTGGACCGATCCAACACTTAACCAAGGAACGAACAACCAACCTACACAGTGTTGGTCTCCAATTTTTGGGACCGAGTACCGATCTTGTTGAGCTTAGGACCGAGGACTGGGCTGACTTTATGGGTCCGGTTTGATTTTAGAGTCAATCTGGGATCAACTGATTTTTTTTTTTTTTTTCATTTTTTGCATTCCCTAAAATGACAAACATATTAGTTCAAATTATATGTCTATCAACAATGCAATATTGAGTAACTAAATTATGAACACAATACATATTAAACAACAAACCATAAAAACAAACACGGTTCAAGAGTCCCGGGACCAAAGACATGAATAAGGCGAGCGAGGCGAGTGAAGAAGATTTTTTTTTTAGGTTGAATAAGGGTTGGGTTTCTTTCTACTTTCTAATTTACATGACAAACTGAATTGTGAAGATAATAGAGAGGAGGCCTAGTTTACTTTATGGGTCGAATAAGGAGTAAGCATTGTGTTACACATATCAATGCTTACTCCTTCCAAGGATAACGGTAATCATTCAAATTCTCATGATTAATGTCATATCGGATTTTTGTTGAACAGTTCAAATTGGAGACTTAATGTAATAGTAATAATTTAAACTTTTTGGGAAACCACCTATTTGACATATATGATACTAAAGCACGTGTCAATGAGGTCAAATCCTAGCACTCCTCTTATCTTTATCCCAATAATATTAGGTAAGGAAAAGAGATGCGCCCTTGAAAATATTTTGTGTTGAAACCAAGAAAAATCTCAAATTGGTATTTTTATAATAAATTTGTCTTAAACTAATTTTTTGATAATCAAAAACTTCAAACCTCTGCACCTGTGACAAATTACCTCAAATTAATTTTTGACTTTTAAAAACTCAAAATTCGTGCATTTATAACAAATTTACTTTATGTTAATTTTTGTTAAATTAGATTAATACTACAAAAAAATCATAAACTAGTAAACTTGTGACATACATATGATAAAATCCCGAACTAGTACATATGTAAATTATCACATGTCATCAAACTCATCAATTTTATGGAAACCAACCGATGGTAAATTTATTACATGCGTTTCAGTTTGGGTTTAATGGTGATTAAAAAATTAGTTTGTGGTGTATTTGTCACATGTGTATTAGTTTGTGGTTTTTTTTTTATGGTATTAGTTTCAATATTTAACGTTAATAATATAAAAAAAATTTGGACCTAGGTCTGCCACTGCTCCTTGTATTTGCCATGGCAGCAAGCATCGCTTGCTACATTGCATTTCTTCTTAAAGGTATTATGGATAGAAGGGAATCCTCACTTCAAGACGTATTCGGGCATCGCCACTTCGGCATTTAAGAGCAAGGGTAGAGCCGACCGAGGGCTTGAGGTGGTTGGAGCCTGGATAAGCATCCTCTTCACCTCGTCCATCAGCTCCGAGATACCATGTTCTGCCCTGCCTATCGTGACCATCTTCCTACACGTGAAGATCAAAACACATGTTAATTTTACTGTGATACCAAGTGCATGAGAGGTTCATTGGCACAAGACCTGTCCTTATAATCTTTTCTTTAGTTTATTTCTTTTTTTCCTTTTTCTAATTTAAGCAACTAATCCATTTTGTAATAACATTTTGCGACGTGAAATTACACTGAAAAAATTTGGAGCAACTTAAGTCTGGGTGGAGGGAGAACCATTTTTCCGAGGTAATCACTCCCCCAAGAGCTCGGATGATAATTTACCGACCCGCGTTTAACAATTTGGCTTTTCTCTTTAGCGGGGAAGAGGATGATTTGCTGAAACTTATAAAAGACATTTTTGTTCCCCTTTGTAGACCAATACAAAATGAAGAACAAGAGAGCCATTTACTCGTGTCTTGCAAAAAAGTCAGTGGAAGGGAATTTTCAGACAAAACAAACACTCAATGATGCTAGAAATGAAGTAGAGCAAAGCTTAAAAAGCTCCGGTTCTTCAAATGTGTTACAGACATCAATGGATTATACTGTTGTAAAAGTACACTGCTTTCACTTTTATCAACATTTTTCTACACTTGAACAAATTTTTCATGAAGTTGTACTCTTTGAAATTAAGTAGCAGCCTTCAACATTTTTCTACACCCTGAACAAATTTTGTGACATTGACCGTCTGTTGTGCATTAAATCGAGTGCTTTTGTGCGGTCCTTGAAGAAGAGATGAACTTTTTTTTTTTTTTTGGCTAGAAACTAGAGATGAACTCGTTGTACACACAAACTTAACTCTTGGAAGGAAAACTAAACAGCATCACAACCATATTTTTTTTCTTAAGGTATTATAGATGGAGCAATGCATACGTCTTGACCAATAACATAGCTTAATTTCACAATGCCAATTTTCCGATTTGCTTATATTGCTCTTTTCGACATATGAGATTCTTCCCTTTGAAATTGACATTCCGAAATACTGTGAACATAGACATATTTGTGTTTTCCACTCATGAAAATCCAGCCTTAAATGATTAATGCAAAACTGTACTTTTTGACAGGTATGATACTTCATTGATGGTCCAATACAACCGCATAAAATGTTTCATAGTTGAACATTGAAAATCTTTTAGTTTTGAATCAAGGGAAAAAGGTCCGAGTCAAGATTTTATCTTTTGGTCCTACTATCATGTCGAGTCCTATGTCTTTTGTGGCGTAGTTTTCATTAAGATGAGTAATCAGTATCTACATTACTTATGTGGGTGTTTTGCCTTATTGGCTCTTGATGTATGGATGCGTTGATAACGTAAGTAGATCAATTTATATCAATGAATCTGTTTTCATAGGGCCTGAAGTTGCTCTCGTTGAAGGTCCTATTGCATAGAGAACCTAACATAGGGCGACTCACGGCATTTGTCTTCACTAGAGGGAATTTTGCGGTAGTGTTGGACCATCGATGAAGTGTTGTACTTGTCAAAAAGTGCAGTCTTGCATCAATCATTTAAGGCTGGACTTTCGTAAACGGAAAACATAAATCTGTCTACATTCATGGTATCTCGAAAATGCCAATTTCAAAGGGAAGAATCTCATATGTTGAAAGAGCGATATAAGCAAATCGGAAAATAGGCGATGTGAAATTAAGCTATTTATATAAATAAAAATATTTGTTTCGCCAAAAATGAATGATTTGAAATTATTTTCTTAAATAATAATCGATTGTGGTATCGAAGATAACTTTTTAAGGTAATAAGATAAACTTAATATCAAATATAATTAATCAAAGATATGCAAGATATATGCATATACTCATCTTCATTATTCCTTCATTATTCAAAGGGAACAAAATCAGAGGGCCACAAAAAAGAAAAGAAAAGGAATGAGTATCAAGCTAAACCGCTCTGATGAATTAGATAAAAACCATCTTCCCTTCCTAAGTATCTGAGCATAATCCTCCTCCACACTGCTTTCTCATCTTCCTTTTCACTGTTCACCTCAGACATAGACTTCTCAGACTCCTCTTCATCTGCATTGGTACCTTCAGCCTGTCTTTCGATGTAAGCTTTCATGTTCTTCTCATACTTAACCTTCCTTTCATCAGCCTTGGCTTTATAAGGAGCCTTCTCAGCATCGGATAACGACAACCACTTGTCTCCCCCAGCTTTGCCAACAGCAGCAACGGATTTATTATTAGGGTGTTTCTCCTTATACTGCTTTCTGAACTCTTCCATGAAGACGAAGAAGGCACCGGCAGGCCTTTTAGGCTTGTTAGGATTCTTCACCTTCTTCATAATGCAGAAAAGAGAATTGAGAATTTCTGTATATTTCGATGTATGTAGAAAGAAAAAAAGTACATAAAACCTATTTATAGACTTTATTAGATGACTATTGGGAAAATTATCAAAACAGTCTTAAATCTATTGCAATTTTTCCAATTAAGTCCTAAATACTTTTTTTTGGCTAATTTAATCCTAATTTTTTTGTAATTGTACCAATTCAGTTTATTCGACCAAATTTGGCTAGTTAGTGTTAACGCGAATGTTTTTTTTTTTAATTACCCAGGGAAGCCCCATACGACGCGAGTTGCTGGAGTAAACCCTGGGGCCCCACGGGAGGACCCACCACCCCCGTGGAACGGGTAAGACGCCAAACGTCTCCGCGGTGAGTCAAACCCTCGCCCTCTGAGAAAGGGTCAGTGGGTCCCTCCACGATGGGGAAGACTTACCAACGGAGCCACCGCGGTTGGTAATTTTTTTTGATAATATTTTATTTTTTTGAATTTATTTATTTATTTTTTCTTCTTCTTCTGGCGGGCGAGGGGCAAGGCCTCGCTGTTGTGGGTGAGCTTGCCCTCACCATTTCTGGGTGAGGTCGACTCGTCCAGCCATGGCGAGGGTAAGACCTTTTGTCATAGTGGTGGGCTTTTGTTTTCATTTTTAGTCACAAGAGATGTTCATTCTTGAGTTTACGCAGCCCATCATAAATCATGCCTGTTGATTTCTTTTTGTCTTGACGGAGGGATTGTCAACACAGCAATCAATTTTATTAATACTTTAACACTCTCGTTTTGAATATCTCCACGGCATTTTAATAATCTAACATTTCTATCATTAGTAAAAAAAAATTATTAATGAGTGCCTTGAGGGTAATTGTGAAAAAAGAAAAACCCATTAAAAGAAAAATCGTAATTTGCAATACTCTACGTCTCTCTTGAGTTACGTGTGATCAATGCATCGAAAAAATTAGAATGTTTTGTTATGAAATATATATATGACAAAGTCCCCATACACTCGTTAACAATGACCGTTATTAACACGACCTAGCAATTTCACTAGTTTTTAAGCCTATGGAAGCGCGGAGTTACCCTTTCATTTACTTCTCTGATAAGAAATGATTTGCTGTGCAAACACAATGCAATCTTGGTCAACCTCTATTTGGAAATATATCCATCTAAAATACAATATTGATCCCTTGTTTAAATTTTTTCCTATTTCTATATCTTTTCCACTTCGAGGGTGTCCTATTCCGGCATGTGCTGATTCGGAGACCCTCACTCACCCAGAGCCTTAACCACGAAGGACTTCACCATCCATTGACACCCACCTACCCCCTCTCTCTCTCTCGCTCGCGCGCGCTATATAAGCGCACCGAATCAAGCTCTGAATCATCATCGTCTCTCCGAAAGGCGTCAACTTCAAGCCGTTTTAGCTACACCCATTTCTTTCAGTTCTTCTAATGGCGGTGACCGAAGCAACGGGTCGAGACAGTCCCGACTTCTCCGCGTTGCCCGAAGGGTGCATCGCCAACGTTGTCTCCTTGACGAGCCCACCCGATGCGTGCAGGATCGCGTCCGTCTCGCCAGTTTTCAAGTTGGCATGTGATTCCGACGTGGTCTGGGGGTCGTTCTTGCCACCGGAATGCCGTTCGATGGCCTCCCAGAGCGCTTTGTCGATGAAGGAGCTCTACTTCAGTCTCTGCGACCACCCGGTTCTCATCTGCGATGGCAAAATGGTAAGTCTTCCCCCCGTCTTGCCGCCTCAAACCGCCTCTTCCTATTCTTTTTCTATTGTTATTATTGTTTTGCGGATTGAAGGGGTGATATGCGATAACTGTCCTTCATGTTTGATATTATAGAATATCGAAATGTGATTCATGTGATGTGCTATAGCCTGCACGTTTTGAAACACTGCGAGTTTGGCTTGGCAAAAAAAAAAAAAAATGTTCTTTCATCGTCGAGTAGTTGAATTGAAAGGCAGTGTCTTCAGCACATGTTTCTTGGCCTCTTCCCGCCTGAACCGAATGAGTGTATTTTGTTTCTTCAAGGAGAAGCCTTTGCCATATTATAATCATGCTGCGGCTTCCCCTGGACATTTTTATTTTGCACACAGCCACGATCTGAATGTGAAAGGTTGATTGAGTTGTATGAATCAACTCAGGGTTTACGTCGGCAAGATAGAGAATGATAAATGAAGGGTGAAGAAAAAAAGAAAGAAAGGATCTTTCATCTGAAAATGAAAAGATTCGAGTGGTTGGGAGCAAGGAATGGATAGATATATTGAATCATTCTCTTTTGGTATAAAAAGATAATGATAATAAGGAAGTGTACTTTCACTTTATATATAATGCCTCTATAGGTAGTATAACTAGTGACTGCAACAAAAAATAATCAAAGTTTAGGGGGGTAATTTGTAACTTCACAAAATTTTTAGGGGTGATTATGCAATGGTTTTGAAGTTGAGGTGGTTTTGAACAATTATCTTCTTTTTTTTCTTTTTTTTTCCTTCTTCTTCTTTTGGTCAAATCTCATGTTACCGCTTCTATTTTACATGAAACGAGTTTTCCTACTTTAAAGTCTGACGAAGAAGTCCATAAACAACTTTTGCTTAAAAAGGCCAAGACAAACGCCCTTGCTATTATATTGGAAAAGGGGACAACATAGATGGTGGAATAAGTGCTAAGCTTTTTTGCTTTGCGCATGCTATATTTGCTGAAACATTATATTTGTTTTCTCAAAACAACGTCGGCCCGATTCTTGTTGTTTATGTGAATCCAACATGCTTTGCAGAGCCTTTCGCTGGACAGGCATAGTGGGAAGACATTCATCATGCTATCTGCGAGGGCTCTGTCTATAACATGGGTACTCCGAGATATTGGTCTTGGAATCACTCGCCCATCTCCAGGTAATACATTATTTCCTCCACTCTCTCTCACCTTCATGAAGAAAATGGGCGTAGCATTGATTCGTTTGTCTCGAGATAAACTTTCTTTTGTGTCTCCCTCAAAGGTGATGATTATATGGAATGTCCTTGTGAATCAACAGGTTTGCAGAAGTTGCTGAACTCATCACGGTATGTTGGCTCGAAATCAGAGGCACCATTAGTTCTTGCATGCTGTCGCCGCGAACCCTTTATGCAGCGTATTTGGTATTCAATTCCAGCGCGTCTAAAGGATTTGAATCGCGGCCTATAGAGGTTGGAGCTGGATTTGCTGGTGCTGAAGTGGGCAAGCAGGAGCGCTCTGTTTATGTAACCACAAGGAGGGCGGTGCAGAGACCACGGGTTACGGTCAGGTTTGGTTCTCCGGGCAGGTCGCCATCGTTCGTAGATGGAGGGCTAGAGTTAGACGAGAATGGGAATTATCCTAAAGAGAGGCGAGATGGGTGGTCAGAGATAGAGTTAGGTGAGTTCCTGACGGAAGATGGGGAGGTTGAAATGCTTTTCAAAGAGACGAAGGGTGGTAATTGGAAGTCTGGATTGGTTGTGGAAGGGATCGAAATTAGGCCCAAGGATGGGAAATAAAAGTGCCTTTATGCAGGGCATGGGCAAGTTTGGATGTATTGTCCCTTGATTAATAGGTTTTTCTCTTCGTTTTGCTGTTGTTCTTTCGATGTTCTTTTATCAATTTTTACTAGCTGTCTACCAAATCAGAAGGCGTGCTTGTGACCTAACGTAAGTGGGGAAAGCATATGTCATGGAGCGAATGGTTTTCGATCGGCTCCTTTTGAAACATCCGCAAAATGATTCTTCGTCTTCCCATTTCGACAACCAAGAATATTTTCGACAAATTAAAGCGAAGTTCAGGCTTTCCTTTTCAACGGCAAAAAATATTTTAGACTGATCCTAATAATCGATCGTGCTTCGTTTCAAACAAAAATAAGTTGTATATGGCCAAAAGAAAATGTAAGAAAAGAGAGTACTTGAATTTGACCTCTACCACTGAATAAAAACAAGCCAATAGGGAAAAAAAAAGGAATCTCGTGGACTATTTTTTTCACTTTACAGTACAAAAACAATATGCACATTCAAAAACAGAAGCATCTCCAGATCGGATGGCAAATATTAAATACTAAACACAATTTAGAATCGCAAAAAAAGAAAAGAATAGGCGAGTATAGAGAGAATAACGTTTGTTCGAGGTCGTGGGGACTCGTGGCTGCTATTGGTGACTAGTGGAGTGACAATGGTGGCCGTTGCTTGTGAATAACGCCGGTGAAGAAGATGAAGATGGAAGAATAGAAAAACGATAGGCATTTAGGAAAGGATGAGAGAACAAGTGAGTGTGAGTTCGAAGGATGAAATAAACCCTAATTTTAGAAAGATAAGATTCTTGTTGTGACCGAGTAATAGAATGGTAATCTTTTAAGTGTAGAAAGGATATTTTTTCGGGTAAATTTGTTCAAAAGGTTCTATAACTATTGCATTTTTATCAATTCAGTTATAAACCTTTCAATTGTGTCAATTGAGTCTATCTGGTCAATTTTAGCGAAAAATTGCTAACGTGAATACCAATTGTGTTATGTGTCACGGTTGATATTGATGTGGACAATTTTCAATAATATTTTAAACTTTATCGATTTTTTTTTTAATATTTCCTTTCCTTTTTTTTTCCTTCCCTTCTTCCTCCCGCGGATCGTCGGGCCTCGGGTGACTAACCAAAGACAAGGGCCAATGAGATCAACCTTGCCATCTCTAGGTGCAGTTTGTGACATCCCGAATTTTCGATCCGTCCCGAATATATGAAATGGGCAACTCGTCGACGCGCCGATGGTCCTTTTTCTCTGAGCTGATCACTCACGAGTTAACCAATCTATTGGGTGAAGCCGTTAAGGGATATAACCGCGGTAAAATCCCTAAAAGCTACTCAATAGGTCGGATCGGACTAAAATTGCGTTCGGTCGATTTTAACCACGAAATTGAATTCGGTTTCGGGAATCGGACGTTCGAGCATGTCATGGTTCATTTATAGGACGTCGTCTTGTCTTTTGTAGAAATTCCATCGAGTTCGGGATTTTTTCGGAAAATCACTGCGGAAGATTCGGAAAATAACGGAAATTCGGATTTACCAAATTAAAGGAAATTTGGACTTTCGAACCAAGCTATATGGTGTTGGGGACTTGTAGAAATGTTATGGGCTTTTTCTTCTATAAAAATTAGACATCAAATTTTGGAAATTTGGTAAAGAATGAAAGCTTATTTTGAAGAAATTCGGAGCTATAGAAGAAAGCAACATTTTTGGCATTCAATTGGATTATTGGTGAAATTACTTGTTGGAAAGTAATTGGGGGACACCATAAGATAAGCATGAAAACTTGTGGGACCAAATAATGATGAAATTAGATATTTGTGTGTGGGCTTTGGGGGAACCAAGCATTTAAGGATTGGGATAACCTTATTGACTTCCCCTCATTTTCTTTTAGCTGGCTTCATACGCACGCCTCCCCACCGTCTTCTTCTTCGCTCGAACCCTCCTTGTTATTGTCTTCAGCTTGGCTTTCATTTTCCTTTCCATCAATCAGCCAACCCATGCTTGCTCCTCCACCATTTCTTGTCCCACCGGTCAACTTTTCTCTTCAACAAAACCCACAGTTGATCGAAGCCCCACGCCCTCGGTCCACGAATTCTTTCTCTCATAGTCGCATAAGCCCCATTCAACCGAATCGGACTTCTCTCAATCGAAGCCCCAGGCGTTGATTTTGCTGCCCTCGCGTCCATCAAGCGAAGACCCCACACGTCCACCGAAACAACCTCTACTCACGCCTTTGCCGTTCAAGCCTCCATGTGTCCGAGTCTCCTGCAAGCTGCCAACTCGTTTTCTCCTCCATCGTGCATTTTCATCGGTCAACTCCAGCAAACCGTTGAAGACCGTCGAAGCTTCTGCCTCGTGTTGCCTTGTCCCTCTTCGCTTAGCTCGCGCCCGCACTCATCTCTCGTCAACGCATCACCGTCCCACACCACTCCATCCTCCAGGTCAGCGTTGCAAGAGCCTCCCAGCAGCGACCGAAATTTCGGTCTCTCTCGAAGCAGCGTCCCAGCGACCAGCATCTCCACTAGGCCTTCATTTCGGAAGCCCAGCTCCACCCAGCGTCTCAGCCCGCCAATTCTGGCCCATACGAGTTTCAGTTGGCTCGGTGAAGCCCAGTTCACTTCTCGGCCCAGCAATTTGGACAGCAAATCCTGCAATTTGGCCCAAGTGAACTTCAAAGCCAGCAGCCTTGGCCCAATTTCAGCAAATTAATTTGAGGCCCATCTCCTGCAGTTTTCAAGCCCAACAAGTCTAGCAACTTGAAGCCCATCTTCGGCCCAAGAGTTTGGCATTTCAGCCCACAATTTGAAGCCCAAGTTAGTTCAGTCCAGAATTTCAGCAAGCCCAACTCAATTTGGGTCCAGCCCAAAAGCAAGAACAAATCTCAGTTGGGTCGAGATTTGTTGGGCCTGTTCTAGACCTGGCCCAAGCCCGCCGATGTCGCCGAAAATCTGATTTCGGCCGTCGTCGCGGCGTTTCGGTCTCCGCTTTTACCAAGTGAGTTTTACTCACTAATGCTTTCTTAGTTTGTTAATTATACTTAGGGTTGGTTAGATTTAATTAATTGCAATTATGTGGTTAGATTAATTTAGATAAATTAAATTAGAGACTTAATGATGCATGTTAAGTGGTTAGAAATAGACATTAGCAAGTAGACATTTTCTGTTATTTATTGAACGAGTCTCGGTAATTTTCCAGGCTCGTCTCGGCTTCCAATCAGGCATTACGGGCCTAAATTGGATTTCTATTATTTATTTATTTAATTTTCGAAATTAATTATTTAATTATTTATTTTTTCCGGAAATTCAACCGGGATGGCCGGTGACCGGAATTTTGTGCCGATGATCGTGGTGCAGTCCATTTATTTAATTGAGCTTTATTTTGTGTTAAATTGATTTATGAGTGATTTTAGGATTTATTCCTAAATTGAATAATCTTTGGTTATTAATTGAAAAATAACCGGGCATCGGTTGACAATGCCAAAAATATTTTGGTAGACTACAGAAAATGTGGGATTTATAGAAAAGGGTCGGGTGGGACCGTAAAGCCACTAGATCTCGAGAGGATCGGGTGGGACCGTAAAGCCACTAGATCTCGAGAGGGTCGGGTGGGACCGTAAAAAGCCACTAGATTTGAGAGGGTCGGGTGGGGCCGTAAAAGCCACTAAATCTTGAGAAGGTCGGGTGGGACCATAAAGCCATTGAATCTTGAGAGTGGCATCTAAAAGGGCACATGGGCTCGGTGAATTGATGCATCACTTTGGTGAACGAGTGCGCTTAGAGAATGCACGTGGGCCTGGGAATTAAGTGAGGCATCTTGGGAGAGACACGTGGACTCGGTGATTTGATGCCTCACTTTGGTGAACTAGTGCGCTTAGAGAATGCGCGTGTCTTCTGTGACATGTAATCGACTGGTTCGATTTGTTATGAGTAATTGGGTGCCTATTATAAATTGTACTGATTTGCAGGTGGAATCTGAGGCCAAGGTAAGTCCTCTGACCTGTGCGTGTTTAGGCAGCCCATAGTGTATTGGCTTACTAATCGAGTCTTAGGGGGTAGAACTTGCTGAGACGTGGTCTCATTGGTTATTGAATAACCATTTCAGGACCTTGAGTCAGAGCTGAAGAGGAGGAATCTGAGAAGGAGAGCACTGACGTGAAACCTGAGGAGGAGAAAGAATTTTGGAGAAGAAGATGATCCAGAGAGAGATCTTGATTTCAACCCGGATGTGGATTGAGATCCCATCCCTTTTGTGAACCCTGTCTTAGTGTAGATAGGTGTGAGACTTTTATGCTGTTAATAAAAGTGAAGGTTTGAAATTTAATCCAACTGTTCTATTCCAATGTTTTATTGTCTGGGGATTTTAATTTATGCTTCCGCTTGTGCATTAAAAAGAAAAGGGTCGGCGATACGTAGTCCTGGGATATCGCTTTTATAATCGACCAAGGCAAGGGATGGGTGCGTGCCCGAGGGTCGGGGCGTGACACAGTTGGCCTTGCTTAGCCATTGTCGAGGTTGAGCTCACCAACCTGACGATGACAAGCCTTGCTTGCCCTGGCAAGGTTGAGCCTTGCTAGAGGTTGGTGAGGTGTTTTCAAGCCTTGTCCAAACAATCACGAGGTCAACCTCCCCGACTGGTTTCCAAGGAAGAGAAAGACTCCCGAAGGAGCACACTTATTGCGGTTCGTATGTTTATTGTTGCTGTTCAAAAGAAGAAAATAACAATTTACTCGTGTTTTCTGAACTTTATTTTTCAGGGCCACAGGTGAGCTCTGAAAACAAGCCGCGCATGGTGATTTGTGCGGGGAGTTTATGTCCAATTGAGAAGTCTTCTTTGCGAAGACGTGAATGTTTCAAGCCGCGATGTAATACTTCGCGATCTATTTTATGGAGCAATTACGTGAGAATTTCATTCTCCTCTCGCTTGACTTAGATTGCAAGTTGTGAGTTTCTGCATTATTTAACAACACATCAGGTGGGTCAAATTCAAGCCGCTGTAATGTTCGAGTTTTCTTCTTGTTTGGTAAACGGAATGGGCAAGAAACCGTAAAAAGAACAAAACTGGGATTTGAACTCACCATTCAAACTTCGACTTGGAAACATGGTTTTCTTAATCGACGACCGACTAAAAAAAGGATATCTCGAACTAGTGAATCTCAATCGAAGCTTATGAAGATTGTATTGTGGAAACCTACATATTATTAAGCTCGTTTTGTAAATTGGCACACCTCTTCTTTGACTCAGAGGCAAAACCACATTTTAGTGATTTCCAGAGAAAACAAGTCCATGTTAGGAAAGTCCGAACTGGGCTCTTGCCAACAGAATCCCGAGTGATGCAAAAATGACAATTAATTTCCCTCGAGACTTCCTATCCCTACTGGAGTTGAAGTACATTTCGACCGCAGATAACGGTTTTTTGTTTTTTGTTTTTATTTTTTGTATAAAAATATATATTTTTTTTTGTTGGATTGTGAGTTTTGTCTCTTCCGCATAATGAGTACGATTTATATTTGCTGTTAATGTGCAAGAGTGCCATGGCTTGTGCCGTTCGTGAATTACATCCCATTGTCATAATTTCTTTTGTGGTCTTCCCGTTTGATATATAGTGAAATCATGTCCTGTTCTTTCCTTGGAGTAATTGGGAAACTAAAAATACTGAGAGTATTTACGTGATTCGAGTGTGGTTGTAATATCTATTTTATCATTTGAATTGCTCTTTCTATAGGGTATGTTATACCGACTAGATCATGTAAATTTGATGTCTTTTGTTTTTGTTTATTACGCGTGTTCGATAGCTTGATTCTACTCTACCATACATGCTCAAAACATCTAGAAACAACGAAAATAGAAAGTTAGGTTGTATATCAAATTCAACCCATTGAAATCCCCAGAACAATGATCCAAATGGCAATTGCATACTTTGGACGCATGACATTTGATTCTCTATTGTGTAAATTGAATCAATTTTCTACCTAAATATTGGGATATATATCTCCTATTTGAATTTAAAAGATATGTGGGCCACATAACAAAAAACTGCAGGCCTGATTTTTTTGCAAAGTTTAAAGCGAATAATTCCTACCGTCTTTAGTGCAACGACTGATGGTAGGGCCTGCTTAGATCTCTCTAGTTGCTACCATTTACATGACATGTGCAACACAAAAAGTGAAGGAATTGAATCTCATGGCATAACATCAAATTGGAATGTGAATGTTTTCTTAAATAGATTAAGACATGTTGTAGCTAGGGCCGTCAAATGAGTGGGTTCGGGTTTGGGTTGGGTTGAAAATTGTTTAACTCAAATTGACCAATTTAACCCGTTTTGACTCATTTATATACATTACAAAGTTAGTGATCCATACCCGACTCGATTTATTTACTAAAATACTTCAATATTTAATCCAATCTATGAAAATCCGTATCTCTAAGTTAGACCGCTTTAGACTCTTTATCTATATATGCTATTTAGATAAAATCGATACTTTGACTATGAGATGTTAAAGAATTGGCTTTTAGAATTGCATAGAATTTTTAATTTTTGTATTGATTCACAATGAAGAATGAGAGAAAGATAGTTGGTAGTAAATTTATAAAATTATAACAGCAAATAACGTGGAGGAATTGAAATTTTAATTGAATGGAATATAGGATATTGAAAAGATGATTTATGTTGACTATGGAATGGAATGACAAGAACTAAGAGTAGAATATTTCGTAACAATAACAATGCCAAATGCAACCAATGAAATGTATACTGTAATAACTAACATATGAAACTTAAAAGATTAATAAAATAAATAAATAATGGGGAAAAATGAAACCATCTTGAAATTTTTAATAAGGGTGAAGTCGGACTCATCTTACAGGCTAATCAAGATTTCTCTGAACTTAGAACAACGTGAGAAGTCCATTATTTTCTCATAAAGGCTGAAGAGAAAGTCACGTATGTGGGTTGTGTTTGGGTAAACTATAAACCCATCTAACGACCATATATTTTTGGGCTTTGCAATTCTTAATCCATTTATGAACATAACTAATCCATTAAAAATGAGTTAAAAATGAGTGTAGAATCTATTTTGACAAGTCTAGTCGTCACCCCTTTTCCTGAATAAATTAAATCGTGTCGTTACCACCTTCGAAATGCAGAAATGAGGGTCGGAGATAACCACAGAAAGAGACCCCACCTCATCAAGGCATTAGCTTCCCTTCACGTGCCCATCAAAGTTGATCGGCTTTCATAACAAAGAATTATAATTTTTTTTCCCTCGAGTAATCTTAAATACAGGTGGACAGCTAAAAAATTGGACCATATACAATCAACAGCTATAAAAAATTACTTATTTATTTCTAACCAGGAAGAACAAGAAACCGAGCTTTGTTAATCAGCCAAGGAGCCCTCTATAAAGAACCCTTGGAAGCTAAGTTCAAGACGCCACACAAGTCTCATCCAAAACGACACGTACTCAGACCCTCAAAAACCAAAAAGAAACTTAGCTATCGTCTCTCTCTTCTTTACCTCAAAGCCATGGCTTGTGACAAGAGTTTCTCCAGCAGGTACATGCTGTTGAGCCCAGAAAAAGCCGGTGTCGTCGATCTCTTTCGCATTTTGATCCACAGTGATGTGCACAAGAGAGAATTCGTGGACTCTTCCGAGGAAGGAGAAGAGAGAATCGAGGGGAGGCAGATCATGTTTGTATCCACTCTCGCGCAGAAGCTTCTGCTTCTCGTGGCCAAACCCCTGTCTTGGAGCGGGTCCGCGATCGAGTTTTGGCTGAATCTCGTGTCAAGCAACCGGAGCTTTGGAAGGCTTCTCGTCAACTGCTTTCGAGGTCAGTCTGCATGATTATTTATTACCAATGTGCCATTATTTCGAGGTGAGTCTACATGATTATTTATTACCAGTAGTTATGTTGTTGCGTCAGTCAATACCTTGTGCTTTACTCATCCTAGGTTTCGTATGAATATTCATTTCATTTCACACTGGCGTATCACCAAGACAACATGATCCCACATTTCAGCTTTTTGTTTTTGCTTTTTTTTTTTTTTTTTTTTTTTTTTGAGTGGGACAAAAGCAATAATGGCACATGGTTAAAAATAAAATGCGTGGTTAGAAAAATGATTACATTTCAATAGTGGTGCACGATCATTTAGAGTACTTTTCGCCCGTCAATACTGACATGTTCATTCATGAATCATCTAAAGTCCCTTGGTTTAGAATTTTCCCCAACTACTTAAGATAAAATTAGCTCAAATAAAAAAATTTCATTTGGTCTGAGTGAAAACAAGGGGACGTTGCATATTTGTTTTCAAACCGAGATTTGATTTCATAGGCATAGAACAAGTTCAACGAGCTTCAATAAACTCCTTCAAGTTTTCCCACACAAAAGCACTTCCCCGACTTCATCGTTAGTTCGTTAGGCTCGAAGTATAAATGGCTGAGCTTGTAAATATTATATCATTTTTGGATCCGGCTCACTCAGATCCAAACATTTCCAGTAAGAATACATTATACTAAGGATGGCCGAGCTTATCCAGTACCTAATTAGGCTCATCTGCGCCTGTTGATAATTCCTATACGAGAACAACTTCTTATGATTTAGTTTACCAACCGTCAGAAGTTTCTACAGACTGACCAATTGCTGTATCCTCTAGAAAATACACGTGGGTGAAGAAATTGATCAAGCAGTTCACTGCTCACAAAGTATGAGCAATCTGCCTAATCGTGGGGACACTCCACTTGGAAAGACGTTGACTTGTTATGTGTGGTTGTGAATAGGGAAGGTGGTGATACCGCATAGAGAGTCGGGGAGCTTCTTGTCCTTCATCGGCAACTTGGACAAGAGAGTGGAATTGGACAACCGCATCAGGCCTGGTGACGCCGAGTACCATGCGGCTCTCTCCATGATGGCTTTGAAAGCATCCTATGAGAACGAGGCCTACCTTCGAACGACGGTCACCCACCACTGGCAGGTCAAATGAGAGAGAGAGAGAGAGAATCTAAAGCGAAAATAATCTCGTACTTGTTTGAGGTTAATGTATAAATGAAAGCATGGTTGATGTTTGTGACCAAGTAAAAGTGATGACCAGAAACAAGAAATCGCTAGCCAATCCATTCAATGTACACTTTGTGTAGCTTAACAGTCCGCTAGAATTAAAGTCAAAAGGAGTGAAGCAATTAATCTTACTTCATACTAAAGAACTCATTTATTAATAATTGTGTCCGAACTTTTGTGCAGATGGAATTTTTGGGGTTCTACAACTTTTGGAATGGTACGGACGTATATCGCCATCAATGCAACCATAACTTATAAACCAAAATATTACTTGCCAGATGCCTTATTCGTCCTTCTTTTGCAGATTATCGAGAGAAAGCAACCACACAAGCCTTCATTTTACGCGACCGTGACACCATCATGGTCGCCTTCAGAGGCACGGAATTTTTCGACGCGGATGCATGGTGCTTGGACGCTGACCTCTCGTGGTACAAGTTACCAGGCGTCGGGAAAGTACACGGTGGGTTCATGAAAACCCTAGGGCTTCAAAAGAGCCTAGGTTGGCCGAAAGAGCTCGACCCGCATCTAAAAACGACCGCGCCGTTGGCTTACTATGCCATAAGGGAGAAGCTAAGGGCACTGCTCGGTGAGAATGACAAAGCGAAGTACGTGTTGACAGGCCACAGCTTGGGAGGCGCCTTGGCAATTCTCTTCCCGGTGATCTTGGCCATGCACGGAGAGAAGTGGCTGATGGAGAGATTGAAGGGGGTCTACACGTTTGGTCAACCAAGGGTTGGAGATGAGAAGTTTGGGGAGTTCATGGAGATGGTCTTGAAGGAACATCAGATTGAGTACTTTAGATTCGTCTATGGGAAAGACATTGTGCCCAGGTTGCCTTACGATGATTCAGCTTTCATGTTCAGGCATTTTGGGAGATGTTGCTACTTCGATAGCAAATATCAAGGGAAGGTGAGCATCTCTCTCTCTCTCTCTCTCTCTCTCTCTCTCACGTCTATGAACTTCATCAATTGGAGCGCTAGGAAACAATTTGCGGTGTAGTAAAGGCGAAAAAAGGAGGAAGAAAGAATGAATTAACCTCACATAGCATGTTGTGATCGGATTACATATTCAGTCTTCTTGTTTGCTAAATTTTTCGGGAAATTTGTCCAAAAATCCTAAACCTGTTGTACCACGGGTAATTTATTTCTTAATCTTTTGCCAAGTTAGTTTTACAAATTTTGGCAATTTGTTGATATAATCATTTCGGCTAATTTTGATCGAAAATCACTAACTTGGTCAGTGGTTATCCTATGTGGTACAACAAGAGCTGATGTGGAAAACTATTGCTATTTTTTTTTAAAAAATTCTGTTATTTATTTATTTTCTTTCTTTCTTTTTCTTGCTTTGGGCCGGTGAGGTTGAACCTCGCTTGGTGTAGGCAAGGGTGTCGCAGCCCTCACTTAGATCCAGGCAAGGGTCGGTCAGTAACCTTGCTCAGCCCAAAGCTTAAGAAAAAAAGAAAGAAAGGAAGAAAAATAAAAGAAAAAGAAAAATTAGGAAAAATTAGAAAAATACCAAAATACCAAAATAATCAAACTTAGTCAAAGTTAGCGCCGGTCATGCCATGTGGTATGGCCAACGTCCACTTTAGTGATTTCGGCCAAAATTGGTAAGAAAAACTAAATTGCAAATTAAAAGTTTTATGATTGAATCAACTGCTACACAGTAAATTTAGAATTTTTTTGGTAATTTTTTCAAATTTTTCACATGCAGATTGTCCAGGAAGAACCGAACAAGAATTACTTCTTGCCTCTACAGGCGATACCAATGATGACGAATGCGTGGTATGAGCTCCTGAGAAGCTTCATGATTGCTCATGAGAAGGGACCAGACTATAGAGAAGGATCGTTGTTGAGGATTTTTAGAGTGATTGGCCTACTAATTCCAGGCATACCTGCTCATGCTCCTCAAGACTATGTAAATAGTACGAGGTTAGGAGCGTCGCAATTATTCCTACACCAACAATGACTGTGAATAATTATGGCATATGTAATATTGTCTCCTGAGATTGGATCACCAAGATAAATTGGTTGTATTGTAAGAAAAGATAGAAATTAAAACACATCTTCAATTGATCTCATTAGGAGCGTAAGTAGTGGTCTATCCCATTTTGTATACTTATGTAATATGTTTGTGCATTCCTAATTGTTAAAAAACTAATGTGGAAAATATCAGATCTTACAATTAAATCAATGAGAAATTACCAGAGAAATAAATCAATGATAAGAAAGAATACTAGAGATTTACATGATTCGGTTTGAATCTATTAAAAGAGTCAGCAGCGAATATCCCACTAATCACTATGAGAACTATAAAATAATAATCGCTTACATACTCAAGTATTTTTCAAATCTAAATCACTCCTGAACCCACAATATTTGAAAATAAAATAACTCAATTTGGATTCACAACTCACAAGCGCAAATCCACCCACGTTCAGAGAAACTTTTCATTTCTATTGAAGAAAGAACTCTCCACTTTAGGAAAAATCAACGTAGTTTTTAAAGAATGAAAGTTGACCTAAATAACAAAAGGAAATCTTTGACTGACATGAAACTTCCTCTTGTTATCCCTTAGAAGATTCCAGCTTCTCACAGACCAAAGATTAGGGGTAAGTATGGTCCGGGTTGGACCGATCCAACACTTAACCAAGGAACGAACAACCAACCTACACAGTGTTGGTCTCCAATTTTTGGGACCGAGTACCGATCTTGTTGAGCTTAGGACCAAGGACCGCGCTGACTTTATGGGTCCGGTTTGATTTTAGAGTCAATCTGGGATCAACTAATTTTTTTTTTTTTTTTTTTTTTTTTTTTTTTTTTTTTTTTTGCATTCCCTAAAATGACAAACATATTAGTTCAAATTATATGTCTATCAACAATGCAATATTGAGTAACTAAATTATGAACACAATACATATTAAACATAAATATAAGATAAAGTAACAACATAAATTTACATTTCTTAGAAGCAACAACCATAAAAACAAGCATGTGAGACGATGGAATAGAGGCGGGCGGTGAGGCAAGGGAATAGAGGCAAGCCGCAAGGTGAGCAGTGAATAAGGCGAGCGAGGCGAGCAAGGCCGAGGCGAGTGAAGAAGATTTTTTTTTTTTTTTAGGTCGAATAAGGGTTGGGTTTCTTTCTACTTTCTAATTTACATGACAAATTGAATTGCGAAGATAATTGAGGAGGAGGCGCTATAATTTATTGTAGAATGTAGACAAAAACATATAATATATAATATATTAGATAATATATATTTAATGTACAGGGTTGGTCCGAGTTGGACCAACCCAAAACTTCCAAGACCAGTGACAACTTGCATAGTACAGGGTTCAAGAGTCCTAGGACCAAAGACTGACCTAGTTTCCTTGGAAATCAGACTAGGATCGGGGGTTGACCTTGAATCAATGCTTACTCCTTCCAAGGATAACGGTAATCATTCAAAGTCTCATGATTAATGTCAGATCGAATTTTTGTTGAACAGTTCAAATTGGAGACTTAATGTAATAGTAATAATTTAAACTTTTTGGGAAACCACCTATTTGACATATATGATACTAAAGCACGTGTCAATGAGGTCAAATCCTAGCACTCCTCTTATCTTTATCCCAATAATATTAGGTAAGGAAAAGAGATGCGCCCTTGAAAATATTTTGTGTTGAAACCAAGAAAAATCTCAAATTAGTATTTTTATAATAAATTTGTCTTAAACTAATTTTTTGATAATAAAAAACTTCAAACCTCTCTTTTGTGACAAATTACCTCAAATTAATTTTGACTTTTAAAAATTCAAAATTCGTACATTTATAACAAATTTACTTTATGTTAATTTTTGTTAAATTAGATTAATACTGCAAAAAATCATAAACTAGTAAACTTGTGACATACATATGATAAAATCCCGAACTAGTACATATGTAAATTATCACATGTCATCAAACTCAGCAATTTAATGGAAACCAACCGATGGTAAATTTATTACATGCGTTTCAGTTTGGGTTTAATGGTGATTAAAAAATTAGTTTGTGGTGTATTTGTCACATGTGTATTAGTTTGTGGTTTTTTTTTTTTTGGTATTAGTTTAAATATTTAACGTTAATAATATAAAAAAATTTGGACCTAGGTCTGCCACGCTCCTTGTATTTGTCATGGCAGCAAGCATCACTTGCTACATTGCATTTCTTCTTAAAGGTATTATGGATAGAAGGGAATCCTCACTTCAAGACGTATTCGGGCATCGCCACTTCGGCATTTAAGAGCATGGGTAGAGCCGACTGAGGGCTTGAGGTGGTTGGAGCCTGGATAAGCATCCTCTTCACCTCGTCCATCAGCTTCGAGACACCATGTTCTGCCCTGCCTATCGTGACCATCTTCCTACACATGAAGATCAAAACACATGTTAATTTTACTGTGCTACTAAGTGCATGAGAGGTTCATTGGCACAAGACCTGTCCTTATAATCTTTTCTTTAGTTTATTTCTTTTTTCCTTTTTCTAATTATACAACTAATCCATTTTGTAATAACATTTTGAGGCGTGAAATTACACTGAAAAAATTTGGAGCAACTTAAGTCTGGGGTGGAGGGAAAACCATTTTTCCGAGGTAATCACTCCCCCAAGAGCTCGGATGATAATTTACCGACCCGCGTTTAACAATTTGGCTTTTCTCTTTAGCGAGGAAGAGGATGATTTGCTGAAACTTATAAAAGACATTATTGTTCCCCTTTGTAGACCAATACAAAATGAAGAACAAGAGAGCCATTTACTCGTGTCTTGCAAAAAAGTAAGTGGAAGGGAATTTTTAGACAAAACAAACACTCAATGATGCTAGAAATGAAGTAGAGCAAAGCTTAAAAAGCTCCGGTTCTTCAAATGTGTTACAGACATCAATGGATTACACTGATGTAAAAGTACACTGCTTTCACTTTTATCAACATTTTTCCACACCTGAACAATTTTTTCCTAAAGTTGTACTCTTTGAAATTAAGTAGCAGCCTTCAACATTTTTCTACACTCTGAACAAATTTTGTGACATTGACCGTCTGTTGTGCATTAAATCGAGTGCTTTTGTGTGGTCCTTGAAGAAGAGATTAACTCTTTTGTTTTTTTTTTTTGGCTAGAAACTAGAAATGAACTCGTTCTACACACAAACTTAACTCTTGGAAGGAAAACTAAACAGCATCACAACCACATTTTTCCTTAAGGTATTATAGATGGAGCAATGCATACGTCTTGACCAATACATTGCTTAATTTCACAATGCCTATTTTCCGATTTGCTTATATTGTTCTTTTCGACATATGAGATTCTTCCCTTTGAAATTGACATTTCCAAAATACTAGAACATAGACAGATTTGTGTTTTGCACTCATGAAAATCCAGGCTTAAATGATTAATGCAAAACTGTACTTTTTGACAAGTACAATACTTCATCGATGGTCCAATACAACCGCATATAAAATGTTTCATAGTTGAACATTGAAAATCTTTTAGTTTTGAATCAAGGGAAAAAGGTCCGAGTCAAGATTTTATCTTTTCGTCCTACTATCATGTCGAGTTCTATATCTTTTGTGGCGTAGTTTGCATTAAGATGAGTAATCAGTATCTACATTACTTATGTGGGTGTTTTGCCTTATTGCCTTATTGCCTCTTGATGTATGGATGCGTTGATAACGTAAGTAGATCAATTTATATCAATGAATCTGTTTTCATAGGGCCTGAAGTTGCTCTCGTTGAAGGTCCTATTGCATAGAGAACCTAACATAGGGCAACTCATGGCATTTGTCTTCACTAGAGGGAATTTTGCGGTAGTGTTGGACCATCGATGAAGTGTTGTACTTGTCAAAAAGTGCAGTCTTGCATCAATCATTAAAGGCTGGATTTTCGTAAACGGAAAACATAAATCTGTCTCGAGAATTTGACCAGGAAACGACCTCTCGACCGGCCATTTGTCTGCAGCGGGGTCGTTATAGCGTGATTAAAAAATCGATTAGAGGCCGGAGATAGGTCGGCTCGACATAGGCATGTGATCGAGTGTGGGTGATTCCACCGGATCACACTGTTTCTTGTCGGTCGACTAGGCCGACTTTTACGTCGACGGGTCCCCCTGTGTTCGTATTTGAAACCTCGAGATTTTCACGACAACCGAGGGTTGCCACCGTGTCAAATGTACGTTGTGGCTTGAGATTTATCAACCACAAAACAGTCGAGTGCGTAAAAATTTCTAAAAATTCTAGGTAAGTCGGGGCGCTAATATCGTCTTGAGAATGAAATTAACCGTGAAATTGTGACTGGATTAAGAAATTGGAAGTCTTGGGGTGTCACATACCTTATGAGGATCATGTATTAATTTTATGGATTTTAATTGGGAACGATTGGACGAGAATTGATTGGATTTGAGAAATTAAAGGTACGAGATTTTAGGCCCCGGCGGAAAATGGAATTGGACCATTGGACTAAGGTTGTGGAGAGTTAGTGGGGCATGACATCATGATGATGTCATGGTGATGTCATATTGTGGATTAAAGAAAGACAAAAAGAAAAGAAAAACTCCCTTTTCTCTCTCCTCTCTCTTTCTTCTTCTTCTTCTTCTTCTTCTTCTCCCCCGTAGCTTTTCTTCCTCCATTGTTGTGCTGCAATTTCTTGAAAACCAGCAACCAAGGAGCTTGGAAGGGGGAGGGGACCACCGCAGCCGCCGCCGGACCGCCGCCGCCGCCGCCGGACCGCCGCGCGCCCGCGCGCCCACGTCCCCCGCGCGCTACCCGCGCCCGTGCGCCGCTCTGCCGCCCCCTTCGCCGCCCCTTCGCCGCCGCCCGTCGCCGCTAGCAGCCGCCGCCGCTCCTCCGCCTCCTCCGCGCCCGAGCCGCCCCTCTTCTCCCCTCCGTTCGGCCATGAACGGAGCCGAAATCCTAGCTTAGATCTGGAATTTCGGGCCTCTCTTTGGCTGCCTTCCCGGCCCCGGTTGCTCGGCCCGCCTTGAGGAAAGTCGATCCCCGCCTCGGCCCCGTCGTTTTGGCGTGCTCGGCTCGCTAATCCGGTGAGTTTAACTCACTAAACCTTGATTATAGGGTTAATAATACCCTAAGTGTGCTTAGCCTAAGTTAATTAGGTTTAGGTGGTTAGTTTAGTTTATTTAATTGTGATTTGGATTAAGAGATTTAATTTGTGTTAAGTGTGTTTAGTTTAAAGTTAAGTGTGTTTACTTAATTTAAGCTTTGATGTGACTTATTGGTTTTACTTTTGATTTATTTTTATGTTTCGAAATTCTGGAAAATAGAATAATATATTATATTCCGAAAATCATTAAAATATTATTATTTATTAAAAAAAAAAAAAAACTCGAAAAATTATTTTTGGCCCCAGTTGCTTAAAATCTCAGGCCGATCGTCGCTGTGCTCTTAGAATTTGAATTTGATGAACGGAAGTGGCAAAATTGAGTGTCGACCATTATTATTATTATATATATAAAAAAAAAACTCGAAAAATTATTTTTTGGCCTCAATTGCTTAGAATTTCGTGCTGATCGTTGCTGTGCATTTAGAATTTAAATTTGATGAATGGATGTGGTAAATTGACTGTTGATTGTGATAAATAGGGTTTTTAGCAATAAAAACCTAAGTGTTGGATTTTGATGCAGAACTTTGATTGTTATGGTTTACTATTGAAATTGAAGTATGTGATTGAATTGTGGAATGTCCTAAGTCGAAATTTGATTGTCGTGTGTTGGTTAATGAGGAACTGTCCTGAGCTGGTGAGCTAAACGTGCCCCTATATGGGATGCCCGCGCAATGGATGCCGATCGCAGTAGAGGCTAGGCCGACTGGACCGATGCTCCTTCGGGAATGCCGTCGACGTAGTGACGAAGCCGCGATCCACGGGGGGAGGCGATGCCTGACATGAGTGTCGGTAGATAGGCGAATGGCGAGTAGGCTATGCCCTTGTGTGGCGGTGAATAATTGGAATGTGTCTTAGAGTGCGATTGTGATTTGTTTGAAAGTGATGCCGTTCCAATTATTTAAATTCTTATTATTACCTCGAGATTGTGTGATATAAATTGTCTTGCCTGCGGGGAGGAATTGAGACGAGGTAAGTCGTCTGTGTGAGGGGCTAGGCCTCCCTGGGTGTATTTGCTTTCTAATAGGGGTTTAGGGGGTTGAACTTGCTGAGACGATGTCTCACCCCGTTGTGGGCCAAATTTTTCAGGACCGTAGATGGAGGAATCACCGCCCTTGGAGACTGTCCATTTTGAAGTGGGATCGAAGAACGAGTCCGACTAGTAGTGTTAGGACCGTTTATTCTTTTTGGTGGACTGATCCCTTTTTGTGAGCAGGCCCCTTTTTGGTATACTTGTAAACCTTGGGAGGTTATTTGTTTATGGAAGTATGTTTGGTTGTGATTGTAATTATTTCCTGCTTTCCTATCTCATGAGTTTTTGTCAGGGGTTAATTAACACGTTCCGCATGCGCATAATGAATTAATTGGGTCGGCGACACTACCTGGGAATGTCGCATTTCTATGACCAAGGTGGGATGTTCACGTGTCTCGGGGTTCGGGGCGTGACATCCCCGTTTAAGTGGGGTATCAGAGCATGGTTTGTGAATGGAGTGATAAGGTGCGATGAGTCATGGGATAGTTGGTAGGAAAGACTTTTATTATGCTGATGCATGTGGTTGGTAGCTGTTTGGTAGTGTGTTTGTGGGGTCATTTAATTCTGTAAGAATACCGCTGCAAGTCGGTACTGAGAGTGTAACAGCACCGAGCGATCCTAGGTTTTGGGGATCGTTCTGGCGCGGTAGTCTTTAGGAAGCTTTTTGAGTCAGCAAGATCAAGATTGAGCCGCCGTTGTCATTGCTGTTGCCAGTGCCGTAACCGTTGTTGTTACTGCACCTGTTGAGGCCTAAATTGGAGTTGTGATCAAGGAACAAGTCACCGTATCTAAGTCAAAGTTCAGTTTAAGCAGAGATGGAAATCAATGGGAGGAAAGGCTGATGTAAGAGGAAATGTGCCCCTTTCACCTAACCGGCAGAGTAGAATTGGAAGGTCTGTGCTTAACTCGATCAATGCGTGTCGTGTCTGTAAGAAAAGACATGGATCTGTTATGTGCTGTAAGAGAGAAAGGACTTGCTACAAGGGTCGCCGGTACAGTCATTTGATCAAAGATTGTCCGTATAGACGGATGGAATCATAGCTGTTTCTATCACCGCCGTTGATAAGACAGAACAGAGGAATCATGCTTCAGGATGTTTAGTGGAGTACTTGGAACAGAACCCCAGTGCAAGGAAGGGTGCATGCTATCACCCAACAGGAGGCAAATCACTCACCGATCGTGTACCGAGTTTGTGAAAGGAAACATGAATCAATTAAGTGTCCCGGTTTAACGGGAGCATGCTTTGTATGTGGCCAGCATGGCCACCAGGTTAAGAACTGTTCGCGTAAGTTTGGGAGAAGTGTAAGCACTGTTACTGCAGATAGGACGCCATTAGGATGGCTAAAGGAGCATCAATGAGTCGACCATGCATCGATCAAGGGAATGGTGTTTTTGAGATGTTTTTATCAGAGTCGCGCAGCAGAATTTTGAGTGAAGGTTATAGAATTTTCGTTGTGGTAATAAAGTAATAGAAAAACGAATCTTTGACTATAGTTGTACTTGAAGGTTTATTTAAGTATGACTTGGAAGTCATTTTGTAAAAGGTTTGGCTCGAGGAATTTTCTGGGGTTAGGAATCATAGTAGTGATATAAATTGGTTTGTCAGTTAGCGCGCGAAAGTTTCGAATTACCTAAAGTCGAAGAGGACCTTCACCCCTGGTTATTCATCACTGAAGATGACCTGGTCCTAGTTGTTGATTATCGAATCTACCTGGCAATTGTAATGGATGCGTCAATTGAGGAGCCGAATATGGGGAAACATAATCGTGGTACTGAAGTTTTCTGGGGTAATTCCTGAAGAAGTGTCAAATTTGTTGTCAGAAAGAGAAATAGAGTTCGCAATTGAATTGACACCCAGAGCAGAGGCAGTCTCTAAGACTCCGCACTGGAAGGCGTTATTAGGGTTGAAAGAACTGAAAGTGCAGCACCATGAATTGTTGAAAAGGGGATTCATACGCCTTAATGCATCATCTTGGGGAGCACCAATCCTGTTCGTGAGGAAAGAATATGGTTCGTTGCGCCTATGCATTGACTATCAATAACTCAATCAGATAATGATTAATATCAAGTATCCATTGCCGAGGGTCAATGACTTGTTCGATCAACTTCCAGAGTATTGAGATTCTCGAAGATTGACGGGAGGACAGGGTGTCGTCAGCTGCGGATTGAAAATGAGGTTATACCTAAGTCAGTGTTTTGCAATTGATACAACCAGTATGAGTTACAGTAATGCCGTTTGGTTTGAAGAATGCTTCAACTGCTTTCATGGTTTTGATGAACCGTAGGTTGAAGGAGTACTTGGATCAGTTCGTAATCATGTTCATTGACGACATCCTAGTGTACTCGGGAAGTACTAAAGATCATGAAAAGCACCTAAGGATAGTGCTTCG